>JAQPPZ010001220.1:3000000-3492714 GCA_028583015.1 Wollemia nobilis | reverse complement strand
GTGGCGGCTTCTGGGGCAGACATTGCAGAATACTGTGGCAGCCATAAAAGTTGGACAGCCTGTCTGGATTCGTGGCGGCTATCGATTCCACCATGTAAATTCAAAAAAAAAAAAAAAACATTACTTGTTTAAATACATGTTAAACTTGTAAGTTCCTTGGATCTTGGTTTATAACCCACCACCAAGATTTTAGATGGGAATATCAATTTGAAAATAGCATAACATTATTTAGAACTTATTTTAGAAACATTGAAAGAAACAAAACTATTTATTATTATTATTATTTATTTATTTAACATGGATAATATATGAGTAGGTAATATTATAGCCACGCACAAGTACACATAAAAAAAGTTCATTTGATAGTAAATTATATAAATTATTTAGAGAATGTGTAGTGACAAAGATAACTAACAACCCGTTTTGCCCAATTACGATGTAAACATAACCAAAAAGGTGATCATGGGCAAAAAAAAAAAAAAAAAATTATAGGAAGTGGGATTATTCCAATTTTGCAACCAGTGGACAACATTACAATTCAAACTATAATGCATGATTATTAGAGCTTTCTACTTCACAATAGCACAAATTTTAGTGTAGATGTAATTAGTATTAAACCAATTTGCATTTATATTAGTAATGATTGTGCTTTCTTGAATAGTAATTCAAATTATTTTCATTTACTAAGTATGTAACAAGAAAACATACTTCTCAATTTTTGATTTTTTTTTTTTTAAATATATTTGAATAAATATATAGTTATGATGGAGTAAAAAGAGTCTATAAGACATTTAAAATTTTAATTTTGTATCTGTGTGATGTGATCTATGGGTAGGGATGCCACATGCATTATCTGTGATGTGACATGGGCGCAATATTTTTTTGTTCTTGTTTATTTGCCTAGAATTTTTGTATAGGAATTTTTTTTTATTGGATCCAACATTTATATATTTTATTAATACCTTTTTTTATATAATTTGAATATCTATCATAGAATCATTTATTGGTTTTATTCTTGGTTGAGATCAATCAATTTATATATTACCATAGGATCATCTAATAATTTGCAAAGAAGATAATATAATTTGCATGGTAAATTAGCTAAGCTACTAGAGTTTTTATAACAAACCATGTAAGAAAGGGAGATAAAATCAAATCAATTGTGACACATTAAGGATTGAAAATATGATATCAAATAATATATGATACTCTTGAAATATAATATACAACATATTAGTCATTGAGGACTAGGTGGATTGGTAAGACATTGGGCACTTACCAAGAGGAGACCTAGGATCAAACCTTAGTGGCATGTCCAATTTGTGCAAAGGTAGTAGTTTGACCTGATTCTATTGAGTGTGTGCTATATTGATGATGGTGGTACCAAGCCTGACCCATTATGGGTCTCCCTCACTCCAGGTTATGTTTATCAAGGTGAGATGGGGGTTAAAGTGGTAGCACCATTATTTGATGCTACGATCAGAGGCAATGTGACTTGACCTTATGACTAGTTATTAAAAAGGAAAGGGAGTTACTGATTTATTTATGTATCAAAATAAATATACAACATATTAAATTGATAGATCTACTTAATAGAGAAGTAGAAAGCAATATTTCCATAGAGATTTAAGGATGCTTAAAAAAGAGAAACATATCTTAAATTATTTAAATAATATTTTGAGGACTAAAATATTTCTCATACATACATCCATAATATGTCATTTAAAAGCATAAAATTTAATATTTGGCATCAAGAAAGAATATATGACTCCTCAATTTAATACTTAATTGGAACTTATATTATTGGTTAATTTAGATCTTGATATACATTGTAATATCCATCATGTATTAAATTAAATTTAGCTTTCAATGATGTTATTCATGGTTGCATTATCTTCAAATTTTTGTCTTTACAAGCTATAATTCCATACAAAATTATTTGACTTCTTCTAATGCACGCTAGTTAATGGGCATGATAAAAACTAGAGTCCAAGCCATATTTAGTGCAAGCTACTGAATGAACATGATAAAAATCATAAAAAATAAAAACCATAAACAATGCCATCAAATAATGATCATAATGCATGAATTCAATGTGATATAGTCATATTTTAATGGATTTTAGTATGTATTATATATATGAATACTAACGCTTATTTTAAAAGGCCATGAGGTGCCAACAAATACTAATTTTTCATAAAGATTCATTTCTTAAGGTTTTACCTTTTAAGTATTTTTCAAACAATAAAAAATTCATAATAATTTGTATTCATCATATTTCATAAATTTAAAACATAAATAATAAGTTAAATTCTTCGTTAAAGTATTGTTTTATTAAAATATTATTTTTAAAGAATAACATGTTGTTATATCATAAGCTTAAATGATTCACACTATGCATGTTTAAAACAAAGTATAATCCAAAGGTAGATCTCATAAAATTACTATTAAAAATACAAAACAACATTACTTGTTTAAATAGGTCTGAGGTGTAGACCAATTGGTTCACCCAAATCCCATAAGGGGGGCGGAGGTCCAAGGTTCAAATCTCGGGCCTCGTCGGACTGAATGCTTGTCCCTTTCCTGGTGCTTTCAGTGGCGTAAAAGGTTTAAAATGATTGTGGCATGGTGGTTATAGGGGCGGACTGCACAAAAATCTGTGTGGCGACTTCTAGGGCGGACAACGCAAAATACTATGGCAGCCATAAAAAGCTGGATAGCCTGCCCGGATTCGTGGCGGCTATCGATTCCACCATGTAAATTCAAAAAAAAAAAAAAAACATTACTTGTTTAAATACATGTTAAACTTGTAAGTTCCTTGGATCTTGGTTTATAACCCACCACCAAGATTTTAGATGGGAATATCAATTTGAAAATAGCATAACATTATTTAGAACTTATTTTAGAAACATTGAAAGAAACAAAACTATTTATTATTATTATTATTTATTTATTTAACATGGATAATATATGAGTAGGTAATATTATAGCCACGCACAAGTACACATAAAAAAGTTCATTTGATAGTAAATTATATAAATTATTTAGAGAATGTGTAGTGACAAAGATAACTAACAACCCGTTTTGCCCAATTACGATGTAAACATAACCAAAAAGGTGATCATGGGCAAAAAAAAAAAAAAAAATTATAGGAAGTGGGATTATTCCAATTTTGCAACCAGTGGACAACATTACAATTCAAACTATAATGCATGATTATTAGAGCTTTCTACTTCACAATAGCACAAATTTTAGTGTAGATGTAATTAGTATTAAACCAATTTGCATTTATATTAGTAATGATTGTGCTTTCTTGAATAGTAATTCAAATTATTTTCATTTACTAAGTATGTAACAAGAAAACATACTTCTCAATTTTTGATTTTTTTTTTTTTTAAATATATTTGAATAAATATATAGTTATGATGGAGTAAAAAGAGTCTATAAGACATTTAAAATTTTAATTTTGTATCTGTGTGATGTGATCTATGGGTAGGGATGCCACATGCATTATCTGTGATGTGACATGGGCGCAATATTTTTTTGTTCTTGTTTATTTGCCTAGAATTTTTGTATAGGAATTTTTTTTTATTGGATCCAACATTTATATATTTTATTAATACCTTTTTTTATATAATTTGAATATCTATCATAGAATCATTTATTGGTTTTATTCTTGGTTGAGATCAATCAATTTATATATTACCATAGGATCATCTAATAATTTGCAAAGAAGATAATATAATTTGCATGGTAAATTAGCTAAGCTACTAGAGTTTTTATAACAAACCATGTAAGAAAGGGAGATAAAATCAAATCAATTGTGACACATTAAGGATTGAAAATATGATATCAAATAATATATGATACTCTTGAAATATAATATACAACATATTAGTCATTGAGGACTAGGTGGATTGGTAAGACATTGGGCACTTACCAAGAGGAGACCTAGGATCAAACCTTAGTGGCATGTCCAATTTGTGCAAAGGTAGTAGTTTGACCTGATTCTATTGAGTGTGTGCTATATTGATGATGGTGGTACCAAGCCTGACCCATTATGGGTCTCCCTCACTCCAGAGTTATGTTTATCAAGGTGAGATGGGGGTTAAAGTGGTAGCACCATTATTTGATGCTACGATCCGAGGCAATGTGACTTGACCTTATGACTAGTTATTAAAAAGGAAAGGGAGTTACTGATTTATTTATGTATCAAAATAAATATACAACATATTAAATTGATAGATCTACTTAATAGAGAAGTAGAAAGCAATATTTCCATAGAGATTTAAGGATGCTTAAAAAAGAGAAACATATCTTAAATTATTTAAATAATATTTTGAGGACTAAAATATTTCTCATACATACATCCATAATATGTCATTTAAAAGCATAAAATTTAATATTTGGCATCAAGAAAGAATATATGACTCCTCAATTTAATACTTAATTGGAACTTATATTATTGGTTAATTTAGATCTTGATATACATTGTAATATCCATCATGTATTAAATTAAATTTAGCTTTCAATGATGTTATTCATGGTTGCATTATCTTCAAATTTTTGTCTTTACAAGCTATAATTCCATACAAAATTATTTGACTTCTTCTAATGCACGCTAGTTAATGGGCATGATAAAAACTAGAGTCCAAGCCATATTTAGTGCAAGCTACTGAATGAACATGATAAAAATCATAAAAAATAAAAACCATAAACAATGCCATCAAATAATGATCATAATGCATGAATTCAATGTGATATAGTCATATTTTAATGGATTTTAGTATGTATTATATATATGAATACTAACGCTTATTTTAAAATGCCATGAGGTGCCAACAAATACTAATTTTTCATAAAGATTCATTTCTTAAGGTTTTACCTTTTAAGTATTTTTCAAACAATAAAAAATTCATAATAATTTGTATTCATCATATTTCATAAATTTAAAACATAAATAATAAGTTAAATTCTTCGTTAAAGTATTGTTTTATTAAAATATTATTTTTAAAGAATAACATGTTGTTATATCATAAGCTTAAATGATTCACACTATGCATGTTTAAAACAAAGTATAATCCAAAGGTAGATCTCATAAAATTACTATTAAAAATACAAAACAACATTACTTGTTTAAATAGGTCCGACGTGTAGACCAATTGGTTCACCCAAATCCCATAAGGGGGCAGAGGTCCAAGGTTCAAATCTCGGGCCTCGTCGGACTGAATGCTTGTCCCTTTCCCGGTGCTTTCAGTGGCGTAAAAGGTTTAAAATGATTGTGGCATGGTGGTTATAGGGGCGGACCGCACAAAAATCTGTGTGGCGACTTCTAGGGCGGACAACGCAAAATACTATGGCAGCAATAAAAAGCTGGATAGCCTCGCCTGCATTCGTGGCGGCTATCGATTCCACCATGTAAATTCAAAAAAAAAAAAAAAAACATTACTTGTTTAAATACATGTTAAACTTGTAAGTTCCTTGGATCTTGGTTTATAACCCACCACCAAGATTTTAGATGGGAATATCAATTTGAAAATAGCATAACATTATTTAGAACTTATTTTAGAAACATTGAAAGAAACAAAACTATTTATTATTATTATTATTTATTTATTTAACATGGATAATATATGAGTAGGTAATATTATAGCCACGCACAAGTACACATAAAAAAGTTCATTTGATAGTAAATTATATAAATTATTTAGAGAATGTGTAGTGACAAAGATAACTAACAACCCGTTTTGCCCAATTACGATGTAAACATAACCAAAAAGGTGATCATGGGCAAAAAAAAAAAAAAAAATTATAGGAAGTGGGATTATTCCAATTTTGCAACCAGTGGACAACATTACAATTCAAACTATAATGCATGATTATTAGAGCTTTCTACTTCACAATAGCACAAATTTTAGTGTAGATGTAATTAGTATTAAACCAATTTGCATTTATATTAGTAATGATTGTGCTTTCTTGAATAGTAATTCAAATTATTTTCATTTACTAAGTATGTAACAAGAAAACATACTTCTCAATTTTTGATTTTTTTTTTTTTAAATATATTTGAATAAATATATAGTTATGATGGAGTAAAAAGAGTCTATAAGACATTTAAAATTTTAATTTTGTATCTGTGTGATGTGATCTATGGGTAGGGATGCCACATGCATTATCTGTGATGTGACATGGGCGCAATATTTTTTTGTTCTTGTTTATTTGCCTAGAATTTTTGTATAGGAATTTTTTTTTATTGGATCCAACATTTATATATTTTATTAATACCTTTTTTTATATAATTTGAATATCTATCATAGAATCATTTATTGGTTTTATTCTTGGTTGAGATCAATCAATTTATATATTACCATAGGATCATCTAATAATTTGCAAAGAAGATAATATAATTTGCATGGTAAATTAGCTAAGCTACTAGAGTTTTTATAACAAACCATGTAAGAAAGGGAGATAAAATCAAATCAATTGTGACACATTAAGGATTGAAAATATGATATCAAATAATATATGATACTCTTGAAATATAATATACAACATATTAGTCATTGAGGACTAGGTGGATTGGTAAGACATTGGGCACTTACCAAGAGGAGACCTAGGATCAAACCTTAGTGGCATGTCCAATTTGTGCAAAGGTAGTAGTTTGACCTGATTCTATTGAGTGTGTTCTATATTGATGATGGTGGTACCAAGCCTGACCCATTATGGGTCTCCCTCACTCCAGGTTATGTTTATCAAGGTGAGATGGGGGTTAAAGTGGTAGCACCATTATTTGATGCTACGATCAGAGGCAATGTGACTTGACCTTATGACTAGTTATTAAAAAGGAAAGGGAGTTACTGATTTCTTTATGTATCAAAATAAATATACAACATATTAAATTGATAGATCTACTTAATAGAGAAGTAGAAAGCAATATTTCCATAGAGATTTAAGGATGCTTAAAAAAGAGAAACATATCTTAAATTATTTAAATAATATTTTGAGGACTAAAATATTTCTCATACATACATCCATAATATGTCATTTAAAAGCATAAAATTTAATATTTGGCATCAAGAAAGAATATATGACTCCTCAATTTAATACTTAATTGGAACTTATATTATTGGTTAATTTAGATCTTGATATACATTGTAATATCCATCATGTATTAAATTAAATTTAGCTTTCAATGATGTTATTCATGGTTGCATTATCTTCAAATTTTTGTCTTTACAAGCTATAATTCCATACAAAATTATTTGACTTCTTCTAATGCACGCTAGTTAATGGGCATGATAAAAACTAGAGTCCAAGCCATATTTAGTGCAAGCTACTGAATGAACATGATAAAAATCATAAAAAATAAAAACCATAAACAATGCCATCAAATAATGATCATAATGCATGAATTCAATGTGATATAGTCATATTTTAATGGATTTTAGTATGTATTATATATATGAATACTAACGCTTATTTTAAAAGGCCATGAGGTGCCAACAAATACTAATTTTTCATAAAGATTCATTTCTTAAGGTTTTACCTTTTAAGTATTTTTCAAACAATAAAAAATTCATAATAATTTGTATTCATCATATTTCATAAATTTAAAACATAAATAATAAGTTAAATTCTTCGTTAAAGTATTGTTTTATTAAAATATTATTTTTAAAGAATAACATGTTGTTATATCATAAGCTTAAATGATTCACACTATGCATGTTTAAAACAAAGTATAATCCAAAGGTAGATCTCATAAAATTACTATTAAAAATACAAAACAACATTACTTGTTTAAATAGGTCCGACGTGTAGACCAATTGGTTCAACCAAATCCCATAAGGGGGCGGAGGTCCAAGGTTCAAATCTCGGGCCTCGTCGGACTGAATGCTTGTCCCTTTCCCGGTGCTTTCAGTGGCGTAAAAGGTTTAAAATGATTGTGGCATGGTGGTTATAGGGGCGGACTGCACAAAAATCCGTGTGGCGACTTCTAGGGCGGACAACGCAAAATACTATGGCAGCAATAAAAAGCTGGATAGCTCTGCCCGCATTCGTGGCGGCTATCGATTCCACCATGTAAATTCAAAAAAAAAAAAAAAACATTACTTGTTTAAATACATGTTAAACTTGTAAGTTCCTTGGATCTTGGTTTATAACCCACCACCAAGATTTTAGATGGGAATATCAATTTGAAAATAGCATAACATTATTTAGAACTTATTTTAGAAACATTGAAAGAAACAAAACTATTTATTATTATTATTATTTATTTATTTAACATGGATAATATATGAGTAGGTAATATTATAGCCACGCACAAGTACACATAAAAAAGTTCATTTGATAGTAAATTATATAAATTATTTAGAGAATGTGTAGTGACAAAGATAACTAACAACCCGTTTTGCCCAATTACGATGTAAACATAACCAAAAAGGTGATCATGGGCAAAAAAAAAAAAAAAAAATTATAGGAAGTGGGATTATTCCAATTTTGCAACCAGTGGACAACATTACAATTCAAACTATAATGCATGATTATTAGAGCTTTCTACTTCACAATAGCACAAATTTTAGTGTAGATGTAATTAGTATTAAACCAATTTGCATTTATATTAGTAATGATTGTGCTTTCTTGAATAGTAATTCAAATTATTTTCATTTACTAAGTATGTAACAAGAAAACATACTTCTCAATTTTTGATTTTTTTTTTTTTAAATATATTTGAATAAATATATAGTTATGATGGAGTAAAAAGAGTCTATAAGACATTTAAAATTTTAATTTTGTATCTGTGTGATGTGATCTATGGGTAGGGATGCCACATGCATTATCTGTGATGTGACATGGGCGCAATATTTTTTTGTTCTTGTTTATTTGCCTAGAATTTTTGTATAGGAATTTTTTTTTATTGGATCCAACATTTATATATTTTATTAATACCTTTTTTTATATAATTTGAATATCTATCATAGAATCATTTATTGGTTTTATTCTTGGTTGAGATCAATCAATTTATATATTACCATAGGATCATCTAATAATTTGCAAAGAAGATAATATAATTTGCATGGTAAATTAGCTAAGCTACTAGAGTTTTTATAACAAACCATGTAAGAAAGGGAGATAAAATCAAATCAATTGTGACACATTAAGGATTGAAAATATGATATCAAATAATATATGATACTCTTGAAATATAATATACAACATATTAGTCATTGAGGACTAGGTGGATTGGTAAGACATTGGGCACTTACCAAGAGGAGACCTAGGATCAAACCTTAGTGGCATGTCCAATTTGTGCAAAGGTAGTAGTTTGACCTGATTCTATTGAGTGTGTTCTATATTGATGATGGTGGTACCAAGCCTGACCCATTATGGGTCTCCCTCACTCCAGGTTATGTTTATCAAGGTGAGATGGGGGTTAAAGTGGTAGCACCATTATTTGATGCTACGATCAGAGGCAATGTGACTTGACCTTATGACTAGTTATTAAAAAGGAAAGGGAGTTACTGATTTCTTTATGTATCAAAATAAATATACAACATATTAAATTGATAGATCTACTTAATAGAGAAGTAGAAAGCAATATTTCCATAGAGATTTAAGGATGCTTAAAAAAGAGAAACATATCTTAAATTATTTAAATAATATTTTGAGGACTAAAATATTTCTCATACATACATCCATAATATGTCATTTAAAAGCATAAAATTTAATATTTGGCATCAAGAAAGAATATATGACTCCTCAATTTAATACTTAATTGGAACTTATATTATTGGTTAATTTAGATCTTGATATACATTGTAATATCCATCATGTATTAAATTAAATTTAGCTTTCAATGATGTTATTCATGGTTGCATTATCTTCAAATTTTTGTCTTTACAAGCTATAATTCCATACAAAATTATTTGACTTCTTCTAATGCACGCTAGTTAATGGGCATGATAAAAACTAGAGTCCAAGCCATATTTAGTGCAAGCTACTGAATGAACATGATAAAAATCATAAAAAATAAAAACCATAAACAATGCCATCAAATAATGATCATAATGCATGAATTCAATGTGATATAGTCATATTTTAATGGATTTTAGTATGTATTATATATATGAATACTAACGCTTATTTTAAAAGGCCATGAGGTGCCAACAAATACTAATTTTTCATAAAGATTCATTTCTTAAGGTTTTACCTTTTAAGTATTTTTCAAACAATAAAAAATTCATAATAATTTGTATTCATCATATTTCATAAATTTAAAACATAAATAATAAGTTAAATTCTTCGTTAAAGTATTGTTTTATTAAAATATTATTTTTAAAGAATAACATGTTGTTATATCATAAGCTTAAATGATTCACACTATGCATGTTTAAAACAAAGTATAATCCAAAGGTAGATCTCATAAAATTACTATTAAAAATACAAAACAACATTACTTGTTTAAATAGGTCCGACGTGTAGACCAATTGGTTCACCCAAATCCCATAAGGGGGCGGAGGTCCAAGGTTCAAATCTCGGGCCTCGTCGGACTGAATGCTTGTCCCTTTCCCGGTGCTTTCAGTGGCGTAAAAGGTTTAAAATGATTGTGGCATGGTGGTTATAGGGGCGGACTGCACAAAAATCTGTGTGGCGACTTCTAGGGCGGACAACGCAAAATACTATGGCAGCAATAAAAAGCTGGATAGCCTCGCCCATATTCGTGGCGGCTATCGATTCCACCATGTAAATTCAAAAAAAAAAAAAAAAACATTACTTGTTTAAATACATGTTAAACTTGTAAGTTCCTTGGATCTTGGTTTATAACCCACCACCAAGATTTTAGATGGGAATATCAATTTGAAAATAGCATAACATTATTTAGAACTTATTTTAGAAACATTGAAAGAAACAAAACTATTTATTATTATTATTATTTATTTATTTAACATGGATAATATATGAGTAGGTAATATTATAGCCACGCACAAGTACACATAAAAAAGTTCATTTGATAGTAAATTATATAAATTATTTAGAGAATGTGTAGTGACAAAGATAACTAACAACCCGTTTTGCCCAATTACGATGTAAACATAACCAAAAAGGTGATCATGGGCAAAAAAAAAAAAAAAAAATTATAGGAAGTGGGATTATTCCAATTTTGCAACCAGTGGACAACATTACAATTCAAACTATAATGCATGATTATTAGAGCTTTCTACTTCACAATAGCACAAATTTTAGTGTAGATGTAATTAGTATTAAACCAATTTGCATTTATATTAGTAATGATTGTGCTTTCTTGAATAGTAATTCAAATTATTTTCATTTACTAAGTATGTAACAAGAAAACATACTTCTCAATTTTTGATTTTTTTTTTTTTAAATATATTTGAATAAATATATAGTTATGATGGAGTAAAAAGAGTCTATAAGACATTTAAAATTTTAATTTTGTATCTGTGTGATGTGATCTATGGGTAGGGATGCCACATGCATTATCTGTGATGTGACATGGGCGCAATATTTTTTTGTTCTTGTTTATTTGCCTAGAATTTTTGTATAGGAATTTTTTTTTATTGGATCCAACATTTATATATTTTATTAATACCTTTTTTTATATAATTTGAATATCTATCATAGAATCATTTATTGGTTTTATTCTTGGTTGAGATCAATCAATTTATATATTACCATAGGATCATCTAATAATTTGCAAAGAAGATAATATAATTTGCATGGTAAATTAGCTAAGCTACTAGAGTTTTTATAACAAACCATGTAAGAAAGGGAGATAAAATCAAATCAATTGTGACACATTAAGGATTGAAAATATGATATCAAATAATATATGATACTCTTGAAATATAATATACAACATATTAGTCATTGAGGACTAGGTGGATTGGTAAGACATTGGGCACTTACCAAGAGGAGACCTAGGATCAAACCTTAGTGGCATGTCCAATTTGTGCAAAGGTAGTAGTTTGACCTGATTCTATTGAGTGTGTGCTATATTGATGATGGTGGTACCAAGCCTGACCCATTATGGGTCTCCCTCACTCCAGGTTATGTTTATCAAGGTGAGATGGGGGTTAAAGTGGTAGCACCATTATTTGATGCTACGATCAGAGGCAATGTGACTTGACCTTATGACTAGTTATTAAAAAGGAAAGGGAGTTACTGATTTCTTTATGTATCAAAATAAATATACAACATATTAAATTGATAGATCTACTTAATAGAGAAGTAGAAAGCAATATTTCCATAGAGATTTAAGGATGCTTAAAAAAGAGAAACATATCTTAAATTATTTAAATAATATTTTGAGGACTAAAATATTTCTCATACATACATCCATAATATGTCATTTAAAAGCATAAAATTTAATATTTGGCATCAAGAAAGAATATATGACTCCTCAATTTAATACTTAATTGGAACTTATATTATTGGTTAATTTAGATCTTGATATACATTGTAATATCCATCATGTATTAAATTAAATTTAGCTTTCAATGATGTTATTCATGGTTGCATTATCTTCAAATTTTTGTCTTTACAAGCTATAATTCCATACAAAATTATTTGACTTCTTCTAATGCACGCTAGTTAATGGGCATGATAAAAACTAGAGTCCAAGCCATATTTAGTGCAAGCTACTGAATGAACATGATAAAAATCATAAAAAATAAAAACCATAAACAATGCCATCAAATAATGATCATAATGCATGAATTCAATGTGATATAGTCATATTTTAATGGATTTTAGTATGTATTATATATATGAATACTAACGCTTATTTTAAAATGCCATGAGGTGCCAACAAATACTAATTTTTCATAAAGATTCATTTCTTAAGGTTTTACCTTTTAAGTATTTTTCAAACAATAAAAAATTCATAATAATTTGTATTCATCATATTTCATAAATTTAAAACATAAATAATAAGTTAAATTCTTCGTTAAAGTATTGTTTTATTAAAATATTATTTTTAAAGAATAACATGTTGTTATATCATAAGCTTAAATGATTCACACTATGCATGTTTAAAACAAAGTATAATCCAAAGGTAGATCTCATAAAATTACTATTAAAAATACAAAACAACATTACTTGTTTAAATAGGTCCGACGTGTAGACCAATTGGTTCACCCAAATCCCATAAGGGGGGCGGAGGTCCAAGGTTCAAATCTCGGGCCTCGTCGGACTGAATGCTTGTCCCTTTCCCGGTGCTTTCAGTGGCGTAAAAGGTTTAAAATGATTGTGGCATGGTGGTTATAGGGGCGGACTGCACAAAAATCTGTGTGGCGACTTCTAGGGCGGACAACGCAAAATACTATGGCAGCAATAAAAAGCTGGATAGCCTCGCCTGAATTCGTGGCGGCTATCGATTCCACCATGTAAATTCAAAAAAAAAAAAAAAACATTACTTGTTTAAATACATGTTAAACTTGTAAGTTCCTTGGATCTTGGTTTATAACCCACCACCAAGATTTTAGATGGGAATATCAATTTGAAAATAGCATAACATTATTTAGAACTTATTTTAGAAACATTGAAAGAAACAAAACTATTTATTATTATTATTATTTATTTATTTAACATGGATAATATATGAGTAGGTAATATTATAGCCACGCACAAGTACACATAAAAAAAGTTCATTTGATAGTAAATTATATAAATTATTTAGAGAATGTGTAGTGACAAAGATAACTAACAACCCGTTTTGCCCAATTACGATGTAAACATAACCAAAAAGGTGATCATGGGCAAAAAAAAAAAAAAAAAATTATAGGAAGTGGGATTATTCCAATTTTGCAACCAGTGGACAACATTACAATTCAAACTATAATGCATGATTATTAGAGCTTTCTACTTCACAATAGCACAAATTTTAGTGTAGATGTAATTAGTATTAAACCAATTTGCATTTATATTAGTAATGATTGTGCTTTCTTGAATAGTAATTCAAATTATTTTCATTTACTAAGTATGTAACAAGAAAACATACTTCTCAATTTTTGATTTTTTTTTTTTTAAATATATTTGAATAAATATATAGTTATGATGGAGTAAAAAGAGTCTATAAGACATTTAAAATTTTAATTTTGTATCTGTGTGATGTGATCTATGGGTAGGGATGCCACATGCATTATCTGTGATGTGACATGGGCGCAATATTTTTTTGTTCTTGTTTATTTGCCTAGAATTTTTGTATAGGAATTTTTTTTTATTGGATCCAACATTTATATATTTTATTAATACCTTTTTTTATATAATTTGAATATCTATCATAGAATCATTTATTGGTTTTATTCTTGGTTGAGATCAATCAATTTATATATTACCATAGGATCATCTAATAATTTGCAAAGAAGATAATATAATTTGCATGGTAAATTAGCTAAGCTACTAGAGTTTTTATAACAAACCATGTAAGAAAGGGAGATAAAATCAAATCAATTGTGACACATTAAGGATTGAAAATATGATATCAAATAATATATGATACTCTTGAAATATAATATACAACATATTAGTCATTGAGGACTAGGTGGATTGGTAAGACATTGGGCACTTACCAAGAGGAGACCTAGGATCAAACCTTAGTGGCATGTCCAATTTGTGCAAAGGTAGTAGTTTGACCTGATTCTATTGAGTGTGTTCTATATTGATGATGGTGGTACCAAGCCTGACCCATTATGGGTCTCCCTCACTCCAGGTTATGTTTATCAAGGTGAGATGGGGGTTAAAGTGGTAGCACCATTATTTGATGCTACGATCAGAGGCAATGTGACTTGACCTTATGACTAGTTATTAAAAAGGAAAGGGAGTTACTGATTTCTTTATGTATCAAAATAAATATACAACATATTAAATTGATAGATCTACTTAATAGAGAAGTAGAAAGCAATATTTCCATAGAGATTTAAGGATGCTTAAAAAAGAGAAACATATCTTAAATTATTTAAATAATATTTTGAGGACTAAAATATTTCTCATACATACATCCATAATATGTCATTTAAAAGCATAAAATTTAATATTTGGCATCAAGAAAGAATATATGACTCCTCAATTTAATACTTAATTGGAACTTATATTATTGGTTAATTTAGATCTTGATATACATTGTAATATCCATCATGTATTAAATTAAATTTAGCTTTCAATGATGTTATTCATGGTTGCATTATCTTCAAATTTTTGTCTTTACAAGCTATAATTCCATACAAAATTATTTGACTTCTTCTAATGCACGCTAGTTAATGGGCATGATAAAAACTAGAGTCCAAGCCATATTTAGTGCAAGCTACTGAATGAACATGATAAAAATCATAAAAAATAAAAACCATAAACAATGCCATCAAATAATGATCATAATGCATGAATTCAATGTGATATAGTCATATTTTAATGGATTTTAGTATGTATTATATATATGAATACTAACGCTTATTTTAAAAGGCCATGAGGTGCCAACAAATACTAATTTTTCATAAAGATTCATTTCTTAAGGTTTTACCTTTTAAGTATTTTTCAAACAATAAAAAATTCATAATAATTTGTATTCATCATATTTCATAAATTTAAAACATAAATAATAAGTTAAATTCTTCGTTAAAGTATTGTTTTATTAAAATATTATTTTTAAAGAATAACATGTTGTTATATCATAAGCTTAAATGATTCACACTATGCATGTTTAAAACAAAGTATAATCCAAAGGTAGATCTCATAAAATTACTATTAAAAATACAAAACAACATTACTTGTTTAAATAGGTCCGACGTGTAGACCAATTGGTTCACCCAAATCCCATAAGGGGGGCGGAGGTCCAAGGTTCAAATCTCGGGCCTCGTCGGACTGAATGCTTGTCCCTTTCCCGGTGCTTTCAGTGGCGTAAAAGGTTTAAAATGATTGTGGCATGGTGGTTATAGGGGCGGACTGCACAAAAATCTGTGTGGCGACTTCTAGGGCGGACAACGCAAAATACTATGGCAGCAATAAAAAGCTGGATAGCCTACCCAGATTCGTGGCGGCTATCGATTCCACCATGTAAATTCAAAAAAAAAAAAAAAACATTACTTGTTTAAATACATGTTAAACTTGTAAGTTCCTTGGATCTTGGTTTATAACCCACCACCAAGATTTTAGATGGGAATATCAATTTGAAAATAGCATAACATTATTTAGAACTTATTTTAGAAACATTGAAAGAAACAAAACTATTTATTATTATTATTATTTATTTATTTAACATGGATAATATATGAGTAGGTAATATTATAGCCACGCACAAGTACACATAAAAAAGTTCATTTGATAGTAAATTATATAAATTATTTAGAGAATGTGTAGTGACAAAGATAACTAACAACCCGTTTTGCCCAATTACGATGTAAACATAACCAAAAAGGTGATCATGGGCAAAAAAAAAAAAAAAATTTATAGGAAGTGGGATTATTCCAATTTTGCAACCAGTGGACAACATTACAATTCAAACTATAATGCATGATTATTAGAGCTTTCTACTTCACAATAGCACAAATTTTAGTGTAGATGTAATTAGTATTAAACCAATTTGCATTTATATTAGTAATGATTGTGCTTTCTTGAATAGTAATTCAAATTATTTTCATTTACTAAGTATGTAACAAGAAAACATACTTCTCAATTTTTGATTTTTTTTTTTTTTAAATATATTTGAATAAATATATAGTTATGATGGAGTAAAAAGAGTCTATAAGACATTTAAAATTTTAATTTTGTATCTGTGTGATGTGATCTATGGGTAGGGATGCCACATGCATTATCTGTGATGTGACATGGGCGCAATATTTTTTTGTTCTTGTTTATTTGCCTAGAATTTTTGTATAGGAATTTTTTTTTATTGGATCCAACATTTATATATTTTATTAATACCTTTTTTTATATAATTTGAATATCTATCATAGAATCATTTATTGGTTTTATTCTTGGTTGAGATCAATCAATTTATATATTACCATAGGATCATCTAATAATTTGCAAAGAAGATAATATAATTTGCATGGTAAATTAGCTAAGCTACTAGAGTTTTTATAACAAACCATGTAAGAAAGGGAGATAAAATCAAATCAATTGTGACACATTAAGGATTGAAAATATGATATCAAATAATATATGATACTCTTGAAATATAATATACAACATATTAGTCATTGAGGACTAGGTGGATTGGTAAGACATTGGGCACTTACCAAGAGGAGACCTAGGATCAAACCTTAGTGGCATGTCCAATTTGTGCAAAGGTAGTAGTTTGACCTGATTCTATTGAGTGTGTGCTATATTGATGATGGTGGTACCAAGCCTGACCCATTATGGGTCTCCCTCACTCCAGGTTATGTTTATCAAGGTGAGATGGGGGTTAAAGTGGTAGCACCATTATTTGATGCTACGATCCGAGGCAATGTGACTTGACCTTATGACTAGTTATTAAAAAGGAAAGGGAGTTACTGATTTATTTATGTATCAAAATAAATATACAACATATTAAATTGATAGATCTACTTAATAGAGAAGTAGAAAGCAATATTTCCATAGAGATTTAAGGATGCTTAAAAAAGAGAAACATATCTTAAATTATTTAAATAATATTTTGAGGACTAAAATATTTCTCATACATACATCCATAATATGTCATTTAAAAGCATAAAATTTAATATTTGGCATCAAGAAAGAATATATGACTCCTCAATTTAATACTTAATTGGAACTTATATTATTGGTTAATTTAGATCTTGATATACATTGTAATATCCATCATGTATTAAATTAAATTTAGCTTTCAATGATGTTATTCATGGTTGCATTATCTTCAAATTTTTGTCTTTACAAGCTATAATTCCATACAAAATTATTTGACTTCTTCTAATGCACGCTAGTTAATGGGCATGATAAAAACTAGAGTCCAAGCCATATTTAGTGCAAGCTACTGAATGAACATGATAAAAATCATAAAAAATAAAAACCATAAACAATGCCATCAAATAATGATCATAATGCATGAATTCAATGTGATATAGTCATATTTTAATGGATTTTAGTATGTATTATATATATGAATACTAACGCTTATTTTAAAATGCCATGAGGTGCCAACAAATACTAATTTTTCATAAAGATTCATTTCTTAAGGTTTTACCTTTTAAGTATTTTTCAAACAATAAAAAATTCATAATAATTTGTATTCATCATATTTCATAAATTTAAAACATAAATAATAAGTTAAATTCTTCGTTAAAGTATTGTTTTATTAAAATATTATTTTTAAAGAATAACATGTTGTTATATCATAAGCTTAAATGATTCACACTATGCATGTTTAAAACAAAGTATAATCCAAAGGTAGATCTCATAAAATTACTATTAAAAATACAAAACAACATTACTTGTTTAAATAGGTCTGACGTGTAGACCAATTGGTTCACCCAAATCCCATAAGGGGGCGGAGGTCCAAGGTTCAAATCTCGGGCCTCGTCGGACTGAATGCTTGTCCCTTTCCCGGTGCTTTCAGTGGCGTAAAAGGTTTAAAATGATTGTGGCATGGTGGTTATAGGGGCGGACTGCACAAAAATCTGTGTGGCGACTTCTAGGGCGGACAACGCAAAATACTATGGCAGCAATAAAAAGCTGGATAGCCTGCCCGGATTCGTGGCGGCTATCGATTCCACCATGTAAATTCAAAAAAAAAAAAAAACATTACTTGTTTAAATACATGTTAAACTTGTAAGTTCCTTGGATCTTGGTTTATAACCCACCACCAAGATTTTAGATGGGAATATCAATTTGAAAATAGCATAACATTATTTAGAACTTATTTTAGAAACATTGAAAGAAACAAAACTATTTATTATTATTATTATTTATTTATTTAACATGGATAATATATGAGTAGGTAATATTATAGCCACGCACAAGTACACATAAAAAAAGTTCATTTGATAGTAAATTATATAAATTATTTAGAGAATGTGTAGTGACAAAGATAACTAACAACCCGTTTTGCCCAATTACGATGTAAACATAACCAAAAAGGTGATCATGGGCAAAAAAAAAAAAAAAAATTATAGGAAGTGGGATTATTCCAATTTTGCAACCAGTGGACAACATTACAATTCAAACTATAATGCATGATTATTAGAGCTTTCTACTTCACAATAGCACAAATTTTAGTGTAGATGTAATTAGTATTAAACCAATTTGCATTTATATTAGTAATGATTGTGCTTTCTTGAATAGTAATTCAAATTATTTTCATTTACTAAGTATGTAACAAGAAAACATACTTCTCAATTTTTGATTTTTTTTTTTTTAAATATATTTGAATAAATATATAGTTATGATGGAGTAAAAAGAGTCTATAAGACATTTAAAATTTTAATTTTGTATCTGTGTGATGTGATCTATGGGTAGGGATGCCACATGCATTATCTGTGATGTGACATGGGCGCAATATTTTTTTGTTCTTGTTTATTTGCCTAGAATTTTTGTATAGGAATTTTTTTTTATTGGATCCAACATTTATATATTTTATTAATACCTTTTTTTATATAATTTGAATATCTATCATAGAATCATTTATTGGTTTTATTCTTGGTTGAGATCAATCAATTTATATATTACCATAGGATCATCTAATAATTTGCAAAGAAGATAATATAATTTGCATGGTAAATTAGCTAAGCTACTAGAGTTTTTATAACAAACCATGTAAGAAAGGGAGATAAAATCAAATCAATTGTGACACATTAAGGATTGAAAATATGATATCAAATAATATATGATACTCTTGAAATATAATATACAACATATTAGTCATTGAGGACTAGGTGGATTGGTAAGACATTGGGCACTTACCAAGAGGAGACCTAGGATCAAACCTTAGTGGCATGTCCAATTTGTGCAAAGGTAGTAGTTTGACCTGATTCTATTGAGTGTGTGCTATATTGATGATGGTGGTACCAAGCCTGACCCATTATGGGTCTCCCTCACTCCAGGTTATGTTTATCAAGGTGAGATGGGGGTTAAAGTGGTAGCACCATTATTTGATGCTACGATCAGAGGCAATGTGACTTGACCTTATGACTAGTTATTAAAAAGGAAAGGGAGTTACTGATTTCTTTATGTATCAAAATAAATATACAACATATTAAATTGATAGATCTACTTAATAGAGAAGTAGAAAGCAATATTTCCATAGAGATTTAAGGATGCTTAAAAAAGAGAAACATATCTTAAATTATTTAAATAATATTTTGAGGACTAAAATATTTCTCATACATACATCCATAATATGTCATTTAAAAGCATAAAATTTAATATTTGGCATCAAGAAAGAATATATGACTCCTCAATTTAATACTTAATTGGAACTTATATTATTGGTTAATTTAGATCTTGATATACATTGTAATATCCATCATGTATTAAATTAAATTTAGCTTTCAATGATGTTATTCATGGTTGCATTATCTTCAAATTTTTGTCTTTACAAGCTATAATTCCATACAAAATTATTTGACTTCTTCTAATGCACGCTAGTTAATGGGCATGATAAAAACTAGAGTCCAAGCCATATTTAGTGCAAGCTACTGAATGAACATGATAAAAATCATAAAAAATAAAAACCATAAACAATGCCATCAAATAATGATCATAATGCATGAATTCAATGTGATATAGTCATATTTTAATGGATTTTAGTATGTATTATATATATGAATACTAACGCTTATTTTAAAAGGCCATGAGGTGCCAACAAATACTAATTTTTCATAAAGATTCATTTCTTAAGGTTTTACCTTTTAAGTATTTTTCAAACAATAAAAAATTCATAATAATTTGTATTCATCATATTTCATAAATTTAAAACATAAATAATAAGTTAAATTCTTCGTTAAAGTATTGTTTTATTAAAATATTATTTTTAAAGAATAACATGTTGTTATATCATAAGCTTAAATGATTCACACTATGCATGTTTAAAACAAAGTATAATCCAAAGGTAGATCTCATAAAATTACTATTAAAAATACAAAACAACATTACTTGTTTAAATAGGTCTGACGTGTAGACCAATTGGTTCACCCAAATCCCATAAGGGGGGCGGAGGTCCACGGTTCAAATCTCGGGCCTCGTCGGACTGAATGCTTGTCCCTTTCCTGGTGCTTTCAGTGGCGTAAAAGGTTTAAAATGATTGTGGCATGGTGGTTATAGGGGCGGACTGCACAAAAATCTGTGTGGCGACTTCTAGGGCGGACAACGCAAAATACTATGGCAGCAATAAAAAGCTGGATAGCCTGCCTGAATTCGTGGCGGCTATCGATTCCACCATGTAAATTCAAAAAAAAAAAAAAACATTACTTGTTTAAATACATGTTAAACTTGTAAGTTCCTTGGATCTTGGTTTATAACCCACCACCAAGATTTTAGATGGGAATATCAATTTGAAAATAGCATAACATTATTTAGAACTTATTTTAGAAACATTGAAAGAAACAAAACTATTTATTATTATTATTATTTATTTATTTAACATGGATAATATATGAGTAGGTAATATTATAGCCACGCACAAGTACACATAAAAAAGTTCATTTGATAGTAAATTATATAAATTATTTAGAGAATGTGTAGTGACAAAGATAACTAACAACCCGTTTTGCCCAATTACGATGTAAACATAACCAAAAAGGTGATCATGGGCAAAAAAAAAAAAAAAAATTTATAGGAAGTGGGATTATTCCAATTTTGCAACCAGTGGACAACATTACAATTCAAACTATAATGCATGATTATTAGAGCTTTCTACTTCACAATAGCACAAATTTTAGTGTAGATGTAATTAGTATTAAACCAATTTGCATTTATATTAGTAATGATTGTGCTTTCTTGAATAGTAATTCAAATTATTTTCATTTACTAAGTATGTAACAAGAAAACATACTTCTCAATTTTTGATTTTTTTTTTTTTAAATATATTTGAATAAATATATAGTTATGATGGAGTAAAAAGAGTCTATAAGACATTTAAAATTTTAATTTTGTATCTGTGTGATGTGATCTATGGGTAGGAATGCCACATGCATTATCTGTGATGTGACATGGGCGCAATATTTTTTTGTTCTTGTTTATTTGCCTAGAATTTTTGTATAGGAATTTTTTTTTATTGGATCCAACATTTATATATTTTATTAATACCTTTTTTTATATAATTTGAATATCTATCATAGAATCATTTATTGGTTTTATTCTTGGTTGAGATCAATCAATTTATATATTACCATAGGATCATCTAATAATTTGCAAAGAAGATAATATAATTTGCATGGTAAATTAGCTAAGCTACTAGAGTTTTTATAACAAACCATGTAAGAAAGGGAGATAAAATCAAATCAATTGTGACACATTAAGGATTGAAAATATGATATCAAATAATATATGATACTCTTGAAATATAATATACAACATATTAGTCATTGAGGACTAGGTGGATTGGTAAGACATTGGGCACTTACCAAGAGGAGACCTAGGATCAAACCTTAGTGGCATGTCCAATTTGTGCAAAGGTAGTAGTTTGACCTGATTCTATTGAGTGTGTGCTATATTGATGATGGTGGTACCAAGCCTGACCCATTATGGGTCTCCCTCACTCCAGGTTATGTTTATCAAGGTGAGATGGGGGTTAAAGTGGTAGCACCATTATTTGATGCTACGATCCGAGGCAATGTGACTTGACCTTATGACTAGTTATTAAAAAGGAAAGGGAGTTACTGATTTATTTATGTATCAAAATAAATATACAACATATTAAATTGATAGATCTACTTAATAGAGAAGTAGAAAGCAATATTTCCATAGAGATTTAAGGATGCTTAAAAAAGAGAAACATATCTTAAATTATTTAAATAATATTTTGAGGACTAAAATATTTCTCATACATACATCCATAATATGTCATTTAAAAGCATAAAATTTAATATTTGGCATCAAGAAAGAATATATGACTCCTCAATTTAATACTTAATTGGAACTTATATTATTGGTTAATTTAGATCTTGATATACATTGTAATATCCATCATGTATTAAATTAAATTTAGCTTTCAATGATGTTATTCATGGTTGCATTATCTTCAAATTTTTGTCTTTACAAGCTATAATTCCATACAAAATTATTTGACTTCTTCTAATGCACGCTAGTTAATGGGCATGATAAAAACTAGAGTCCAAGCCATATTTAGTGCAAGCTACTGAATGAACATGATAAAAATCATAAAAAATAAAAACCATAAACAATGCCATCAAATAATGATCATAATGCATGAATTCAATGTGATATAGTCATATTTTAATGGATTTTAGTATGTATTATATATATGAATACTAACGCTTATTTTAAAATGCCATGAGGTGCCAACAAATACTAATTTTTCATAAAGATTCATTTCTTAAGGTTTTACCTTTTAAGTATTTTTCAAACAATAAAAAATTCATAATAATTTGTATTCATCATATTTCATAAATTTAAAACATAAATAATAAGTTAAATTCTTCGTTAAAGTATTGTTTTATTAAAATATTATTTTTAAAGAATAACATGTTGTTATATCATAAGCTTAAATGATTCACACTATGCATGTTTAAAACAAAGTATAATCCAAAGGTAGATCTCATAAAATTACTATTAAAAATACAAAACAACATTACTTGTTTAAATAGGTCCGAGGTGTAGACCAATTGGTTCACCCAAATCCCATAAGGGGGCGGAGGTCCAAGGTTCAAATCTCGGGCCTCGTCGGACTGAATGCTTGTCCCTTTCCTGGTGCTTTCAGTGGCGTAAAAGGTTTAAAATGATTGTGGCATGGTGGTTATAGGGGCGGACCGCACAAAAATCTGTGTGGCGGCTTCTAGGGCGGACAACGCAGAATACTATGGCAGCAATAAAAAGCTGGATAGCCTCGCCTGCATTCGTGGCGGCTATCGATTCCACCATGTAAATTCAAAAAAAAAAAAAAACATTACTTGTTTAAATACATGTTAAACTTGTAAGTTCCTTGGATCTTGGTTTATAACCCACCACCAAGATTTTAGATGGGAATATCAATTTGAAAATAGCATAACATTATTTAGAACTTATTTTAGAAACATTGAAAGAAACAAAACTATTTATTATTATTATTATTTATTTATTTAACATGGATAATATATGAGTAGGTAATATTATAGCCACGCACAAGTACACATAAAAAAAGTTCATTTGATAGTAAATTATATAAATTATTTAGAGAATGTGTAGTGACAAAGATAACTAACAACCCGTTTTGCCCAATTACGATGTAAACATAACCAAAAAGGTGATCATGGGCAAAAAAAAAAAAAAAAATTATAGGAAGTGGGATTATTCCAATTTTGCAACCAGTGGACAACATTACAATTCAAACTATAATGCATGATTATTAGAGCTTTCTACTTCACAATAGCACAAATTTTAGTGTAGATGTAATTAGTATTAAACCAATTTGCATTTATATTAGTAATGATTGTGCTTTCTTGAATAGTAATTCAAATTATTTTCATTTACTAAGTATGTAACAAGAAAACATACTTCTCAATTTTTGATTTTTTTTTTTTTTAAATATATTTGAATAAATATATAGTTATGATGGAGTAAAAAGAGTCTATAAGACATTTAAAATTTTAATTTTGTATCTGTGTGATGTGATCTATGGGTAGGGATGCCACATGCATTATCTGTGATGTGACATGGGCGCAATATTTTTTTGTTCTTGTTTATTTGCCTAGAATTTTTGTATAGGAATTTTTTTTTATTGGATCCAACATTTATATATTTTATTAATACCTTTTTTTATATAATTTGAATATCTATCATAGAATCATTTATTGGTTTTATTCTTGGTTGAGATCAATCAATTTATATATTACCATAGGATCATCTAATAATTTGCAAAGAAGATAATATAATTTGCATGGTAAATTAGCTAAGCTACTAGAGTTTTTATAACAAACCATGTAAGAAAGGGAGATAAAATCAAATCAATTGTGACACATTAAGGATTGAAAATATGATATCAAATAATATATGATACTCTTGAAATATAATATACAACATATTAGTCATTGAGGACTAGGTGGATTGGTAAGACATTGGGCACTTACCAAGAGGAGACCTAGGATCAAACCTTAGTGGCATGTCCAATTTGTGCAAAGGTAGTAGTTTGACCTGATTCTATTGAGTGTGTGCTATATTGATGATGGTGGTACCAAGCCTGACCCATTATGGGTCTCCCTCACTCCAGGTTATGTTTATCAAGGTGAGATGGGGGTTAAAGTGGTAGCACCATTATTTGATGCTACGATCAGAGGCAATGTGACTTGACCTTATGACTAGTTATTAAAAAGGAAAGGGAGTTACTGATTTCTTTATGTATCAAAATAAATATACAACATATTAAATTGATAGATCTACTTAATAGAGAAGTAGAAAGCAATATTTCCATAGAGATTTAAGGATGCTTAAAAAAGAGAAACATATCTTAAATTATTTAAATAATATTTTGAGGACTAAAATATTTCTCATACATACATCCATAATATGTCATTTAAAAGCATAAAATTTAATATTTGGCATCAAGAAAGAATATATGACTCCTCAATTTAATACTTAATTGGAACTTATATTATTGGTTAATTTAGATCTTGATATACATTGTAATATCCATCATGTATTAAATTAAATTTAGCTTTCAATGATGTTATTCATGGTTGCATTATCTTCAAATTTTTGTCTTTACAAGCTATAATTCCATACAAAATTATTTGACTTCTTCTAATGCACGCTAGTTAATGGGCATGATAAAAACTAGAGTCCAAGCCATATTTAGTGCAAGCTACTGAATGAACATGATAAAAATCATAAACAATAAAAACCATAAACAATGCCATCAAATAATGATCATAATGCATGAATTCAATGTGATATAGTCATATTTTAATGGATTTTAGTATGTATTATATATATGAATACTAACGCTTATTTTAAAAGGCCATGAGGTGCCAACAAATACTAATTTTTCATAAAGATTCATTTCTTAAGGTTTTACCTTTTAAGTATTTTTCAAACAATAAAAAATTCATAATAATTTGTATTCATCATATTTCATAAATTTAAAACATAAATAATAAGTTAAATTCTTCGTTAAAGTATTGTTTTATTAAAATATTATTTTTAAAGAATAACATGTTGTTATATCATAAGCTTAAATGATTCACACTATGCATGTTTAAAACAAAGTATAATCCAAAGGTAGATCTCATAAAATTACTATTAAAAATACAAAACAACATTACTTGTTTAAATAGGTCTGACGTGTAGACCAATTGGTTCACCCAAATCCCATAAGGGGGGCGGAGGTCCACGGTTCAAATCTCGGGCCTCGTCGGACTGAATGCTTGTCCCTTTCCTGGTGCTTTCAGTGGCGTAAAAGGTTTAAAATGATTGTGGCATGGTGGTTATAGGGGCGGACTGCACAAAAATCCGTGTGGCGACTTCTAGGGCGGACAACGCAAAATACTATGGCAGCAATAAAAAGCTGGATAGCCTCGCCTGCATTCGTGGCGGCTATCGATTCCACCATGTAAATTCAAAAAAAAAAAAAAAACATTACTTGTTTAAATACATGTTAAACTTGTAAGTTCCTTGGATCTTGGTTTATAACCCACCACCAAGATTTTAGATGGGAATATCAATTTGAAAATAGCATAACATTATTTAGAACTTATTTTAGAAACATTGAAAGAAACAAAACTATTTATTATTATTATTATTTATTTATTTAACATGGATAATATATGAGTAGGTAATATTATAGCCACGCACAAGTACACATAAAAAAGTTCATTTGATAGTAAATTATATAAATTATTTAGAGAATGTGTAGTGACAAAGATAACTAACAACCCGTTTTGCCCAATTACGATGTAAACATAACCAAAAAGGTGATCATGGGCAAAAAAAAAAAAAAAATTTATAGGAAGTGGGATTATTCCAATTTTGCAACCAGTGGACAACATTACAATTCAAACTATAATGCATGATTATTAGAGCTTTCTACTTCACAATAGCACAAATTTTAGTGTAGATGTAATTAGTATTAAACCAATTTGCATTTATATTAGTAATGATTGTGCTTTCTTGAATAGTAATTCAAATTATTTTCATTTACTAAGTATGTAACAAGAAAACATACTTCTCAATTTTTGATTTTTTTTTTTTTAAATATATTTGAATAAATATATAGTTATGATGGAGTAAAAAGAGTCTATAAGACATTTAAAATTTTAATTTTGTATCTGTGTGATGTGATCTATGGGTAGGGATGCCACATGCATTATCTGTGATGTGACATGGGCGCAATATTTTTTTGTTCTTGTTTATTTGCCTAGAATTTTTGTATAGGAATTTTTTTTTATTGGATCCAACATTTATATATTTTATTAATACCTTTTTTTATATAATTTGAATATCTATCATAGAATCATTTATTGGTTTTATTCTTGGTTGAGATCAATCAATTTATATATTACCATAGGATCATCTAATAATTTGCAAAGAAGATAATATAATTTGCATGGTAAATTAGCTAAGCTACTAGAGTTTTTATAACAAACCATGTAAGAAAGGGAGATAAAATCAAATCAATTGTGACACATTAAGGATTGAAAATATGATATCAAATAATATATGATACTCTTGAAATATAATATACAACATATTAGTCATTGAGGACTAGGTGGATTGGTAAGACATTGGGCACTTACCAAGAGGAGACCTAGGATCAAACCTTAGTGGCATGTCCAATTTGTGCAAAGGTAGTAGTTTGACCTGATTCTATTGAGTGTGTGCTATATTGATGATGGTGGTACCAAGCCTGAGCCATTATGGGTCTCCCTCACTCCAGGTTATGTTTATCAAGGTGAGATGGGGGTTAAAGTGGTAGCACCATTATTTGATGCTACGATCAGAGGCAATGTGACTTGACCTTATGACTAGTTATTAAAAAGGAAAGGGAGTTACTGATTTCTTTATGTATCAAAATAAATATACAACATATTAAATTGATAGATCTACTTAATAGAGAAGTAGAAAGCAATATTTCCATAGAGATTTAAGGATGCTTAAAAAAGAGAAACATATCTTAAATTATTTAAATAATATTTTGAGGACTAAAATATTTCTCATACATACATCCATAATATGTCATTTAAAAGCATAAAATTTAATATTTGGCATCAAGAAAGAATATATGACTCCTCAATTTAATACTTAATTGGAACTTATATTATTGGTTAATTTAGATCTTGATATACATTGTAATATCCATCATGTATTAAATTAAATTTAGCTTTCAATGATGTTATTCATGGTTGCATTATCTTCAAATTTTTGTCTTTACAAGCTATAATTCCATACAAAATTATTTGACTTCTTCTAATGCACGCTAGTTAATGGGCATGATAAAAACTAGAGTCCAAGCCATATTTAGTGCAAGCTACTGAATGAACATGATAAAAATCATAAACAATAAAAACCATAAACAATGCCATCAAATAATGATCATAATGCATGAATTCAATGTGATATAGTCATATTTTAATGGATTTTAGTATGTATTATATATATGAATACTAACGCTTATTTTAAAAGGCCATGAGGTGCCAACAAATACTAATTTTTCATAAAGATTCATTTCTTAAGGTTTTACCTTTTAAGTATTTTTCAAACAATAAAAAATTCATAATAATTTGTATTCATCATATTTCATAAATTTAAAACATAAATAATAAGTTAAATTCTTCGTTAAAGTATTGTTTTATTAAAATATTATTTTTAAAGAATAACATGTTGTTATATCATAAGCTTAAATGATTCACACTATGCATGTTTAAAACAAAGTATAATCCAAAGGTAGATCTCATAAAATTACTATTAAAAATACAAAACAACATTACTTGTTTAAATAGGTCCGAGGTGTAGACCAATTGGTTCACCCAAATCCCATAAGGGGGTGGAGGTCCACGGTTCAAATCTCGGGCCTCGCCGGACTGAATGCTTGTCCCTTTCCTGGTGCTTTCAGTGGCGTAAAAGGTTTAAAATGATTGTGGCATGGTGGTTATAGGGGCGGACTGCACAAAAATCTGTGTGGCGACTTCTAGGGCGGACAACGCAAAATACTATGGCAGCAATAAAAAGCTGGATAGCCTGCCCAGATTCGTGGCGGCTATCGATTCCACCATGTAAATTCAAAAAAAAAAAAAAAACATTACTTGTTTAAATACATGTTAAACTTGTAAGTTCCTTGGATCTTGGTTTATAACCCACCACCAAGATTTTAGATGGGAATATCAATTTGAAAATAGCATAACATTATTTAGAACTTATTTTAGAAACATTGAAAGAAACAAAACTATTTATTATTATTATTATTTATTTATTTAACATGGATAATATATGAGTAGGTAATATTATAGCCACGCACAAGTACACATAAAAAAGTTCATTTGATAGTAAATTATATAAATTATTTAGAGAATGTGTAGTGACAAAGATAACTAACAACCCGTTTTGCCCAATTACGATGTAAACATAACCAAAAAGGTGATCATGGGCAAAAAAAAAAAAAAAAATTTATAGGAAGTGGGATTATTCCAATTTTGCAACCAGTGGACAACATTACAATTCAAACTATAATGCATGATTATTAGAGCTTTCTACTTCACAATAGCACAAATTTTAGTGTAGATGTAATTAGTATTAAACCAATTTGCATTTATATTAGTAATGATTGTGCTTTCTTGAATAGTAATTCAAATTATTTTCATTTACTAAGTATGTAACAAGAAAACATACTTCTCAATTTTTGATTTTTTTTTTTTTAAATATATTTGAATAAATATATAGTTATGATGGAGTAAAAAGAGTCTATAAGACATTTAAAATTTTAATTTTGTATCTGTGTGATGTGATCTATGGGTAGGGATGCCACATGCATTATCTGTGATGTGACATGGGCGCAATATTTTTTTGTTCTTGTTTATTTGCCTAGAATTTTTGTATAGGAATTTTTTTTTATTGGATCCAACATTTATATATTTTATTAATACCTTTTTTTATATAATTTGAATATCTATCATAGAATCATTTATTGGTTTTATTCTTGGTTGAGATCAATCAATTTATATATTACCATAGGATCATCTAATAATTTGCAAAGAAGATAATATAATTTGCATGGTAAATTAGCTAAGCTACTAGAGTTTTTATAACAAACCATGTAAGAAAGGGAGATAAAATCAAATCAATTGTGACACATTAAGGATTGAAAATATGATATCAAATAATATATGATACTCTTGAAATATAATATACAACATATTAGTCATTGAGGACTAGGTGGATTGGTAAGACATTGGGCACTTACCAAGAGGAGACCTAGGATCAAACCTTAGTGGCATGTCCAATTTGTGCAAAGGTAGTAGTTTGACCTGATTCTATTGAGTGTGTGCTATATTGATGATGGTGGTACCAAGCCTGAGCCATTATGGGTCTCCCTCACTCCAGGTTATGTTTATCAAGGTGAGATGGGGGTTAAAGTGGTAGCACCATTATTTGATGCTACGATCAGAGGCAATGTGACTTGACCTTATGACTAGTTATTAAAAAGGAAAGGGAGTTACTGATTTCTTTATGTATCAAAATAAATATACAACATATTAAATTGATAGATCTACTTAATAGAGAAGTAGAAAGCAATATTTCCATAGAGATTTAAGGATGCTTAAAAAAGAGAAACATATCTTAAATTATTTAAATAATATTTTGAGGACTAAAATATTTCTCATACATACATCCATAATATGTCATTTAAAAGCATAAAATTTAATATTTGGCATCAAGAAAGAATATATGACTCCTCAATTTAATACTTAATTGGAACTTATATTATTGGTTAATTTAGATCTTGATATACATTGTAATATCCATCATGTATTAAATTAAATTTAGCTTTCAATGATGTTATTCATGGTTGCATTATCTTCAAATTTTTGTCTTTACAAGCTATAATTCCATACAAAATTATTTGACTTCTTCTAATGCACGCTAGTTAATGGGCATGATAAAAACTAGAGTCCAAGCCATATTTAGTGCAAGCTACTGAATGAACATGATAAAAATCATAAACAATAAAAACCATAAACAATGCCATCAAATAATGATCATAATGCATGAATTCAATGTGATATAGTCATATTTTAATGGATTTTAGTATGTATTATATATATGAATACTAACGCTTATTTTAAAAGGCCATGAGGTGCCAACAAATACTAATTTTTCATAAAGATTCATTTCTTAAGGTTTTACCTTTTAAGTATTTTTCAAACAATAAAAAATTCATAATAATTTGTATTCATCATATTTCATAAATTTAAAACATAAATAATAAGTTAAATTCTTCGTTAAAGTATTGTTTTATTAAAATATTATTTTTAAAGAATAACATGTTGTTATATCATAAGCTTAAATGATTCACACTATGCATGTTTAAAACAAAGTATAATCCAAAGGTAGATCTCATAAAATTACTATTAAAAATACAAAACAACATTACTTGTTTAAATAGGTCTGAGGTGTAGACCAATTGGTTCACCCAAACCCCATAAGGGGGTGGAGGTCCAAGGTTCAAATCTCAGGCCTCACCGAACTCGAATGCTTGTCCCTTTCCTGGTGCTTTCAGTGGCGTAAAAGGTTTAAAATGATTGTGGCATGGTGGTTATAGGGGCGGACTGCACAAAAATCTGTGTGGCGACTTCTAGGGCGGACAACGCAAAATACTATGGCAGCCATAAAAAGCTGGATAGCCTGCCCGCATTCGTGGCGGCTATCGATTCCACCATGTAAATTCAAAAAAAAAAAAAAAACATTACTTGTTTAAATACATGTTAAACTTGTAAGTTCCTTGGATCTTGGTTTATAACCCACCACCAAGATTTTAGATGGGAATATCAATTTGAAAATAGCATAACATTATTTAGAGCTTATTTTAGAAACATTGAAAGATACAAAACTATTTATTATTATTATTATTTATTTATTTAACATGGATAATATATGAGTAGGTAATATTATAGCCACGCACAAGTACACATAAAAAAGTTCATTTGATAGTAAATTATATAAATTATTTAGAGAATGTGTAGTGACAAAGATAACTAACAACCCGTTTTGCCCAATTACGATGTAAACATAACCAAAAAGGTGATCATGGGCAAAAAAAAAAAAAAAATTTATAGGAAGTGGGATTATTCCAATTTTGCAACCAGTGGACAACATTACAATTCAAACTATAATGCATGATTATTAGAGCTTTCTACTTCACAATAGCACAAATTTTAGTGTAGATGTAATTAGTATTAAACCAATTTGCATTTATATTAGTAATGATTGTGCTTTCTTGAATAGTAATTCAAATTATTTTCATTTACTAAGTATGTAACAAGAAAACATACTTCTCAATTTTTGATTTTTTTTTTTTTAAATATATTTGAATAAATATATAGTTATGATGGAGTAAAAAGAGTCTATAAGACATTTAAAATTTTAATTTTGTATCTATGTGATGTGATCTATGGGTAGGGATGCCACATGCATTATCTGTGATGTGACATGGGCGCAATATTTTTTTGTTCTTGTTTATTTGCCTAGAATTTTTGTATAGGAATTTTTTTTTATTGGATCCAACATTTATATATTTTATTAATACCTTTTTTTATATAATTTGAATATCTATCATAGAATCATTTATTGGTTTTATTCTTGGTTGAGATCAATCAATTTATATATTACCATAGGATCATCTAATAATTTGCAAAGAAGATAATATAATTTGCATGGTAAATTAGCTAAGCTACTAGAGTTTTTATAACAAACCATGTAAGAAAGGGAGATAAAATCAAATCAATTGTGACACATTAAGGATTGAAAATATGATATCAAATAATATATGATACTCTTGAAATATAATATACAACATATTAGTCATTGAGGACTAGGTGGATTGGTAAGACATTGGGCACTTACCAAGAGGAGACCTAGGATCAAACCTTAGTGGCATGTCCAATTTGTGCAAAGGTAGTAGTTTGACCTGATTCTATTGAGTGTGTGCTATATTGATGATGGTGGTACCAAGCCTGAGCCACTATGGGTCTCCCTCACTCCAGAGTTATGTTTATCAAGGTGAGATGGGGGTTAAAGTGGTAGCACCATTATTTGATGCTACGATCAGAGGCAATGTGACTTGACCTTATGACTAGTTATTAAAAAGGAAAGGGAGTTACTGATTTCTTTATGTATCAAAATAAATATACAACATATTAAATTGATAGATCTACTTAATAGAGAAGTAGAAAGCAATATTTCCATAGAGATTTAAGGATGCTTAAAAAAGAGAAACATATCTTAAATTATTTAAATAATATTTTGAGGACTAAAATATTTCTCATACATACATCCATAATATGTCATTTAAAAGCATAAAATTTAATATTTGGCATCAAGAAAGAATATATGACTCCTCAATTTAATACTTAATTGGAACTTATATTATTGGTTAATTTAGATCTTGATATACATTGTAATATCCATCATGTATTAAATTAAATTTAGCTTTCAATGATGTTATTCATGGTTGCATTATCTTCAAATTTTTGTCTTTACAAGCTATAATTCCATACAAAATTATTTGACTTCTTCTAATGCACGCTAGTTAATGGGCATGATAAAAACTAGAGTCCAAGCCATATTTAGTGCAAGCTACTGAATGAACATGATAAAAATCATAAACAATAAAAACCATAAACAATGCCATCAAATAATGATCATAATGCATGAATTCAATGTGATATAGTCATATTTTAATGGATTTTAGTATGTATTATATATATGAATACTAACGCTTATTTTAAAAGGCCATGAGGTGCCAACAAATACTAATTTTTCATAAAGATTCATTTCTTAAGGTTTTACCTTTTAAGTATTTTTCAAACAATAAAAAATTCATAATAATTTGTATTCATCATATTTCATAAATTTAAAACATAAATAATAAGTTAAATTCTTCGTTAAAGTATTGTTTTATTAAAATATTATTTTTAAAGAATAACATGTTGTTATATCATAAGCTTAAATGATTCACACTATGCATGTTTAAAACAAAGTATAATCCAAAGGTAGATCTCATAAAATTACTATTAAAAATACAAAACAACATTACTTGTTTAAATAGGTCTGAGGTGTAGACCAATTGGTTCACCCAAACCCCATAAGGGGGGTGGAGGTCCAAGGTTCAAATCTCGGGCCTCGCCGGACTGAATGCTTGTCCCTTTCCTGGTGCTTTCAGTGGCGTAAAAGGTTTAAAATGATTGTGGCATGGTGGTTATAGGGGCGGACTGCACAAAAATCTGTGTGGCGACTTCTAGGGCGGACAACGCAAAATACTATGGCAGCCATAAAAAGCTGGATAGCCTGCCTGGATTCGTGGCGGCTATCGATTCCACCATGTAAATTCAAAAAAAAAAAAAAAACATTACTTGTTTAAATACATGTTAAACTTGTAAGTTCCTTGGATCTTGGTTTATAACCCACCACCAAGATTTTAGATGGGAATATCAATTTGAAAATAGCATAACATTATTTAGAGCTTATTTTAGAAACATTGAAAGATACAAAACTATTTATTATTATTATTATTTATTTATTTAACATGGATAATATATGAGTAGGTAATATTATAGCCACGCACAAGTACACATAAAAAAGTTCATTTGATAGTAAATTATATAAATTATTTAGAGAATGTGTAGTGACAAAGATAACTAACAACCCGTTTTGCCCAATTACGATGTAAACATAACCAAAAAGGTGATCATGGGCAAAAAAAAAAAAAAAAATTATAGGAAGTGGGATTATTCCAATTTTGCAACCAGTGGACAACATTACAATTCAAACTATAATGCATGATTATTAGAGCTTTCTACTTCACAATAGCACAAATTTTAGTGTAGATGTAATTAGTATTAAACCAATTTGCATTTATATTAGTAATGATTGTGCTTTCTTGAATAGTAATTCAAATTATTTTCATTTACTAAGTATGTAACAAGAAAACATACTTCTCAATTTTTGATTTTTTTTTTTTTTAAATATATTTGAATAAATATATAGTTATGATGGAGTAAAAAGAGTCTATAAGACATTTAAAATTTTAATTTTGTATCTATGTGATGTGATCTATGGGTAGGGATGCCACATGCATTATCTGTGATGTGACATGGGCGCAATATTTTTTTGTTCTTGTTTATTTGCCTAGAATTTTTGTATAGGAATTTTTTTTTATTGGATCCAACATTTATATATTTTATTAATACCTTTTTTTATATAATTTGAATATCTATCATAGAATCATTTATTGGTTTTATTCTTGGTTGAGATCAATCAATTTATATATTACCATAGGATCATCTAATAATTTGCAAAGAAGATAATATAATTTGCATGGTAAATTAGCTAAGCTACTAGAGTTTTTATAACAAACCATGTAAGAAAGGGAGATAAAATCAAATCAATTGTGACACATTAAGGATTGAAAATATGATATCAAATAATATATGATACTCTTGAAATATAATATACAACATATTAGTCATTGAGGACTAGGTGGATTGGTAAGACGTTGGGCACTTACCAAGAGGAGACCTAGGATCAAACCTTAGTGGCATGTCCAATTTGTGCAAAGGTAGTAGTTTGACCTGATTCTATTGAGTGTGTGCTATATTGATGATGGTGGTACCAAGCCTGAGCCACTATGGGTCTCCCTCACTCCAGGTTATGTTTATCAAGGTGAGATGGGGGTTAAAGTGGTAGCACCATTATTTGATGCTACGATCAGAGGCAATGTGACTTGACCTTATGACTAGTTATTAAAAAGGAAAGGGAGTTACTGATTTCTTTATGTATCAAAATAAATATACAACATATTAAATTGATAGATCTACTTAATAGAGAAGTAGAAAGCAATATTTCCATAGAGATTTAAGGATGCTTAAAAAAGAGAAACATATCTTAAATTATTTAAATAATATTTTGAGGACTAAAATATTTCTCATACATACATCCATAATATGTCATTTAAAAGCATAAAATTTAATATTTGGCATCAAGAAAGAATATATGACTCCTCAATTTAATACTTAATTGGAACTTATATTATTGGTTAATTTAGATCTTGATATACATTGTAATATCCATCATGTATTAAATTAAATTTAGCTTTCAATGATGTTATTCATGGTTGCATTATCTTCAAATTTTTGTCTTTACAAGCTATAATTCCATACAAAATTATTTGACTTCTTCTAATGCACGCTAGTTAATGGGCATGATAAAAACTAGAGTCCAAGCCATATTTAGTGCAAGCTACTGAATGAACATGATAAAAATCATAAACAATAAAAACCATAAACAATGCCATCAAATAATGATCATAATGCATGAATTCAATGTGATATAGTCATATTTTAATGGATTTTAGTATGTATTATATATATGAATACTAACGCTTATTTTAAAAGGCCATGAGGTGCCAACAAATACTAATTTTTCATAAAGATTCATTTCTTAAGGTTTTACCTTTTAAGTATTTTTCAAACAATAAAAAATTCATAATAATTTGTATTCATCATATTTCATAAATTTAAAACATAAATAATAAGTTAAATTCTTCGTTAAAGTATTGTTTTATTAAAATATTATTTTTAAAGAATAACATGTTGTTATATCATAAGCTTAAATGATTCACACTATGCATGTTTAAAACAAAGTATAATCCAAAGGTAGATCTCATAAAATTACTATTAAAAATACAAAACAACATTACTTGTTTAAATAGGTCTGAGGTGTAGACCAATTGGTTCATCCAAACCCCATAAGGGGGGTGGAGGTCCAAGGTTCAAATCTCGGGCCTCGCCGGACTGAATGCTTGTCCCTTTCCTGGTGCTTTCAGTGGCGTAAAAGGTTTAAAATGATTGTGGCATGGTGGTTATAGGGGCGGACTGCACAAAGATCTATGTGGCGACTTCTAGGGCGGACAACGCAAAATACTATGGCAGCCATAAAAAGCTGGATAGCCTGCCCGGATTCGTGGCGGCTATCGATTCCACCATGTAAATTCAAAAAAAAAAAAAAACATTACTTGTTTAAATACATGTTAAACTTGTAAGTTCCTTGGATCTTGGTTTATAACCCACCACCAAGATTTTAGATGGGAATATCAATTTGAAAATAGCATAACATTATTTAGAGCTTATTTTAGAAACATTGAAAGATACAAAACTATTTATTATTATTATTATTTATTTATTTAACATGGATAATATATGAGTAGGTAATATTATAGCCACGCACAAGTACACATAAAAAAGTTCATTTGATAGTAAATTATATAAATTATTTAGAGAATGTGTAGTGACAAAGATAACTAACAACCCGTTTTGCCCAATTACGATGTAAACATAACCAAAAAGGTGATCATGGGCAAAAAAAAAAAAAAAATTTATAGGAAGTGGGATTATTCCAATTTTGCAACCAGTGGACAACATTACAATTCAAACTATAATGCATGATTATTAGAGCTTTCTACTTCACAATAGCACAAATTTTAGTGTAGATGTAATTAGTATTAAACCAATTTGCATTTATATTAGTAATGATTGTGCTTTCTTGAATAGTAATTCAAATTATTTTCATTTACTAAGTATGTAACAAGAAAACATACTTCTCAATTTTTGATTTTTTTTTTTTTAAATATATTTGAATAAATATATAGTTATGATGGAGTAAAAAGAGTCTATAAGACATTTAAAATTTTAATTTTGTATCTATGTGATGTGATCTATGGGTAGGGATGCCACATGCATTATCTGTGATGTGACATGGGCGCAATATTTTTTTGTTCTTGTTTATTTGCCTAGAATTTTTGTATAGGAATTTTTTTTTATTGGATCCAACATTTATATATTTTATTAATACCTTTTTTTATATAATTTGAATATCTATCATAGAATCATTTATTGGTTTTATTCTTGGTTGAGATCAATCAATTTATATATTACCATAGGATCATCTAATAATTTGCAAAGAAGATAATATAATTTGCATGGTAAATTAGCTAAGCTACTAGAGTTTTTATAACAAACCATGTAAGAAAGGGAGATAAAATCAAATCAATTGTGACACATTAAGGATTGAAAATATGATATCAAATAATATATGATACTCTTGAAATATAATATACAACATATTAGTCATTGAGGACTAGGTGGATTGGTAAGACATTGGGCACTTACCAAGAGGAGACCTAGGATCAAACCTTAGTGGCATGTCCAATTTGTGCAAAGGTAGTAGTTTGACCTGATTCTATTGAGTGTGTGCTATATTGATGATGGTGGTACCAAGCCTGAGCCACTATGGGTCTCCCTCACTCCAGGTTATGTTTATCAAGGTGAGATGGGGGTTAAAGTGGTAGCACCATTATTTGATGCTACGATCAGAGGCAATGTGACTTGACCTTATGACTAGTTATTAAAAAGGAAAGGGAGTTACTGATTTCTTTATGTATCAAAATAAATATACAACATATTAAATTGATAGATCTACTTAATAGAGAAGTAGAAAGCAATATTTCCATAGAGATTTAAGGATGCTTAAAAAAGAGAAACATATCTTAAATTATTTAAATAATATTTTGAGGACTAAAATATTTCTCATACATACATCCATAATATGTCATTTAAAAGCATAAAATTTAATATTTGGCATCAAGAAAGAATATATGACTCCTCAATTTAATACTTAATTGGAACTTATATTATTGGTTAATTTAGATCTTGATATACATTGTAATATCCATCATGTATTAAATTAAATTTAGCTTTCAATGATGTTATTCATGGTTGCATTATCTTCAAATTTTTGTCTTTACAAGCTATAATTCCATACAAAATTATTTGACTTCTTCTAATGCACGCTAGTTAATGGGCATGATAAAAACTAGAGTCCAAGCCATATTTAGTGCAAGCTACTGAATGAACATGATAAAAATCATAAACAATAAAAACCATAAACAATGCCATCAAATAATGATCATAATGCATGAATTCAATGTGATATAGTCATATTTTAATGGATTTTAGTATGTATTATATATATGAATACTAACGCTTATTTTAAAAGGCCATGAGGTGCCAACAAATACTAATTTTTCATAAAGATTCATTTCTTAAGGTTTTACCTTTTAAGTATTTTTCAAACAATAAAAAATTCATAATAATTTGTATTCATCATATTTCATAAATTTAAAACATAAATAATAAGTTAAATTCTTCGTTAAAGTATTGTTTTATTAAAATATTATTTTTAAAGAATAACATGTTGTTATATCATAAGCTTAAATGATTCACACTATGCATGTTTAAAACAAAGTATAATCCAAAGGTAGATCTCATAAAATTACTATTAAAAATACAAAACAACATTACTTGTTTAAATAGGTCTGAGGTGTAGACCAATTGGTTCATCCAAACCCCATAAGGGGGGTGGAGGTCCAAGGTTCAAATCTCGGGCCTCGCCGGACTGAATGCTTGTCCCTTTCCTGGTGCTTTCAGTGGCGTAAAAGGTTTAAAATGATTGTGGCATGGTGGTTATAGGGGCGGACTGCACAAAAATCTGTGTGGCGACTTCTAGGGCGGACAACGCAAAATACTATGGCAGCAATAAAAAGCTGGATAGCCTGCCTGGATTCGTGGCGGCTATCGATTCCACCATGTAAATTCAAAAAAAAAAAAAAAACATTACTTGTTTAAATACATGTTAAACTTGTAAGTTCCTTGGATCTTGGTTTATAACCCACCACCAAGATTTTAGATGGGAATATCAATTTGAAAATAGCATAACATTATTTAGAGCTTATTTTAGAAACATTGAAAGATACAAAACTATTTATTATTATTATTATTTATTTATTTAACATGGATAATATATGAGTAGGTAATATTATAGCCACGCACAAGTACACATAAAAAAGTTCATTTGATAGTAAATTATATAAATTATTTAGAGAATGTGTAGTGACAAAGATAACTAACAACCCGTTTTGCCCAATTACGATGTAAACATAACCAAAAAGGTGATCATGGGCAAAAAAAAAAAAAAATTTAGGAAGTGGGATTATTCCAATTTTGCAACCAGTGGACAACATTACAATTCAAACTATAATGCATGATTATTAGAGCTTTCTACTTCACAATAGCACAAATTTTAGTGTAGATGTAATTAGTATTAAACCAATTTGCATTTATATTAGTAATGATTGTGCTTTCTTGAATAGTAATTCAAATTATTTTCATTTACTAAGTATGTAACAAGAAAACATACTTCTCAATTTTTGATTTTTTTTTTTTTTAAATATATTTGAATAAATATATAGTTATGATGGAGTAAAAAGAGTCTATAAGACATTTAAAATTTTAATTTTGTATCTGTGTGATGTGATCTATGGGTAGGGATGCCACATGCATTATCTGTGATGTGACATGGGCGCAATATTTTTTTGTTCTTGTTTATTTGCCTAGAATTTTTGTATAGGAATTTTTTTTTATTGGATCCAACATTTATATATTTTATTAATACCTTTTTTTATATAATTTGAATATCTATCATAGAATCATTTATTGGTTTTATTCTTGGTTGAGATCAATCAATTTATATATTACCATAGGATCATCTAATAATTTGCAAAGAAGATAATATAATTTGCATGGTAAATTAGCTAAGCTACTAGAGTTTTTATAACAAACCATGTAAGAAAGGGAGATAAAATCAAATCAATTGTGACACATTAAGGATTGAAAATATGATATCAAATAATATATGATACTCTTGAAATATAATATACAACATATTAGTCATTGAGGACTAGGTGGATTGGTAAGACGTTGGGCACTTACCAAGAGGAGACCTAGGATCAAACCTTAGTGGCATGTCCAATTTGTGCAAAGGTAGTAGTTTGACCTGATTCTATTGAGTGTGTGCTATATTGATGATGGTGGTACCAAGCCTGAGCCACTATGGGTCTCCCTCACTCCAGGTTATGTTTATCAAGGTGAGATGGGGGTTAAAGTGGTAGCACCATTATTTGATGCTACGATCAGAGGCAATGTGACTTGACCTTATGACTAGTTATTAAAAAGGAAAGGGAGTTACTGATTTCTTTATGTATCAAAATAAATATACAACATATTAAATTGATAGATCTACTTAATAGAGAAGTAGAAAGCAATATTTCCATAGAGATTTAAGGATGCTTAAAAAAGAGAAACATATCTTAAATTATTTAAATAATATTTTGAGGACTAAAATATTTCTCATACATACATCCATAATATGTCATTTAAAAGCATAAAATTTAATATTTGGCATCAAGAAAGAATATATGACTCCTCAATTTAATACTTAATTGGAACTTATATTATTGGTTAATTTAGATCTTGATATACATTGTAATATCCATCATGTATTAAATTAAATTTAGCTTTCAATGATGTTATTCATGGTTGCATTATCTTCAAATTTTTGTCTTTACAAGCTATAATTCCATACAAAATTATTTGACTTCTTCTAATGCACGCTAGTTAATGGGCATGATAAAAACTAGAGTCCAAGCCATATTTAGTGCAAGCTACTGAATGAACATGATAAAAATCATAAACAATAAAAACCATAAACAATGCCATCAAATAATGATCATAATGCATGAATTCAATGTGATATAGTCATATTTTAATGGATTTTAGTATGTATTATATATATGAATACTAACGCTTATTTTAAAATGCCATGAGGTGCCAACAAATACTAATTTTTCATAAAGATTCATTTCTTAAGGTTTTACCTTTTAAGTATTTTTCAAACAATAAAAAATTCATAATAATTTGTATTCATCATATTTCATAAATTTAAAACGTAAATAATAAGTTAAATTCTTCGTTAAAGTATTGTTTTATTAAAATATTATTTTTAAAGAATAACATGTTGTTATATCATAAGCTTAAATGATTCACACTATGCATGTTTAAAACAAAGTATAATCCAAAGGTAGATCTCATAAAATTACTATTAAAAATACAAAACAACATTATTTGTTTAAATAGGTATGAGGTGTAGACCAATTGGTTCATCCAAACCCCATAATGGGGGTGGAGGTCCAAGGTTCAAATCTCGGGCCTCGCCGGACTGAATGCTTGTCCCTTTCCTGGTGCTTTCAGTGGCGTAAAAGGTTTAAAATGATTGTGGCATGGTGGTTATAGGGGCGGATTGCACAAAAATCTATGTGGCAACTTCTAGGGCGGACAACGCAAAATACTATGGCAGCCATAAAAAGCTGGATAGCCTGCCTGATTCGTGGCGGCTATCGATTCCACCATGTAAATTCAAAAAAAAAAAAAAAAACATTACTTGTTTAAATACATGTTAAACTTGTAAGTTCCTTGGATCTTGGTTTATAACCCACCACCAAGATTTTAGATGGGAATATCAATTTGAAAATAGCATAACATTATTTAGAGCTTATTTTAGAAACATTGAAAGATACAAAACTATTTATTATTATTATTATTTATTTATTTAACATGGATAATATATGAGTAGGTAATATTATAGCCATGCACAAGTACACATAAAAAAGTTCATTTGATAGTAAATTATATAAATTATTTAGAGAATGTGTAGTGACAAAGATAACTAACAACCCGTTTTGCCCAATTACGATGTAAACATAACCAAAAAGGTGATCATGGGCAAAAAAAAAAAAAATTATAGGAAGTGGGATTATTCCAATTTTGCAACTACTGGACAACATTACAATTCAAACTATAATGCATGATTATTAGAGCTTTCTACTTCACAATAGCACAAATTTTAGTGTAGATGTAATTAGTATTAAACCAATTTGCATTTATATTAGTAATGATTGTGCTTTCTTGAATAGTAATTCAAATTATTTTCATTTACTAAGTATGTAACAAGAAAACATACTTCTCAATTTTTGATTTTTTTTTTTTTAAATATATTTGAATAAATATATAGTTATGATGGAGTAAAAAGAGTCTATAAGACATTTAAAATTTTAATTTTGTATCTGTGTGATGTGATCTATGGGTAGGGATGCCACATGCATTATCTGTGATGTGACATGGGCGCAATATTTTTTTGTTCTTGTTTATTTGCCTAGAATTTTTGTATAGGAATTTTTTTTTATTGGATCCAACATTTATATATTTTATTAATACCTTTTTTTATATAATTTGAATATCTATCATAGAATCATTTATTGGTTTTATTCTTGGTTGAGATCAATCAATTTATATATTACCATAGGATCATCTAATAATTTGCAAAGAAGATAATATAATTTGCATGGTAAATTAGCTAAGCTACTAGAGTTTTTATAACAAACCATGTAAGAAAAGGAGATAAAATCAAATCAATTGTGACACATTAAGGATTGAAAATATGATATCAAATAATATATGATACTCTTGAAATATAATATACAACATATTAGTCATTGAGGACTAGGTGGATTGGTAAGACGTTGGGCACTTACCAAGAGGAGACCTAGGATCAAACCTTAGTGGCATGTCCAATTTGTGCAAAGGTAGTAGTTTGACCTGATTCTATTGAGTGTGTGCTATATTGATGATGGTGGTACCAAGCCTGAGCCACTATGGGTCTCCCTCACTCCAGAGTTATGTTTATCAAGGTGAGATGGGGGTTAAAGTGGTAGCACCATTATTTGATGCTACGATCAGAGGCAATGTGACTTGACCTTATGACTAGTTATTAAAAAGGAAAGGGAGTTACTGATTTCTTTATGTATCAAAATAAATATACAACATATTAAATTGATAGATCTACATAATAGAGAAGTAGAAAGCAATATTTCCATAGAGATTTAAGGATGCTTAAAAAAGAGAAACATATCTTAAATTATTTAAATAATATTTTGAGGACTAAAATATTTCTCATACATACATCCATAATATGTCATTTAAAAGCATAAAATTTAATATTTGGCATCAAGAAAGAATATATGACTCCTCAATTTAATACTTAATTGGAACTTATATTATTGGTTAATTTAGATCTTGATATACATTGTAATATCCATCATGTATTAAATTAAATTTAGCTTTCAATGATGTTATTCATGGTTGCATTATCTTCAAATTTTTGTCTTTACAAGCTATAATTCCATACAAAATTATTTGACTTCTTCTAATGCACGCTAGTTAATGGGCATGATAAAAACTAGAGTCCAAGCCATATTTAGTGCAAGCTACTGAATGAACATGATAAAAATCATAAACAATAAAAACCATAAACAATGCCATCAAATAATGATCATAATGCATGAATTCAATGTGATATAGTCATATTTTAATGGATTTTAGTATGTATTATATATATGAATACTAACGCTTATTTTAAAAGGCCATGAGGTGCCAACAAATACTAATTTTTCATAAAGATTCATTTCTTAAGGTTTTACCTTTTAAGTATTTTTCAAACAATAAAAAATTCATAATAATTTGTATTCATCATATTTCATAAATTTAAAACGTAAATAATAAGTTAAATTCTTCGTTAAAGTATTGTTTTATTAAAATATTATTTTTAAAGAATAACATGTTGTTATATCATAAGCTTAAATGATTCACACTATGCATGTTTAAAACAAAGTATAATCCAAAGGTAGATCTCATAAAATTACTATTAAAAATACAAAACAACATTACTTGTTTAAATAGGTCCGAGGTGTAGACCAATTGGTTCATCCAAACCCCATAAGGGGGGTGGAGGTCCAAGGTTCAAATCTCGGGCCTCGCCGGACTGAATGCTTGTCCCTTTCCTGGTGCTTTCAGTGGCATAAAATGTTTAAAATGATTGTGGCATGGTGGTTATAGGGGCGGACTGCACAAAAATATGTGTGGCGACTTCTAGGGCGGACAACGCAAAATACTATGGCAGCAATAAAAAGCTGGATAGCCTGCCCAGATTCGTGGTGGCTATCAATTCCACCATGTAAATTCAAAAAAAAAAAAAAAACATTACTTGTTTAAATACATGTTAAACTTGTAAGTTCCTTGGATCTTGGTTTATAACCCACCACCAAGATTTTAGATGGGAATATCAATTTGAAAATAGCATAACATTATTTAGAGCTTATTTTAGAAACATTGAAAGATACAAAACTATTTATTATTATTATTATTTATTTATTTAACATGGATAATATATGAGTAGGTAATATTATAGCCACCCACAAGTACACATAAAAAAGTTCATTTGATAGTAAATTATATAAATTATTTAGAGAATGTGTAGTGACAAAGATAACTAACAACCCGTTTTGCCCAATTACGATGTAAACATAACCAAAAAGGTGATCATGGGCAAAAAAAAAAAAAAAAAAATTATAGGAAGTGGGATTATTCCAATTTTGCAACCAGTGGACAACATTACAATTCAAACTATAATGCATGATTATTAGAGCTTTCTACTTCACAATAGCACAAATTTTAGTGTAGATGTAATTAGTATTAAACCAATTTGCATTTATATTAGTAATGATTGTGCTTTCTTGAATAGTAATTCAAATTATTTTCATTTACCAAGTATGTAACAAGAAAACATACTTCTCAATTTTTGATTTTTGATTTTTTTTAAATATATTTGAATAAATATATAGTTATGATGAAGTAAAAAGAGTCTATAAGACATTTAAAATTTTAATTTTGTATCTGTGTGATGTGATCTATGGGTAGGGATGCCACATGCATTATCTGTGATGTGACATGGGCGCAATATTTTTTTGTTCTTGTTTATTTGCCTAGAATTTTTGTATAGGAATTTTTTTTTATTGGATCCAACATTTATATATTTTATTAATACCTTTTTTTATATAATTTGAATATCTATCATAGAATCATTTATTGGTTTTATTCTTGGTTGAGATCAATCAATTTATATATTACCATAGGATCATCTAATAATTTGCAAAGAAGATAATATAATTTGCATGGTAAATTAGCTAAGCTACTAGAGTTTTTATAACAAACCATGTAAGAAAGGGAGATAAAATCAAATCAATTGTGACACATTAAGGATTGAAAATATGATATCAAATAATATATGATACTCTTGAAATATAATATACAACATATTAGTCATTGAGGACTAGGTGGATTGGTAAGACGTTGGGCACTTACCAAGAGGAGACCTAGGATCAAACCTTAGTGGCATGTCCAATTTGTGCAAAGGTAGTAGTTTGACCTGATTCTATTGAGTGTGTGCTATATTGATGATGGTGGTACCAAGCCTGAGCCACTATGGGTCTCCCTCACTCCAGAGTTATGTTTATCAAGGTGAGATGGGGGTTAAAGTGGTAGCACCATTATTTGATGCTACGATCAGAGGCAATGTGACTTGACCTTATGACTAGTTATTAAAAAGGAAAGGGAGTTACTGATTTCTTTATGTATCAAAATAAATATACAACATATTAAATTGATAGATCTACTTAATAGAGAAGTAGAGAGCAATATTTGCATAGAGATTTAAGGATGCATAAAAAAGAGAAACATATCTTAAATTATTTAAATAATATTTTGAGGACTAAAATATTTCTCATACATACATCCATAATATGTCATTTAAAAGCATAAAATTTAATATTTGGCATCAAGAAAGAATATATGACTCCTCAATTTAATACTTAATTGGAACTTATATTATTGGTTAATTTAGATCTTGATATACATTGTAATATCCATCATGTATTAAATTAAATTTAGCTTTCAATGATGTTATTCATGGTTGCATTATCTTCAAATTTTTGTCTTTACAAGCTATAATTCCATACAAAATTATTTGACTTCTTCTAATGCACGCTAGTTAATGGGCATGATAAAAACTAGAGTCCAAGCCATATTTAGTGCAAGCTACTGAATGAACATGATAAAAATCATAAACAATAAAAACCATAAACAATGCCATCAAATAATGATCATAATGCATGAATTCAATGTGATATAGTCATATTTTAATGGATTTTAGTATGTATTATATATATGAATACTAACGCTTATTTTAAAGGGCCATGAGGTGCCAACAAATACTAATTTTTCATAAAGATTCATTTCTTAAGGTTTTACCTTTTAAGTATTTTTCAAACAATAAAAAATTCATAATAATTTGTATTCATCATATTTCATAAATTTAAAACGTAAATAATAAGTTAAATTCTTCGTTAAAGTATTGTTTTATTAAAATATTATTTTTAAAGAATAACATGTTGTTATATCATAAGCTTAAATGATTCACACTATGCATGTTTAAAACAAAGTATAATCCAAAGGTAGATCTCATAAAATTACTATTAAAAATACAAAACAACATTACTTGTTTAAATAGGTCCGAGGTGTAGACCAATTGGTTCATCCAAACCCCATAAGGGGGTGGAGGTCCAAGGTTCAAATCTCGGGCCTCGCCGGACTAAATGCTTGTCCCTTTCCCGGTGCTTTCAGTGGCATAAAATGTTTAAAATGATTGTGGCATGGTGGTTATAGGGGCGGACTGCACAAAAATATGTGTGGCGACTTCTAGGGCGGACAACGCAAAATACTATGGCAGCCATAAAAAGTCTGGATAGCCTGCTCGCATTCGTGGTGGCTATCAATTCCACCATGTAAATTCAAAAAAAAAAAAAAAAACATTACTTGTTTAAATACATGTTAAACTTGTAAGTTCCTTGGATCTTGGTTTATAACCCACCACCAAGATTTTAGATGGGAATATCAATTTGAAAATAGCATAACATTATTTAGAGCTTATTTTAGAAACATTGAAAGATACAAAACTATTTATTATTATTATTATTTATTTATTTAACATGGATAATATATGAGTAGGTAATATTATAGCCACCCACAAGTACACATAAAAAAGTTCATTTGATAGTAAATTATATAAATTATTTAGAGAATGTGTAGTGACAAAGATAACTAACAACCTGTTTTGCCCAATTACGATGTAAACATAACCAAAAAGGTGATCATGGGCAAAAAAAAAAAAAAAAATTATAGGAAGTGGGATTATTCCAATTTTGCAACCAGTGGACAACATTACAATTCAAACTATAATGCATGATTATTAGAGCTTTCTACTTCACAATAGCACAAATTTTAGTGTAGATGTAATTAGTATTAAACCAATTTGCATTTATATTAGTAATGATTGTGCTTTCTTGAATAGTAATTCAAATTATTTTCATTTACCAAGTATGTAACAAGAAAACATACTTCTCAATTTTTGATTTTTTTTTTTTTTTAAATATATTTGAATAAATATATAGTTATGATGAAGTAAAAAGAGTCTATAAGACATTTAAAATTTTAATTTTGTATCTGTGTGATGTGATCTATGGGTAGGGATGCCACATGCATTATCTGTGATGTGACATGGGCGCAATATTTTTTTGTTCTTGTTTATTTGCCTAGAATTTTTGTATAGGAATTTTTTTTTATTGGATCCAACATTTATATATTTTATTAATACCTTTTTTTATATAATTTGAATATCTATCATAGAATCATTTATTGGTTTTATTCTTGGTTGAGATTAATCAATTTATATATTACCATAGGATCATCTAATAATTTGCAAAGAAGATAAAATAATTTGCATGGTAAATTAGCTAAGCTACTAGAGTTTTTATAACAAACCATGTAAGAAAGGGAGATAAAATCAAATCAATTGTGACACATTAAGGATTGAAAATATGATATCAAATAATATATGATACTCTTGAAATATAATATACAACATATTAGTCATTGAGGACTAGGTGGATTGGTAAGACGTTGGGCACTTACCAAGAGGAGACCTAGGATCAAACCTTAGTGGCATGTCCAATTTGTGCAAAGGTAGTAGTTTGACCTGATTCTATTGAGTGTGTGCTATATTGATGATGGTGGTACCAAGCCTGAGCCAGTATGGGTCTCCCTCACTCCAGGTTATGTTTATCAAGGTGAGATGGGGGTTAAAGTGGTAGCACCATTATTTGATGCTACGATCAGAGGCAATGTGACTTGACCTTATGACTAGTTATTAAAAAGGAAAGGGAGTTACTGATTTCTTTATGTATCAAAATAAATATACAACATATTAAATTGATAGATCTACTTAATAGAGAAGTAGAGAGCAATATTTGCATAGAGATTTAAGGATGCATAAAAAAGATAAACATATCTTAAATTATTTAAATAATATTTTGAGGACTAAAATATTTCTCATACATACATCCATAATATGTCATTTAAAAGCATAAAATTTAATATTTGGCATCAAGAAAGAATAAATGACTCCTCAATTTAATACTTAATTGGAACTTATATTATTGGTTAATTTAGGTCTTGATATACATTGTAATATCCATCATGTATTAAATTAAATTTAGCTTTCAATGATGTTATTCATGGTTGCATTATCTTCAAATTTTTGTCTTTACAAGCTATAATTCCATACAAAATTATTTGACTTATTCTAATGCACGCTAGTTAATGGGCATGATAAAAACTAGAGTCCAAGCCATATTTAGTGCAAGCTACTGAATGAACATGATAAAAATCATAAACAATAAAAACCATAAACAATGCCATCAAATAATGATCATAATGCATGAATTCAATGTGATATAGTCATATTTTAATGGATTTTAGTATGTATTATATATATGAATACTAACGCTTATTTTAAAAGGCCATGAGGTGCCAAAAAATACTAATTTTTCATAAAGATTCATTTCTTAAGGTTTTACCTTTTAAGTATTTTTCAAACAATAAAAAATTCATAATAATTTGTATTCATCATATTTCATAAATTTAAAACATAAATAATAAGTTAAATTCTTCGTTAAAGTATTGTTTTATTAAAATATTATTTTTAAAGAATAACATGTTGTTATATCATAAGCTTAAATGATTCACACTATGCATGTTTAAAACAAAGTATAATCCAAAGGTAGATCTCATAAAATTACTATTAAAAATACAAAACAACATTACTTGTTTAAATAGGTCTGAGGTGTAGACCAATTGGTTCATCCAAACCCCATAAGGGGGGTGGAGGTCCAAGATTCAAATCTCGGGCCTCACCGGACTGAATGCTTGTCCCTTTCCTGGTGCTTTCAGTGGCGTAAAAGGTTTAAAATGATTGTGGCATGGTGGTTATAGGAGCGGACTGCACAAAAATATGTGTGGCGACTTCTAGGGCGGACAACGCAAAATACTATGGCAGCCATAAAAATCTGGATAGCCTGCCTAGATTCGTGGTGGCTATCGATTCCACCATGTAAATTCAAAAAAAAAAAAAAAACATTACTTGTTTAAATACATGTTAAACTTGTAAGTTCCTTGGATCTTGGTTTATAACCCACCACCAAGATTTTAGATGGGAATATCAATTTGAAAATAGCATAACATTATTTAGAGCTTATTTTAGAAACATTGAAAGATACAAAACTATTTATTATTATTATTATTTATTTATTTAACATGGATAATATGAGTAGGTAATATTATAGCCACGCACAAGTACACATAAACAAGTTCATTTGATAGTAAATTATATAAATTATTTAGAGAATGTGTAGTGAAAAAGATAACTAACAACCCGTTTTGCCCAATTACGCTGTAAACATAACCAAAAAGGTGATCATGGGCAAAAAAAAAAAAAAAAAATTATAGGGAGTGGGATTATTCCAATTTTGCAACCAGTGGACAACATTACAATTCAAACTATAATGCATGATTATTAGAGCTTTCTACTTCACAATAGCACAAATTTTAGTGTAGATGTAATTAGTATTAAACCAATTTGCATTTATATTAGTAATGATTGTACTTTCTTGAATAGTAATTCAAATTATTTTCATTTACTAAGTATGTAACAAGAAAACATACTTCTCAATTTTTGATTTTTTTTTTTTTAAATATATTTGAATAAATATATAGTTATGATGGAGTAAAAAGAGTCTATAAGACATTTAAAATTTTAATTTTGTATCTGTGTGATGTGATCTATGGGTAGGGATGCCACATGCATTATCTGTGATGTGACATGGGCGCAATATTTTTTTGTTCTTGTTTATTTGCCTAGAATTTTTGTATAGGAATTTTTTTTTTTATTGGTTTTATTCTTGGTTGAGATCAATCAATTTATATATTACCATAGGATCATCTAATAATTTGCAAAGAAGATAATATAATTTGTATGGTAAATTAGCTAAGCTACTAGAGTTTTTATAACAAACCATGTAAGAAAGGGAGATAAAATCAAATCAATTGTGACACATTAAGGATTGAAAATATGATATCAAATAATATATGATACTCTTGAAATATAATATACAACATATTAGTCATTGAGGACTAGGTGGATTGGTAAGACGTTGGGCACTTACCAAGAGGAGACCTAGGATCAAACCTTAGTGGCATGTCCAATTTGTGCAAAGGTAGTAGTTTGACCTGATTCTATTGAGTGTGTGCTATATTGATGATGGTGGTACCAAGCTTGAGCCACTATGGGTCTCCCTCACTCCAGGTTATGTTTATCAAGGTGATATGGGGGTTAAAGTGGTAGCACCATTATTTGATGCTACGATCAGAGGCAATGTGACTTGACCTTATGACTAGTTATTAAAAAGGAAAGGGAGTTACTGATTTCTTTATGTATCAAAATAAATATACAACATATTAAATTGATAGATCTACTTAATAGAGAAGTAGAGAGCAATATTTGCATAGAGATTTAAGGATGCTTAAAAAAGAGAAACATATCTTAAATTATTTAAATAATATTTTGAGGACTAAAATATTTTTCATACATACATCCATAATATGTCATTTAAAAGCATAAAATTTAATATTTGGCATTAAGAAAGAATATATGACTCCTCAATTAATACTTAATTGGAACTTATATTATTGGTTAATTTAGATCTTGATATACATTGTAATATCCATCATGTATTAAATTAAATTTAGCTTTCAATGATGTTATTCATGGTTGCAATATAACAAATTTTTGTCTTTACAAGCTATAATTCCATACAAAATTATTTGACTTCTTCTAATGCACGCTAGTTAATGGGCATGATAAAAACTAGAGTCCAAGCCATATTTAGTGCAAGCTACTGAATGAACATGATAAAAATCATAAACAATAAAAACCATAAACAATGCCATCAAATAATGATCATAATGCATGAATTCAATGTGATATAGTCATATTTTAATGGATTTTAGTATGTATTATATATATGAATACTAACGCTTATTTTAAAAGGCCATGAGGTGCCAACAAATACTAATTTTTCATAAAGATTCATTTCTTAAGGTTTTACCTTTTAAGTATTTTTCAAACAATAAAAAATTCATAATAATTTGTATTCATCATATTTCATAAATTTAAAACATAAATAATAAGTTAAATTCTTCGTTAAAGTATTGTTTTATTAAAATATTATTTTTAAAGAATAACATGTTGTTATATCATAAGCTTAAATGATTCACACTATGAATGTTTAAAACAAAGTATAATCCAAAGGTAGATCTCATAAAATTACTATTAAAAATACAAAACAACATTACTTGTTTAAATAGGTCCGAGGTGTAGACCAATTGGTTCATCCAAACCCCATAAGGGTGGTGGAGGTCCAAGGTTCAAATCTCGGGCCTCACCGGACTGAATGCTTGTCCCTTTCCTGGTGCTTTCAGTGGCGTAAAAGGTTTAAAATGATTGTGGCATGGTGGTTATAGGAGCGGACTGCACAAAAATATGTGTGGCGACTTCTAGGGCGGACAACGCAAAATACTATGGCAGCCATAAAAATCTGGATAGCCTGCCCGAATTCGTGGTGGCTATCGATTCCACCATGTAAATTCAAAAAAAAAAAAAAACATTACTTGTTTAAATACATGTTAAACTTGTAAGTTCCTTGGATCTTGGTTTATAACCCACCACCAAGATTTTAGATGGGAATATCAATTTGAAAATAGCATAACATTATTTAGAGCTTATTTTAGAAACATTGAAAGATACAAAACTATTTATTATTATTATTATTTATTTATTTAACATGGATAATATATGAGTAGGTAATATTATAGCCACGCACAAGTACACATAAACAAGTTCATTTGATAGTAAATTATATAAATTATTTAGAGAATGTGTAGTGAAAAAGATAACTAACAACCCTTTTTGCCCAATTACGCTGTAAACATAACCAAAAAGGTGATCATGGGCAAAAAAAAAAAAAAAAATTATAGGAAGTGGGATTATTCCAATTTTGCAACCAGTGGACAACATTACAATTCAAACTATAATGCATGATTATTAGAGCTTTCTACTTCACAATAGCACAAATGTTAGTGTAGATGTAATTAGTATTAAACCAATTTGCATTTATATTAGTAATGATTGTGCTTTCTTGAATAGTAATTCAAATTATTTTCATTTACTAAGTATGTAACAAGAAAACATACTTCTCAATTTTTGATTTTTTTTTTTTTAAATATATTTGAATAAATATATAGTTATGATGGAGTAAAAAGAGTCTATAAGACATTTAAAATTTTAATTTTGTATCTGTGTGATGTGATCTATGGGTAGGGATGCCACATGCATTATCTGTGATGTGACATGGGCGCAATATTTTTTTGTTCTTGTTTATTTGCCTAGAATTTTTGTATAGGAATTTTTTTTTTTATTGGTTTTATTCTTGGTTGAGATCAATCAATTTATATATTACCATAGGATCATCTAATAATTTGCAAAGAAGATAATATAATTTGTATGGTAAATTAGCTAAGCTACTAGAGTTTTTATAACAAACCATGTAAGAAAGGGAGATAAAATCAAATCAATTGTGACACATTAAGGATTGAAAATATGATATCAAATAATATATGATACTCTTGAAATATAATATACAACATATTAGTCATTGAGGACTAGGTGGATTGGTAAGACGTTGGGCACTTACCAAGAGGAGACCTAGGATCAAACCTTAGTGGCATGTCCAATTTGTGCAAAGGTAGTAGTTTGACCTGATTCTATTTAGTGTGTGCTATATTGATGATGGTGGTACCAAGCCTGAGCCACTAGGGGTCTCCCTCACTCCAGGTTATGTTTATCAAGGTGAGATAGGGGTTAAAGTGGTAGCACCATTATTTTATGCTACGATCAGAGGCAATGTGACTTGACCTTATGACTAGTTATTAAAAAGGAAAGGGAGTTACTGATTTCTTTATGTATCAAAATAAATATACAACATATTAAATTGATAGATCTACTTAATAGAGAAGTAGAAAACAATATTTCCATAGAGATTTAAGGATGCTTAAAAAAGAGAAACATATCTTAAATTATTTAAATAATATTTTGAGGACTAAAATATTTTTCATACATACATCCATAATATGTCATTTAAAAGCATAAAATTTAATATTTGGCATTAAGAAAGAATATATGACTCCTCAATTAATACTTAATTGGAACTTATATTATTGGTTAATTTAGATCTTGATATACATTGTAATATCCATCATGTATTAAATTAAATTTAGCTTTCAATGATGTTATTCATGGTTGCAATATAACAAATTTTTGTCTTTACAAGCTATAATTCCATACAAAATTATTTGACTTCTTCTAATGCACGCTAGTTAATGGGCATGATAAAAACTAGAGTCCAAGCCATATTTAGTGCAAGCTACTGAATGAACATGATAAAAATCATAAACAATAAAAACCATAAACAATGCCATCAAATAATGATCATAATGCATGAATTCAATGTGATATAGTCATATTTTAATGGATTTTAGTATGTATTATATATATGAATACTAACGCTTATTTTAAAAGGCCATGAGGTGCCAAAAAATACTAATTTTTCATAAAGATTCATTTCTTAAGGTTTTACCTTTTAAGTATTTTTCAAACAATAAAAAATTCATAATAATTTGTATTCATCATATTTCATAAATTTAAAACATAAATAATAAGTTAAATTCTTCGTTAAAGTATTGTTTTATTAAAATATTATTTTTAAAGAATAACATGTTGTTATATCATAAGCTTAAATGATTCACACTATGCATGTTTAAAACAAAGTATAATCCAAAGGTAGATCTCATAAAATTACTATTAAAAATACAAAACAACATTACTTGTTTAAATAGGTCCGAGGTGTAGACCAATTGGTTCATCCAAACCCCATAAGGGTGGTGGAGGTCCAAGGTTCAAATCTCGGGCCTCACCGGACTGAATGCTTGTCCCTTTCCTCGGTGCTTTCAGTGGCGTAAAAGGTTTAAAATGATTGTGGCATGGTGGTTATAGGAGCGGACTGCACAAAAATATGTGTGGCGACTTCTAGGGCGGAAAACGCAAAATACTATGGCAGCCATAAAAATCTGGATAGTCTGCCCAGATTCGTGGTGGCTATCGATTCCACCATGTAAATTCAAAAAAAAAAAAAACAACATTACTTGTTTAAATACATGTTAAACTTGTAAGTTCCTTGGATCTTGGTTTATAACCCACCACCAAGATTTTAGATGGGAATATCAATTTGAAAATAGCATAACATTATTTAGAGCTTATTTTAGAAACATTGAAAGATACAAAACTATTTATTATTATTATTATTTATTTATTTAACATGGATAATATATGAGTAGGTAATATTATAGCCACGCACAAGTACACATAAACAAGTTCATTTGATAGTAAATTATATAAATTATTTAGAGAATGTGTAGTGAAAAAGATAACTAACAACCCGTTTTGCCCAATTACGCTGTAAACATAACCAAAAAGGTGATCATGGGCAAAAAAAAAAAAAAAAAATTATAGGAAGTGGGATTATTCCAATTTTGCAACCAGTGGACAACATTACAATTCAAACTATAATGCATGATTATTAGAGCTTTCTACTTCACAATAGCACAAATTTTAGTGTAGATGTAATTAGTATTAAACCAATTTGCATTTATATTAGTAATGATTGTACTTTCTTGAATAGTAATTCAAATTATTTTCATTTACTAAGTATGTAACAAGAAAACATACTTCTCAATTTTTGATTTTTTTTTTTTTAAATATATTTGAATAAATATATAGTTATGATGGAGTAAAAAGAGTCTATAAGACATTTAAAATTTTAATTTTGTATCTGTGTGATGTGATCTATGGGTAGGGATGCCACATGCATTATCTGTGATGTGACATGGGCGCAATATTTTTTTGTTCTTGTTTATTTGCCTAGAATTTTTGTATAGGAATTTTTTTTTTTATTGGTTTTATTCTTGGTTGAGATCAATCAATTTATATATTACCATAGGATCATCTAATAATTTGCAAAGAAGATAATATAATTTGTATGGTAAATTAGCTAAGCTACTAGAGTTTTTATAACAAACCATGTAAGAAAGGGAGATAAAATCAAATCAATTGTGACACATTAAGGATTGAAAATATGATATCAAATAATATATGATACTCTTGAAATATAATATACAACATATTAGTCATTGAGGACTAGGTGGATTGGTAAGACGTTGGGCACTTACCAAGAGGAGACCTAGGATCAAACCTTAGTGGCATGTCCAATTTGTGCAAAGGTAGTAGTTTGACCTGATTCTATTGAGTGTGTGCTATATTGATGATGGTGGTACCAAGCTTGAGCCACTATGGGTCTCCCTCACTCCAGGTTATGTTTATCAAGGTGATATGGGGGTTAAAGTGGTAGCACCATTATTTGATGCTACGATCAGAGGCAATGTGACTTGACCTTATGACTAGTTATTAAAAAGGAAAGGGAGTTACTGATTTCTTTATGTATCAAAATAAATATACAACATATTAAATTGATAGATCTACTTAATAGAGAAGTAGAGAGCAATATTTGCATAGAGATTTAAGGATGCTTAAAAAAGAGAAACATATCTTAAATTATTTAAATAATATTTTGAGGACTAAAATATTTTTCATACATACATCCATAATATGTCATTTAAAAGCATAAAATTTAATATTTGGCATTAAGAAAGAATATATGACTCCTCAATTAATACTTAATTGGAACTTATATTATTGGTTAATTTAGATCTTGATATACATTGTAATATCCATCATGTATTAAATTAAATTTAGCTTTCAATGATGTTATTCATGGTTGCAATATAACAAATTTTTGTCTTTACAAGCTATAATTCCATACAAAATTATTTGACTTCTTCTAATGCACGCTAGTTAATGGGCATGATAAAAACTAGAGTCCAAGCCATATTTAGTGCAAGCTACTGAATGAACATGATAAAAATCATAAACAATAAAAACCATAAACAATGCCATCAAATAATGATCATAATGCATGAATTCAATGTGATATAGTCATATTTTAATGGATTTTAGTATGTATTATATATATGAATACTAACGCTTATTTTAAAAGGCCATGAGGTGCCAACAAATACTAATTTTTCATAAAGATTCATTTCTTAAGGTTTTACCTTTTAAGTATTTTTCAAACAATAAAAAATTCATAATAATTTGTATTCATCATATTTCATAAATTTAAAACATAAATAATAAGTTAAATTCTTCGTTAAAGTATTGTTTTATTAAAATATTATTTTTAAAGAATAACATGTTGTTATATCATAAGCTTAAATGATTCACACTATGAATGTTTAAAACAAAGTATAATCCAAAGGTAGATCTCATAAAATTACTATTAAAAATACAAAACAACATTACTTGTTTAAATAGGTCTGAGGTGTAGACAAATTGGTTCATCCAAACCCCATAAGGGTGGTGGAGGTCCAAGGTTCAAATCTCGGGCCTCACCGGACTGAATGCTTGTCCCTTTCCTGGTGCTTTCAGTGGCGTAAAAGGTTTAAAATGATTGTGGCATGGTGGTTATAGGAGCGGACTGCACAAAAATATGTGTGGCGACTTCTAGGGCGGACAACGCAAAATACTATGGCAGCCATAAAAATCTGGATAGCTCGCCGCATTCGTGGTGGCTATCGATTCCACCATGTAAATTCAAAAAAAAAAAAAAAACATTACTTGTTTAAATACATGTTAAACTTGTAAGTTCCTTGGATCTTGGTTTATAACCCACCACCAAGATTTTAGATGGGAATATCAATTTGAAAATAGCATAACATTATTTAGAGCTTATTTTAGAAACATTGAAAGATACAAAACTATTTATTATTATTATTATTTATTTATTTAACATGGATAATATATGAGTAGGTAATATTATAGCCACGCACAAGTACACATAAACAAGTTCATTTGATAGTAAATTATATAAATTATTTAGAGAATGTGTAGTGAAAAAGATAACTAACAACCCTTTTTGCCCAATTACGCTGTAAACATAACCAAAAAGGTGATCATGGGCAAAAAAAAAAAAAAAAATTATAGGAAGTGGGATTATTCCAATTTTACAACCAGTGGACAACATTACAATTCAAACTATAATGCATGATTATTAGAGCTTTCTACTTCACAATAGCACAAATGTTAGTGTAGATGTAATTAGTATTAAACCAATTTGCATTTATATTAGTAATGATTGTGCTTTCTTGAATAGTAATTCAAATTATTTTCATTTACTAAGTATGTAACAAGAAAACATACTTCTCAATTTTTGATTTTTTTTTTTTTAAATATATTTGAATAAATATATAGTTATGATGGAGTAAAAAGAGTCTATAAGACATTTAAAATTTTAATTTTGTATCTGTGTGATGTGATCTATGGGTAGGGATGCCACATGCATTATCTGTGATGTGACATGGGCGCAATATTTTTTTGTTCTTGTTTATTTGCCTAGAATTTTTGTATAGGAATTTTTTTTTTTATTGGTTTTATTCTTGGTTGAGATCAATCAATTTATATATTACCATAGGATCATCTAATAATTTGCAAAGAAGATAATATAATTTGTATGGTAAATTAGCTAAGCTACTAGAGTTTTTATAACAAACCATGTAAGAAAGGGAGATAAAATCAAATCAATTGTGACACATTAAGGATTGAAAATATGATATCAAATAATATATGATACTCTTGAAATATAATATACAACATATTAGTCATTGAGGACTAGGTGGATTGGTAAGACGTTGGGCACTTACCAAGAGGAGACCTAGGATCAAACCTTAGTGGCATGTCCAATTTGTGCAAAGGTAGTAGTTTGACCTGATTCTATTTAGTGTGTGCTATATTGATGATGGTGGTACCAAGCCTGAACCACTAGGGGTCTCCCTCACTCCAGGTTATGTTTATCAAGGTGAGATAGGGGTTAAAGTGGTAGCACCATTATTTGATGCTACGATCAGAGGCAATGTGACTTGACCTTATGACTAGTTATTAAAAAGGAAAGGGAGTTACTGATTTCTTTATGTATCAAAATAAATATACAACATATTAAATTGATAGATCTAGTTAATAGAGAAGTAGAAAGCAATATTTCCATAGAGATTTAAGGATGCTTAAAAAAGAGAAACATATCTTAAATTATTTAAATAATATTTTGAGGACTAAAATATTTTTCATACATACATCCATAATATGTCATTTAAAAGCATAAAATTTAATATTTGGCATCAAGAAAGAATATATGACTCCTCAATTAATACTTAATTGGAACTTATATTATTGGTTAATTTAGATCTTGATATACATTGTAATATCCATCATGTATTAAATTAAATTTAGCTTTCAATGATGTTATTCATGGTTGCAATATAACAAATTTTTGTCTTTACAAGCTATAATTCCATACAAAATTATTTGACTTCTTCTAATGCACGCTAGTTAATGGGCATGATAAAAACTAGAGTCCAAGCCATATTTAGTGCAAGCTACTGAATGAACATGATAAAAATCATAAACAATAAAAACCATAAACAATGCCATCAAATAATGATCATAATGCATGAATTCAATGTGATATAGTCATATTTTAATGGATTTTAGTATGTATTATATATATGAATACTAACGCTTATTTTAAAAGGCCATGAGGTGCCAACAAATACTAATTTTTCATAAAGATTCATTTCTTAAGGTTTTACCTTTTAAGTATTTTTCAAACAATAAAAAATTCATAATAATTTGTATTCATCATATTTCATAAATTTAAAACATAAATAATAAGTTAAATTCTTCGTTAAAGTATTGTTTTATTAAAATATTATTTTTAAAGAATAACATGTTGTTATATCATAAGCTTAAATGATTCACACTATGCATGTTTAAAACAAAGTATAATCCAAAGGTAGATCTCATAAAATTACTATTAAAAATACAAAACAACATTACTTGTTTAAATAGGTCCGAGGTGTAGACCAATTGGTTCATCCAAACCCCATAAGGGGGGTGGAGGTCCAAGGTTCAAATCTCGGGCCTCACCGGACTGAATGCTTGTCCCTTTCCTGGTGCTTTCAGTGGCGTAAAAGGTTTAAAATGATTGTGGCATGGTGGTTATAGGGGCGGACTACACAAAAATTTGTGTGGCGACTTCTAGGGCGGACAACGCAAAATACTATGGCAGCCATAAAAAGCTGAATAGCCTGCCCAAATTCGTAGCGGCTATCGATTCCACCATTAAATTCAAAAAAAAAAAAAAAACATTACTTGATTAAATACATGTTAAACTTGTAAGTTCCTTGGATCTTGGTTTATAACCCACCACCAAGATTTTAGATGGGAATATCAATTTGAAAATAGCATAACATTATTTAGAGCTTATTTTAGAAACATTGAAAGATACAAAACTATTTATTATTATTATTATTTATTTATTTAACATGGATAATATATGAGTAGGTAATATTATAGCCACGCACAAGTACACATAAAAAAGTTCATTTGATAGTAAATTATATAAATTATTTACAGAATGTGTAGTGACAAAGATAACTAACAACCCGTTTTGCCCAATTACGATGTAAACATAACCAAAAAGGTGATCATGTCAAAAAAAAAAAAAAAAATTATAGGAAGTGGGATTATTCCAATTTTGCAACCAGTGGACAACATTACAATTCAAACTATAATGCATGATTATTAGAGAAAGACAATAGCACAAATTTTAGTGTAGATGTAATTAGTATTAAACCAATTTGATGATTGTGCTTTCTTGAATAGTATTTCAAATTATTTTCATTTACTAAGTATGTAACAAGAAAACATACTTCTCAATTTTTTATTTTTTGTTTTTAAATTATATTTGAATAAATATATAGTTATGATGGAGTAAAAAGAGTCTATAAGACATTTAAAATTTTAATTTTGTATCTGTGTGATGTGATCTATGGGTAAGGATGCCACATGCATTATATGTGATGTGACATGGGCGCAATCTTTTTTTGTTCTTGTTTATTTGCCTAGAATTTTTGTATAGGAATTTTTTTTTTATTGGATCCAACATTTATATATTTTATTAATACCTTTTTTAATATAATTTAAATATATATGATAGAATCATTTATTGGTTTTATTCTTGTTTGAGATCAATCAATTTATATATTACCATAGGATCATCTAATAATTTGCAAAGAAGATAATATAATTCGCATGGTAAATTAGCTAAGCTACTAGAGTTTTTATAACAAACCATGTAAGAAAGGGAGATAAAATCAAATCAATTGTGACACATTAAGGATTGAAAATATGATATCAAATAATATATGATACTCTTGAAATATAATATACAACATATTAGTCATTGAGGACGACATCAAGTTTATTGTGAGACTATGAGCTCTGCTAGGGTTTGATGAGAAAAAACTACTCTTCTAGGGTTTTATGAAGAAAAAATGCTTTACGATGATGGTAACAAATTTCGGAGGAGGTCTAAAAAATTGGAGGAATGTCGTGATGGCATCGGGTTTGACATAAAGAGTGCATGCTCATGATATTTTTTCATATAAAAATGACTGGAAGGAACATGTTTTTCCAGTGCATGTCGAGAACCACTTGTTAAATAACTATGGATGTTTGGAATGATGTGAAGCCAGGCCAGTTCTAGTGGTTCAACCAGACTCGATGGCAGAATATGTGGAGTATCTAACCAAACATACCCTTATTGGAAAAATTTTTGGCATCCAAATTTCTCTCCCCTTTGTGGATGCTTGGGTCAGGAAGACTTGGAATCCTGAAGGCGATGTGGAGGTGATGTTGAGTGTGAATAGCTATTTTATGGTGGTTTTCTCTTGTAATGCAGATCGTAATAAATAATTTGAAGGGGGTCATTATTTCAATAACCAGGTGGTACTCTTTCTTAAACACTGAAATGTGGGTTTCAACCCATAAGAGGAGCGACCATCGTGGGTTCCAGTATGGGTGAGACTTCCATGGATCTCATTGAAATTTTGGAGAATTGATATCTTGCATAATATTGCCCTTCTGCTTGGTAATATCTGTTGCTCGTATTTATTTTGAAATTGACTTAAATAATCCTATTCCAGATTCTATTGAAATACAATTTGGATCAACTACATGGGTTTAAAAACTTGACCATGAAGCTCTTCCATTTTGTTGACGGATTTGCCATGAATATGGCCACCTGCAAAGAAAATACCCTAATTTTGTCTCACCTATGACTTCAAATCCTGTACCCTCTCGGTATGGACAAATTTTGGATAAATGAAAATCTCCAATAAAGGAAAGGGAACGAGATAAGGAAGGTTTTGTTTCGGTAAAATCTTGAAACGGAGGATGAAGGGCAAACAAAGACCTTAAGGATAGCTAGCCAGATTCTCTACTCAACCATTTTGAAATATTAGATTATCTTGATCAGTGCATGGAGATACCTAAAATGTTGCTACCTGATGCAAATATAACAGGGCCAAATCAGATGTCTCTTCTTGAGAGATAACTTAAGGAATCAGATCTAGGGGATTTAAATAAGGAAGAAAGGGCTTTGGATCTGAGTATATGGGACATGGTGGGGTCTGGCCCTATAAGGGAGACTATTTTAGAAAGTGGTACAAATTTAGTTATGCCCTCTCCTACTCAGGCACTGATGTAGTCATCCTTTTACTGCAAAAATCCTACGGTGTTGGGATTGCAAGAAAAAATAATTAAAAAAAGTTTTTAGGATAAGAATATGAAGGTGGGTCAAAATAAGGACCAGGATAAAATTAAGTTAATGGGGGAGACTTTGGTGGAGTCAAGCTTGGTGAGAACACTGGAATCCCATTTTTATAAGTCCTAAAAATTATTATTCTTTCATGGAATGTAAGGGGGTTGAATAGCATTCCTAGACAAAATGTTATTCGTGATTTGGTTCATGTGCATTCTCCAGATGTAGTGTTTATTCAGGAGACTTAATTGGCTATTGATAGTATGTTAAATATTACTCCCAATTTGTGGATAAGGGGGAAATGCCAGTGTATTGGTGTATGTGGATATGCTGGTGGCGTCACTTATTTATGGGATCCGGTTAAGATATCCTCTCTTACTTGGATTTCCAGTAGATGGTCTATTTCAATGGTCGAGCATGATAATTAATTTGGTGAAATAATACCACTTACAAATGTTTATGCTCCTATTTATTACAATGGTAAAGTGAATTTGTGGAAGCACATTTTCTTTGTGAGAAGTTTGGTTCCCCTATACCCATGTATTTTGGTTGTAGACTTTAACTCTATCACTTGTCTAGAGGAGAAACATGGTGGGGTGGACTGTCTCAAGTCTTTTTCTTCTATCTTCAGTGCTCTTATCTAGGCCCTAAACTTGGTTGACATCAAGCCAGCTAATGGGATATTTACTTGGCACAATAGAATGTGTGGGGAAGCTTCCATCTCAAAGAGACTAGATAGGTTTTTGATATCCAGTTATTGGATGGGTAATAATAGAGGTGCTAGTTTTATGATTTTGGAGGGTAGGGGATCTGATCATTGGCCTATCAAACTCTCTTATTTGGAGTTAGGGCTAAAAAATAATCCCTCCTTTAAGTTTCAACTTATGTGGCTTTGTGATCCTAAGCTTCATGATTTCATGCGAGGTTGGTGTACCACTGGCAAACCTCCTCATGGCACCGCTATGTATTCCTTTATGAAGTGACTAGAATTTGTAAAACATAAATTTAAGAGATGGAATAGAATGAATTTTGGGAACCTTTCCTTGGATAAGCTGGTAGATCTTAGGAGGATGGAAGAAACATCAAGGAATATTAGTGATTAGGGATTCACGAAGGAGCTTCTTTTTGATGAATTTGAGGCTACGAAAGACCTTGCTGAGTGGGAACCGAGGGAAGAATTTTTTTGGAAATAAAAATCTCAAGTAGATTAGCTTCAGGAAGGGTATGAGAACACAACATTCTTTTATAACTCAATTAAGGCTCACCATAATGGTAACCTGGTTACCTCTCTTGTGAATTCTTAGGGTGCCCTGCTATCTTCTTTCAAGGATATTTTAGAAGACTAAGAGGTATTTTTTCTCTCTCTTCAAGGAGGACTCCCTATCAGATGATGAGAATGAAAAGCTTATTCTAAATTGTATTCCAGTGATTGCTTCTAGAGATATGAATGAGCACTTTATGTGTCCAATTTCCCTTGAGGAGTTGAAAAATATTGTATTCAATATGAAAAAAGGAAAAGCCCCAGGCCCAGATGGATTCCAAATTGAGTTTTATTATGAGTTTTGGGATTTAATAAAATTTGATCTTTTGGAGGAGTTCCATGAGTCCCAAAATAACAAAAATATGCTAAGGGCTCTAAATCCTACCTTTGTGATGATTATACCCAAAAAATAAGGAGAAAATTCCTTGGACATGTTCAGTCCTATTGCTCTCTGCAATGTTGTGTATAAGATCATCACAAAAATTATTGCTAAGAGGCTGAATATATGGTTGAGCAAAATTATCTCTGAGGAGCAAGGAGGGTTTGTTGTTGGCTAACAAATATTGGATGGGGTTGTTATTGCTATAGAAGATATTCACTCGATGGAAAATTATAAGGAAAAAACTATGTTCATTAAGTTGGATATGACCAAAGCCTATGTTTGGGTCAGATGGTCCTTTCTTTATAAATTTCTTACTACTTTTGGATTTGAGGAGGAATGGATTAGATGGGTGATGAGTTGTGTTTATTATTCCTCATTCTTTGTTATTTTTAATAATGAGCCATCAGAGCTATTTGAAGCCTCAAGGAGATTGAGGCAAGGAGATCCTTTATCTCCTTATTTGTTTATCATTATGGCGGAAGGGTTGGGAATATTACTAAAGTATCAAGTCATGTAGGGTCTCATTCAGGGGTGGATGTGGAATAGTAGTTTGCCACCTCTTTCCCACCTTCAATATGTTGATGATACTACTTTGTTAGGAGTTGCCACTATCAGGGAAGTTTGCAATATTAGATAGTATCTTGACATATATCTTGGTTCTTACAGTTGATTAATGAGGACAAGTCTTCTATTTTCTTCTTCAATACCCCTCCTCTTATTCAAGCTAGGATTGCTTGTATTATAAGATTCTAGGTTGGGACTCCCCCTTAATTTATCTTGGTATTCCAATTTCATCTCACCCTCTACCTAGATATTCTTGGAAGTATATGCTTGATAAGTTTAGAAGGAAGGTGAATCACTGGACTTTCAAATGGCTATCCACTATAGGTAGAGTGTTGCTTTTAAAATTTGTTGTTCAAGATTTACCCATTTATAGATGTTTTTTACAAATAGCTCCCTTTCACTACATAAAGGACATGGATGCTTTGTCAAGACAGTTTTTATGGTCTAGAAAACTTGATTAATATAAATGGATTTTGGTTAGGTGGGATTCTATATGTAGGTTGGTGCAAGATGGATGCCTTGGGTTGTGATAGACAGCTCTTTTTGGGTAGGATTTGGCTGCAAAAATTTATTGGAGATGGTGTACCTCTCAAGATCATATTTGGGCTAAAATATTATCTTGTAAATACTTGAGAGGTATTTCTGAGGCTGAAATATCTTATTCAGCTTGGTTGGAAAAGGTTCAGTTATATGGGACACTCTGAAAAGAGGAGCTAATTTAATCAAGCAGGGTTTATTCTAGATTTGCAATCGGGGATCAAATGCTCTTTTTTGGGAAGATTCTTGGGATGGCCACCCTCCTATATTGAATCAATATCCTAGGTTACATTCCCTAAGAATTTTTTCTTGGAAGTAGGTTGGTCTCATGTGGAGGACTTTAAAAAATTCTAGTATTTTAGAAATATGGAGATGTATAGGTGGAAAGATCCACAAGAATGGTCCCAGGGGGACTGGCCAAGGACAAAGAGGTGCTTGCTATTATTCTTATGGGGATGCCTTGTTCTTCATTGAGGGCTAAATATATTTTTTCTTAAAACCCTAATCCTAAGGGAACCTACTTGGTAGCTTATGGTTATCAGGTTCTTGATAAGAAAAAGTATGGGAGTCTTCCTGTCACTTGGTGGAAAAAGCTGTGGAACAAATTTGAATGGCCAAAATGTAATTTCTTTATCTAGTTGGTAGCTCGTAATAATGCCTCACTTGGGATAATGTGAGGAAGAGGGGATTTTAAGGTCCTCTTTTTGTGTTTTTTATAGTAAGAATGATGATGAATCTTCTCATTTATTTTTCCAATGCTCCTTTGCCAAATACATTTGGCATCATTGGTGGAGCGCTTGGAACCATCCATGTTTTCATGTGCTATCCCTGGTGGAGTTTTGGAGTAGTCTGGGCAGACCTCCAACCAAGGCCCCCTTCCTTTGGGTGGCTTGGAATTTGGGCCCTTCTTACATCATCTAAAAAATTTTGCTCAAATGAAATTGACGCATATTTTAGGGTAGTTATTTGGATGTTCAATAGATCTGGTAAAGTATCTTGTATATGGTTCAGGAAACCATCCATAGCAAATGTGATGTAGACCCTCTTTTGGATTCTATTGAGGAGTAGGTACAAAAAGCCCTTGGTCTCTTTGGGGATGGTGTGAACTCTTATATCCCTAGTAGGGTTCCTCAGTTAAGCAAGAAGGTTAGGATATATGGTAGGTGGAGGCCACCCCCTAGAGGAGTTTTAAAAATTAATACTGATGGATCATCTGGGGGTAATCCTGGACATGCTGGCATTGGCAGTGTTGGGGGAGATTTTACTAGTGGTGTCAGTTTTTTCTTTTCCATTTATAAAGTTTTTCACTCCAACAATTTTATGGAAGCTCTTAAAATTCTTGAGGCCTTATGGAGGGGGTTTTCTCTTGGATGGCATAGGATTATCTACAAGTCTGACTCTCAAATTGTGGTTAATATTTTAAATAGTAAAAGGGTGGAGGAAGTTAATTGGCAGTTGGCCTCTATAGCCGTTTAGATTCGTAGAATGAGTGAAGAGTTAAAATTTATATGCTTTATGCACATTCCAAGGAAATGGAATATGGTTTTTTATTACCTTGCTAAAAGGGTTTCTGATCTACTAGATCCTTGGAGTATCGATAATTGGGAGAGTCTCCCATCTAGGGACTCTCAATGCCTGTGGGAGTTGATCCACAAGGATGTAAAAAATTAATGTGGTTTATTCTTTTTGTATTTTTGGGTGTGTAGACACCAAAAAAACACCAATCCAATTATGTGACAACAAGCGTTGATCGCATTGACACACACAACCCCTAGGGTAGCCCCTAGAGGTAAAATAGTGGTCCTAACCACTCCCACAGTAGTTTGGAAGGTCAAAAGTCAATTTGGCATCTTTTTGTAACTTTGCTCCCTACTCATCCCACCCTGGGATGATTATAAACTGGTATTCGTCCAACCCAGGGATGATTATTAGCATTTTCCCCAGGGTGAGGTGCATAGCAGGTTTTATTGGCAAAAAGTCAAACCTCGATAGGTCTGCCAGTTTACTGTAGCTTCAGGCCATGCAATTGCGAGGAATAACTTCAAATAAATGAGAGAGACTTTAGTCATGCATGTCTTTAATTTTAGAGGCCTCATGCAAGGAGACTCTAAATTAGGGAATAAACATTTTCTCAAAATAGGACAAGCAACTCAAGTGTCGCCCTCACATGCGCATTCAAAGAGAGAGACCCTAGGTCTATAAATTGGTGAGTTTTCTCACCACAAAGGAGAATAGAGAAGGAGAATTTTGAGCAATGAGGTGCTACGTTTACATCCACACACACACCTTTTGATTTGTGCCTTTCACATCCTTGATCTCTCTTTTGGAGGGAGGTTATTGGGTGATTATTGGAAGCGCAATTCGGACCCAAAACTGAAAATTTGGCCACAATATCCCACCAAATTTTCTAAAAACAGCCCGTAATAGGTTTTGGACCCACCCCAAGTGGATTTGTGCTAAAATAGAGTCCCAAATGGTGGGCTTCCTGCCCCTGGGTGTCCCCCAAACTACCGTAGTCCTAATCACCCCATCCCAAAATGATTAGAAATTTGTGGCAAATTTCCCTTCTATTATTTTTGCATCTGATTCTATACTTATTATATAGGTTTTCATTTAAATTTCACTTCATTTTGAGCATTTTTTATCATGTTTTTATCATTTCCTGCCTTTACTAACATGTAGGTAGCATCATAAAATTCCTGGTGATAGAGGCAAAATTGGGAAAATATGACCTTCTGGGTCTTCCAAAAATACCCCCAATTAGCTAACCCCAACTTTACAGGTGATTTGGAGCTTCTCAAATGTGACATTTAGGACTATACTTTTTGACACTTTGTTGTAGGTCTATTCGTCCTCTCCCAGAGCAAATACGAATCTGTGGAGCATTTTCTGACTGTTCCATTTGTAGTGTCTTCCCTATGATATTTTTATGCCCCTGTAAATTTTTTAGTTCATTTGGATCTATTTCAGTTATCATTTTATTTATATTTTGCATGTGCTAGTTAGAGGCATGGGGATTGCATGTTTCATTTTATCTACAAGTGCTACTGACTATTTTCTATTTCTTTGAACATAGGGTCCCAACATTGGAGGAGCAGCAAAGATTCAAGACTCATCAATGCAAGCGGTGGTCACATTTTGGTCCACCCATTATACATGTGGGCACGTAGAAGAAGGAATACTATTTGTTGATGTGACAAGAACACATTTGACGCTCCTAGCCCCTGAAAATGGAGGAGGCAAATTGTAACTAAATTTTGAAGCATATTAATAAAAAGGGCTGTCTTCCATATTGGATTTCTATTTGGTTTCGATTTGTTTATACCTCTTTCCTTTCATGCACTTTCAATTCATAGGATTTAGCGTTATCTTTTGTTTCATCCGCATCGCACCTTGGATTTTCCTTTTTGTTTCCGTATCCTCATGCTTTTAGTGGCAATCATGGTGGGACCTATGTCCCTTGATTTTAAGGTTAACTTTCTGATCAAAAGTTGCTTGTTTTTGCTTGCAGGTACCAAGTTTTCAAATGTTGGACTGCTGATCGTTCCAGTCTAGGATGAGTATAGAGCTGGAATTCATCCTACCCAAGCATGAATGGGCATTCGCCCCACCCTATGACAAATACAATTCTTCCATTATTTTCACCCAGGGATGAATAACTCTCTGTGCAAATTTTAGAACAAAAATTTAGAGACATACGATTTGGGCAGAGAAGAGGTAGGGGTCCTAAACACCTTCTGTCATTTTCTTGCTTTCTATTTTCTATTTTCTGGTTATTTGCTTGCATAGGAGAGTTTGAATGCTTGTTGTCTTCATTTATGCAAATTAAAAATAACCCCACACACCACGTGGTAATTTAAACGACAAGGAGTTGGTCGTAAAACCCCAACCCTTGAGCAAGACCAATGGTAGATTTCATCACCATCTTGGCTTGAAATATTGCATACATAACCCCGATCGCGATTATTGCTAGACATAAATCCCGACGAAAGCTGACCAAGTGTAGCTGGGGTGATTCACAGTGCATGAGGATAAGTATTCTATGGTAGGTGTCATAAACAGAGCGATTCCCCTTCCGTATCGCCTATGTTCCACATACCATCTGCTCTCATGTACCAATAGTTTCCCTCACGTAAGGGCGGGTATATAGAGAGGTTGGTATATCGGCCTAGCAATGGTATATCAAAGGGGCAACCATTTTTGGGAGTCATAAGAGCCATCATATTGCATTTAAATGTTCTTTACAAAAGTTGTCAAAACAAACATCAAAACACACTGAACCAGATTTAGGGCACACTTTTAATCTATAAACAATATAATCGTTACTTTAATTGTGTGTTTCCCTTATGTTTAGTGTAGCATAAGAAATCCTAAAAGAGATAAAAAATGTACACATCTATAGGTAAACATCACCATGGTGTACACCCGTAGCTGAGCCCAATCATGGGTAGGAGCTGTAGAGAGTGCACAAAGGGGGACAAGTCACCTCCGATATAGTCCTGAGGACTTGGTCATCTCGCCTTGGTGGCTTGACACAAAATATAGTCCATATAATGCCATTATAGAACAGGACTATAGAGGCACCTCATTGAGGGGCACCCCCACTCAAAGATAGATCCTTTCAAGAGGAGGACATACATGTGGCACTCAACATAGACAGGAGGGCTCCCTTAGATGCTCATTATGAGTGGCCTAGTGATGAAGTGCTAGAGCAACATAGGTTCTATAAGGAGGGGTCACATGATTTCATCATACCTCCTTTGCCCCTTATTACTGTTAGAAACACTAGAAAAAATCCAGAGCACAAGGCTCTCCAGACAGGGCAAGCCAATTCTGCCTACCCCTTTCACACATACGAAAGGGAGTATGAGGAAAACCACTACATTCCTCAAGAGCAATACACAGTGCAAGGGCAATGTGCCTCTACACATGCTATGTATCAGGATCACCCAATGAGGCCAGAGCCTTGAATGAATGTCGCTAACCTCGATAGAGGAAAGCAACCCATAGGGGTCTCAGATCACCACGACCAAGATAGACATGTAGAAAAGGCATCTAGGATTTCTAAACACAAGAAGATAGAACAAATTGACGTGGTGTTTTCCAAACATGCCACCCACCAAGCATAAATCACGTAGCTCAGGCAAGATCAACAACAGTTAGAGAATTTGTATCGCATTAACAAAGAACTCATTCAGCATCAAACAATCGAATTGCTTCAAAGCACTGTGCCTGAGAAGGTCCCAACCCCTCACGCACATAAAGTAGAAGTGTATGAGATGCACAACCCCTTGGCGTGAGACAGGTCCCCGTGACCTTACCAAGTGCTACCTCTAAGACCTCCTAGACCTGAGCGAGAGGCCACTCCCATAAACAATGATGGGAACCCTCCACGGGCACCCACCCATGTTTATAGGTCTCGCCTAGGCACTCCTCATGAAGCCTATGAGGAGTATGAGCAAGAAGAAGAGTGGGATGAAATGCCCTACCAAAGCGGGGGGCCTGCTATCCAGCCACCCCTCCATAGGACTCAAGCTTCCCATAATCCAAAATGGGAGAAAACTAGGGAGGAAGAGATCAAATCCTTCGATGCATATAAAGCACTGCTAGAGCACTTATAGTCTATGGAGACCATGACTTCTAGGCCCCAAAAGCTCACATTATTCCAACTCTGCAATCACCCTATGCATCCATCAGTGCCGACACCCCCATACCCTAAAAATTTTAAACTTCCCTAGTTAGCACTCTTTAGAGGCGATGAGGATGCCCAAGACCACGTGACTAGATTCCTGAGCCAATTATTTTGCTTTCAGGACAATGATGCTTTGTTGCTAAGAACATTTATAACCACATTTGTAGGCCCTGCCTCGGATTGGTTCACTCAGTTTCCAAAATATAGCTTCAGTAACTTGGATTAGATAGTGGACGCGTTCCTTGAATGCTTCACCTTCAACACCAAGAAAAATGTGTCATTAAGTGACCTAGCTAGCCTCAGGAAGTATGAGGAAGAAACCATGGTGGCATATGGGAATCGGTGGAGGACATTGCTTTCAAAGCTGCCCTACCTCCCTCCCATGTCCGACCTGACCCAAATGTTCTCAAAGAGCTATTTGAGATTGATCTTTGTGCTATTACAGCTATAGTAATATGACACTTTAGAGGAAGCTCTGGTGCAAGCCAGAATCATTGAGATCAAGATACATGATGGCGAGATTGCCAATCCAAAGAAGAAATAATGGTCTAAGAACACCAAAATAGGGACCACACAATAGAAACCCGTTGTGGTCAATTAGGTTGCTATAAATGTCCCTAAGCCTACACAAACAACACAACCCCAAAAGGCTAACTATTAGGCAGTGCCTCCTAACAATTATGATAGAGAAAATCAGAAGCAAGAACAAAATCAGTAGCATCATCCTAGGCCCCAAAAAGTCACACCTTACACAGAGTTCATAGACTCCCTGTTTGACTGCTTGTCAGCAACAAACTTGATCAACCTACCCGAAATTCAAACCATAGACCCCAAAACGTCGAAGCCTAAGTGGTACAAGGAGGAATTGTACTGTAGGTTCCACATATGGAAAGGACATGACCTTAATGCATTTTGGAATTTTAAAGGCTTGGTGCAAGACCTAATTGACAACAAGACATTGGTAGTGGATGAAAGCACGAGATTCCAGGTGAAGGAAACACTAATTGCGATGCATTCAAAATCAAATACGCTTAAGTCCTAGAAATGTATAATGCATGAAATGAAATAGATGCATTGAAACGAGATACAAGCAAATGGAGAAAACACAGCCCTTTCATTAAACTCTCTTAATCTATGTTACAAATACGCCTCCTCCCTTTTCAGGGGCTAGGAGCGTTAAAAGAATTTGATTACAATCAAGACTTAAGGTTCCTCTTTTTGCATGCCCACACTTGAGATGGGTGGGCCAAGACGATGTTGTCGCTGATGTTGATGAGTCCTTGACCTCTGCTGCTCCTCCTGTGAACAAAGAAACAACGAAGATGTCAGTAGCACCTGTTGCAAATAAGAAGTGTCTGTTCTCTAAAATCGCCAAAAGATGCATATAAACATTTGTCTAAATAGTGAGTAAAGTGAGTCCAAATGGCCTGAGAACCTGATAGAAGACAGAAGATACGGAGCTATCTCGCCCTGCCCGAAGAACCTTGTGCTCTGGATTTGTCTTTGTAGTCCTGACAACTAGCGGGGGTGAAGGAGGGATAATGTAATCATGTGGTTCCTCCCGTCGAACCCTATGTTGACCTAGTGCTTTTTTGTGTGGTGACCACTCATAGCTAGCATCTAAGGGAGCTCTCCTATGGATGTACCCCTCATGGGAGGGTGTGTGCTAGGTGCTATGCTGAACAGGAGTGCCCCTAGAAGAGGTGCTTCTATAGTCCCTTTCTGTTAAGGTGTGGATGGGATTGCCTTGTGTGTTAGGTCACCAAGGTGGTATGACCAAATACTTGGGACTGTAATGGAGATGACTCATCCCTCCTTGGATATTCCCCACATCATCCGACCGTGATTGGGCTTGGCTACGGGTGAGCACCATGACGATGTCTCTCTAAAAACCCTAAAAATTGAAATGAGTCAGATGGGGCCCAAAATCGGTGTGCACATCCCTCTTATAGTAGATAATAAAAAAAATGAAGTTTCAAGTCCTAACTCTAAATACGTTAGGAGATATTGACCCCCGAACAGCTCAAAAAGTGTAAAAAATTGGGCATGCAATTCTAAAACCTAATTTCGGGGCACTAGATGATGGAATTTGGCCCCGAAAACTGACTTTTCTGGGCAAATAGAATTATAGGGAATTGTATTTGTTTAAAATTATCCCAACTAAATCCCTATAAAATTTCAAGTCAATCGGAGCTACGGTTGAGAAGTTATGGCCCCGACAAGATGCACTAAAATTTAGGGAAAAAAACAAGATTTCCCATATTTTTTTGGATGCTCCTACATCACTTATGGGCACCTTTGGGGTGCTTTTGGGTTGACCAAAGGGTTCATGGACACCTTTGGGGAATTTTGGAGTGACCAAGCGATTACGGGAATCCTTGGAGCTTTTGGAGAAAATGACAAAATGCATAGATTTTTATCTTTTGTTTATGATGATTTTAGATTTTTTTTTTTTTGTTACACTAAGCAGAAATGAACACACACATACACAAGCAGTGATTATCTCTTTTAAGGATTAATAGTGTGTCCTAAACTGGTTTTAATGCATTTTGATGATTTTGTTTTTGTTTTTGAATGTTTTGAAGAACGTTTAAATGCATTATGACGGCTCATATAACTCCCAAAATGGTCGCCCCTTCAATATACCAACCAGGCCGATATACCAACCTCTCTATATACCCGCCATTACGAGAGGGAGACTATAGGTACGTGAGAGCAGATGGTACATGGTACGTATGTGGTATGGAAGGGGGATTGTCCTGTTAATGGCACCTACCATAGAAGACTTATCCTCGTGTGCATGGGAATCACCCCAGCGACACTCGGTCAGCTTTCGTCAGGATTTACGCCTAACAACAGTGACAATTAGGAAATGGATGCAAAGCTAAGCCAAGGTGGTTATGAACCCACCGTTGGACTTGCTCAATAGCTGGGGTCTTATGACCAGCTCCTTGATTTAATTTACCACGTGATGTGTGTGGGATTCATTTTATTTAGCGAAAATGAAACAAGCATGAATGACTTTCCCTAAGCAAGCAGGATAAACTGAAAACAACCAAAGAACAGAAATAGAAACAAAAATATTTAACAAAGATTATAAAAATCCCTACCTCTTCTCTGCTTGGACCGGCTGCTTCTGACCTTCTGCTCTAAAAATTTATAGGCAAGAATTCATCCCTCTGTGAGACAAATTGCAGAAGAGAATTTGTCCCTTCCAGAGACGAATTTAAATTCATCTCAGGGTCAGACGAATTATAGTAAAGAATTTGTCACAGTCAGAGATGAATAACAGTCTGCAAAAAAAAATTGTACCTATCAAGCACAAAACACAAAAAAATGATCAGTTATTTGATCTTAAAACTAGGGGACAGAGTCCCACCGTGATCACCACTGAAAGCACGAGATTCCAGGTGAAGGAAACACTAATTGCGATGCATTCAAAATCAAATACGCTTAAGTCCTAAAAATGTAGAATGCATGAAATGAAAGAGACGCATTGAAATGAGATACAAGCAAATGGAGAAAACACAGCCCTTTCATTAAACTCTCTTGATCTCTATTACAAAGACGCCTCCTCCCTTTTCAGGGGCTAGGAGCGTTAAAAGAATTTGATTACAATCAAGACTTAATGTTCCTCTTTCCGCGTGCCCACACTTGAGATGGGCGGGCCAAGACGATGCCGCCGCTGATGTTGATGAGTCCTTAACCTCTGCTGCTCCTCCTGCGAACAAAGAAACAACAAAGATGTCAGTAGCACCTGCTGCAAATAAGAAGTGTCTGTTCTCTGAAATCGCCAAAAGATGCATGCAAACATTTGTCTAAAACGATGAATAAAATGGATCTAAGTGACCCGAGAACCTGACAGAAGACAGAAGACATTACCAGAAGGCCATTGCCACTGAAACAGTCGGCCAATCTGCCTTCACCTGGAATTCGTCCCCGGGCGGGACGAATTCGATCGCTATTCGTCCCCGGGTGGGACGAATTCTACTGTGTTGGAAAAGTCGAAGTGATCATGCTCCAATGTCGACTCCCGAGACCTCCAAAACACCCGCAAACAGAGGGGTTATGTAATTGGGGCCATTTTGGGACGACCCAGATGGTCGGATTCTCCCAATTTGGCCTCTATCCTCGGGAATTCGATATCGCCACCTGCAAGTTAGTAGGACAACAAAGCGACAAAAGGCATGATAAAATCTGATCAAAATGTTATGGAATTGAAGCTATGAGTTAACTAAACAGAATAACATAAGATGCAACATGAACAAATAATCTAGAATGCTTTAGAATAAAACTTAGAAAGTGCGGGGGTGCCCAAGTGGGCCTCCCACCGTTGGCACTTGATTTCGACGCCAATCCACTAGGGATGGGCCCAAAACCTCTTAGGATTGGGGTGTTGGCAAATTGGTGGTGTAAGGTGGTCAAATGTTGGATTTGGGTTGGATCCACGCTTCCAAAAGCCACCCAATAACCTCCCTTGCGAAAGAGATTAGTGGATGTGAGAAGGTGAATCAAAAAGATGCAAGTGGGTAATCAATCGGACAACACTTCGTTGCTTGAAATCGCCTCCAATCTCTCCTTTTGGGTGAGAAAAGTCCCACCTTTTATAGACCCATGGGGTCTCTTTTGAGAGGGAAGCATAAGCGCCATGTGTTGGTCATAGGTGCCATGTGGCGGTCATGTCTTCCCATGAGGGAGGGGAGTCCTCCATGACTTGGGCTTTCATAATTGCCCTTGTGACAGTCCTCTAACGGCCCATCTGCCCACCCACACACGCGTGCGAGGCAGGAGTCATCAATTGACTGTCTTTGGCTGCCACTTGGCGCCATTCTTCTTTTTGCCCGTTAAACCTAGAATTCGTCCTACCCAGGGACGAATTCAGAATTCGTCCCTTGGTGAGACGGATTCCAATTTGAATTCGTCCCAGGGTGGGACGAATTTGGAGTAGGTTGTCCGAAGGTGCCAAATTGCCTTCTGACCTTCCAAAATTGCTGTAAAAGTGGTTAGGACCACTGTTTAACCTCTGAGGGCTGCCCTGGGGGCTATGTGTGTCAAAGCGATCAGTGTTTGTAGTCACATAATCGGATTGGTGCTGTTTTGGTGTCTACAGATGCCCCTTTTTGGGATGCGCTGTGCATGGCGCAACGTCGAGCAAAAATAGATAACCAAAGCACTAATGATTAGGGTTTCTTGGTAACCTAACCAACTTTTGATGCCCCAAGCATGGAAAGGGCATGCATTCTTGAATCCTTGCTTCTGACGAGCTAAGGAATTTGATTTCAAGTATTAACCTATTTTGGTGAGGTGTGACTTGAGCTTGGACATTGATCAGTCATGATTAGGCAAAGGGCGCAACCTTTTATCCACGGGGGAACCTTGAGTTCATGCTTCAGGAATGCCAAGGTTTGATTGTGTTTGATCAATTTGATTATTGCTTGTTTACTGCCCCAAGCAGGAGCGTAATTGTCTTTGTCAATGATTCTTTGAATGCATGTCGTTTTCCTTAATTGGGTGTGTGATTGTTGATTGGTGACTAAGTGTGACTACCCCCTCAAGCGACGAATCGATGAGGGAATGACCTTCGTGAGAAAAGCGACGAGTCGCTTGACCCAAGATGACTTGTGCAAGGGTGCCTTTAGATGGTTTATCGTTAAGCATGTGCAATTTTTCCAACATTTGGACCTATTTTTGGTGGGTGTTAACCCTTTTTGTGATGCCATAATGGGGTGAAAGTGTCGAAATTCCGTCTTCCCATGGAGCGGTCCGGCTAAGATAGCCTTCTTAGGGAGTAGGAGAGTGACAATTTGAGCCCCGACATCGATTTTCTATGCCAAGAGGTTAAGTGCAAGAGCACTTGTGTCCGGAAATGCTTATTGTTGTTTGTTTTTGTGTTGCATTTTTTTGTTTTTTTTTTGTTTTGATTTTTTGTTTTGTGGTTTTTTTTTAGTGGGCTTTACCATTGTGATGCCATTTGGGGGTGAAATTGTCGACAATCCGTCTTCCCGTGGAGCGGTCCGGCTATGGTAGCCTTCTTAGAGAGTAGGATAGTGACAATGTAAACCCCGACATCAATTTTTCTATGCCAAGAGGTTAAGTGCAAGAGCACTTGTGTCTGGCAATGTTTATTGCTTTTTGTTTGTGTTGCATTTTTTTGTTGTTTTTTAGTGGGCTTTGACCCATTTGTGATGCCATTTGGGGGTGAAATTGTCGACAATCCGTCTTCCCGTGGAGCGGTCCGGCTATGGTAGCCTTCTTAGAGAGTAGGATAGTGACAATGTAAACCCCGACATCAATTTTTCTATGCCAAGAGGTTAAGTGCAAGAGCACTTGTGTGTGGCAATGTTTATTGTTTTTGTTTGTGTTGCATTTTTTTGTTGTTTGTTGTTTTGATTTTCTTTGATCTTATGCATGATGGTTGATGAATATGGATGTATGCATGTTGATTTATTTTGATGGATGCATATGCTATGATGAATGCAAATGTTTTTGATTTATATGTGATATGCAGAGATGAAATGGATGAATGAGATTTGTGATGTTTGGCTATGGCACCATAGACTGTTTAGAACTCTGTTATTTTGTTTTTAGGCGATTGTTGTGATGCATGACTTTGTATGTATACATGTGGTTTTTCTTTTTTTGTATTTTCTGATGGTATTGTAAGGATGAAAAGTAGCACAGTTGGTTTAGAAATGTAGCTAAGGTTTTCTGAGACTCAGACGGTTTTAACTCACTAGCCACGACTGTACTTTATCTTACAAGACTTTTGAACAAGGTATGAATCGGACTTGTTTTTGACCAAGCTATTTCACATCCCTGTGTGTGCAATTGAGTTCATTTATGTGGTATTTGTCAGGATACCGCCAGGTGCCGGATGGGCTTTCAACCGAACTCGTATCGAGGATCACCTAATTAGCTCCACTAACTCCTTTGTTGTATTTAGTTAGATTAATCTGCTGGTGTTATCCAGGATACCATAAGCTAGCTCATCCTTATGCAAACATTGGTCTACACATACGCAAAGCGAATGTGACAGACATATCGTCATGCGGGTAGGATACCACCATTGCCAGATAGGCTATCAACCAAACTTGTAATGAGGATCACCTAGATGGTTTTTGAATGCTTGAGAATTCCAGGGATTCAAGTTCAGGATATTTGTTGGCTGAATGATTTAGAAAGTTGCTCGTCTATATAGTGATGAAAATCACTGTTTATTTTCTATTAATTCTTTTTGAGCAAGGATTTTGAATAGTGGTGATAACCACTTGTTATTTGATTTTGTATTTTGAGTATTGTGAGTTTGGGCTTGTGAGTGGCCTTGATCCTTGTGGCCTTGGGGATGACTACCCATCCTTTAGGGGTGGATAGTACGAATCCTTACGACGTTGGGAACCAAGGGGGTGATGGAGATTATGGAGTAAGGGCATTGATCTGTTAGGCCTTGGGGATGACTACCCATCCTGGTTAGGGGCGGATAGTACGAATCCTTACAACTTGGAGACCAAAGGTGAATGGAAAGTGTTAGGATGATGATTTGTTGGAATTTTGTTTGTGAATGGCGTTGATCCTTTTAGGTCTTGGGGATGACTACCCATCCTTGGCAGGGACGTGTAGTACAAATCCTTACAACTTTGGGAACCAACTATGATTGGGATTTGGTAGTGGTGAAAACCACTGTATATGGAGGTGAATGGATAGGAAAGAGCTTGTCCTTTTGTCAATTCTCAGCATTCTGGAACCATTCGCACGGGGGGATGAGCAAGATAACCATTTCGCTTATGGTGACCTGGATTACTGCATAGGTTTCATCTTTCGTTCACACAACTTGGGAATTTTTATGTGTTTTAATTTGTGTTGGGATGTTACGTAACAAGGTGTATTTCAAGTGTAACTCTACCTTCGTAAAATCTGTCTGACTCGATACATTACATGGCTAAAGAGCAAAATGATGACTGAATCACGAAAACTCTTGATACATTAAAAGACCACTGACTCTAGTGTGGTAAAAGCAATGCATGGTGTTTTTGTTGTTTTTGTAAAATGGAACAGTGTGGAACAAGATGGACTAGCAGAGCAATTATAGCCTATGGTGCCTTTGACCTGTACGACCACAAATATGCAATGTATGGATGCAATGCTTTAATGCAGCTATATATTTTTGTATTTTTGATGGATTGATTTTTGTGAATATGAAGATGAGGTGCGAGAAGAGCTCTCTATTGATGAATTTGAGTATGCCTAGAAATGAGATGCAAAATTTTTGTTGTTTTTGATGATTTTTGTTGTTTTTGAATTTTCTTGATTTTTGACCAAGCGATTGTGGAAATCCTTGGAGCATTTTGGGATTGACCAAGCGATTTTAGGAATCCTTGGAGCTTTTTGGGATTGACCAAGTGATTGCGATAATCCTTGGAGCTTTTTGGGGTGACCAAGTGATTGCGATAATCCTTGGAGCTTTTGGGTTGTACCAAGTGATTGCGATGATAATCCTTGGAGCTTTTTGGGGTGACCAAGTGATTGCGATAATCCTTGGAGCTTTTTGGGGTGACCAAGTGATTGCGATAATCCTTGGAGCTTTTTGGGGTGACCAAGTGATTGCGATAATCCTTGGAGCTTTTTGGGGTGACCAAGTGATTGCGATAATCCTTGGAGCTTTTTGGGGTGACCAAGTGATTGCGATAATCCTTGGAGCTTTTGGGGTGACCAAGTGATTGCGATAATCCTTGGAGCTTTTGGGGTGACCAAGTGATTGCGATAATCCTTGGAGCTTTTTGGGGTGACCAAGTGATTGCGATAATCCTTGGAGCTTTTTGGGGTGACCAAGTGATTGCGATAATCCTTGGAGCTTTTGGGGTGACCAAGTGATTGCGATAATCCTTGGAGCTTTTTGGTTTGGATTATGGCTCTTCAGGGGATAGAGGTACCCCTAGCTTGATGGTCTTTGCACTCTGGATCTGGCTCTGGAGGTATGGGCATGAATGGATCGGCCCTATGCACGGATAGGAGGATAGGGTCCGACCTCGGCACTGATGTCATTATGAGGTCTCTGGGTGGAAGTTGATCTTTGTGTGCCCAAAGTGGTGGATGTAACGCTTGGTCCCACTGCGGTGGGTTAACGCGCCACTCATGCCCTAGTATTATGTTTATCTATTGACATGCTTCTTCGATTTTTATGGGATGTCGATGCTGTCGCATGTGATTGTTGTGGGCTATCTCTGTTTTATCCTCACCTTCGACCAGTGAGTACAGCTCATCAAAATCTGGAGATTCTGAGACATGGAGGACTGCATCATCAGGTAGCCCTACGGTTAAAGGTTGATCCTCTTCGAAAGGAGCCTCATGTAAGTTGGGCCTTGGGAGCTCCAAAATCTTGGTCTCTACCGACTCTAAGTGCTCTAGCGCTTTGCATGTATCGGGGGATTTGAGCTCCTCCTCTTTGGTTGGTTCTTGTTGAGGAACTTGGGGCTTATGGAGGGGTGGCCAGATGGCACCCCCCATGCCTTGGTAGGGCTTTTCATCCCGCTCTTCTTCTCGCTCTGATTCCTTAGAGGCTTCTTGATGAATTTCTAAGGGTGGCCCATAAGCCTGAGTGGGCTCTTGAGGAAGGTTCCCGTCATTGGTTATAGGAGCGGCCTCCCGCTCATGTCTAGGAGGCGTCAAGGGTGGTGCTTCGCCCCGGGGTGGGGGTTGATGAGGTCGCGATGACTTGTCTCGCCCCCATGGGTTGTGCCCCTCAAAATGTTTTGTCTTATGCGTGTGAGGGGTTGGAGTCTTCTCCTGCATAGTGTGTTGGAACAACTCATCCTTCTCGCGCTGAAGGTGCTCTTTGTTAATATAGTACAGTTCCTCTAAACGTAGTCGCTCTAGCTCAAGCTGCGTGAATTGCATCCGGCGTGTGATGTGCTTGATAGATTCTAAGATAGTTGGTCCTATCACCTCATGTCTAGAAGGCCTAGATGCCTCTCCTAGATATCTATCTCGGTCGTAGTGATCCAAGATCTCTATAGGCCACCTCCCTCTGTTGGGGGTAGCGGCATTCCCTCGGGGCTTTGGCCTCAGTGAGTGGTCCTGATAGATAGCAGGTGCGGAGGCGTATTGCTCCCGCACTGTATATTGCTCTCGAGGAAGGTAGGGGTCTTCCTCATGCTCTCTTTCATAAGTGAAAAAGGGATGGACGGAGCTGGCTCGCCCTGCCCGAAGAGCCTTGTGCTCTGGATTTGTCTTTGTAGTCCTGACAACTAGAGGGGGTGAAGGAGGGATAATGTAATCATGTGGTTCCTCCCGTCGAACCCTATGTTGACCTAGCGCTTCATCGCGTGGTGACCACTCATAGCGAGCATCTAAGGGAGCTCTCCTATGGATGTACCCCTCATGGAAGGGTGTGTGTTGGGTGCTATGCTGAACAGGAGTGCCCCTAGAAGAGGTGCCCCTATAGTCCCTTTCTGTTAAGGTGTGGAGGGGATTGCCTTGTGTGTTAGGTCACCAAGGTGGTATGACCAAATCCTTGGGACTGTAACGGAGATGACTCGTGCCTCCTTGGATATTCCCCACAGCATCCGCCCGTGATTGGGCTTGGCTACGGGTGAGCACCATGACGATGTCTCTCTAAAAACCCTAAAAATTGAAATGAGTCAGATGGGGCCCAAAATTGGCGTGCGCATCCCTCTTATAGTAGATAAGACAAAAATGAAGTCTCAAGTCCTAACTCTAAATACATTAGGAGATATTGACATCCGAACAGCTCAAAAAGTGTAAAAAATTGGGCACGCAATTTTAAAACCTAATTTCGGGGCACTAGATGATGGAATTTGGCCCCAAAAACTGACTTTTCTGGGCAAATAGGATTCTAGGGAATCATATTTGTTTAAAATTATCCCAACTAACTCCCTGTAAAATTTCAAGTCAATCGGAGCTACGGTTGAGAAGTTATGGCCCCGGCAAGATGCACTAAAATTTAGGGAAAAAAAATAAGATTTCCCATATTTTGTTGGATGCTCCTGCATCACTTATGGGCACCTTTGGGGTGCTTTTGGGTTGACCAAAGGGTTCATGGACACCTTTGGGGCATTTTGGAGTGACCAAGCGATTACGGGAATCCTTGGAGCTTTTTGGAGAGAATGACAAAATGCGTAGATTTTTATCTTTTGTTTATGATGTTTTTCTTTTTTTTTTTTGTTACACTAAGCAGAAATGAACACACACATACACAAACGGTGATTATCTCTTTTAAGGATTAATAGTGTGTCCTAAACTGGTTTAGTGCATTTTGATGTTTTGTTTTGTTTTTGAATGTTTTTGAAGAACGTTTAAATGCATAATGAAGGCTCATATAACTCCCAAAATGGTCGCCCCTTCAATATACCAACCAGAGCCGATATACCAACCTCTCTATATACCCGCCCTTACGAGAGGGAGACTATAGGTACGTGAGAGCAGATGGTACATGGTACGTAGGCGGTACGAAAGGGGGATTGTCCTGTTAATGGCACCTACCATAGAAGACTTATCCTCGCGCGCATGGGAATCACCCCAGCGACACTCGGTCAACTTTCGTCAGGATTTACGCCTAACAACAGTGACAATCGGGGAAATGGATGCAAAGCTAAGCCAAGGTGGTGATGAACCCACCGTTGGTCTTGCTCAAGGGCTGGGGTCTTACGACCAGCTCCTTGGTTTAATTTACCACGTGATGTGTGTGGGATTCATTTTATTTAACGAAAATGAAACAAGCATGAATGACTTTCCCTAAGCAAGCAGGATAAACTGAAAAAAACCAAAGAACAAAAATAGAAACAGAAAAATTTAACAGAGATTATAAAAATCCCTACCTCTTCTCTGCCTGGACCGGTTGCTTCTGACCTTCTGCTCTAAAAATTTACAGGCAAGAATTCGTCCCTCTGTGAGACGAATTACAGAATAGAATTCGTCCCTCCCAGAGACGAATTTGAATTCGTCTCAGGGTCAGACGAATTACAATAAAGAATTCGTCACAGTCGAGAGACGAATAACAGTCTGCAAAAAAAATTGTACCTGTCAAGCACAAAACACAAAAAGGATCAGTTATTTGATCTTAAAACTAGGGGACAGAGTCCCACCGTGATCGCCACTGAAAGCACGAGATTTCGGGCGAAGGAAACACTAATTGCGATGCATTCAAAATCAAATACGCTTAAGTCCTAAAAATGTAGAATGCATGAAATGAAAGAGACGCATTGAAATGAGATACAAGCAAATGGAGAAAACACAGCCCTTTCATTAAACTCTCTTGATCTCTATTACAAAGATGCCTCCTCCCTTTTCAGGGGCTAGGAGCGTTAAAAGAATTTGATTACAATCAAGACTTAATGTTCCTCTTTCCGCGTGCCCACACTTGAGATGGGCGGGCCAAGACGATGCCGTCGCTGATGTTGATGAGTCCTTAACCTCTTGCTGCTCCTCCTGCGAACAAAGAAACAACAAAGATGTCAGTAGCACCTGCTGACAAATAAGAAGTGTTTGTTCTCTAAAATCGCCAAAAGATGCATGCAAACATTTGTCTAAAACAGTGAGTAAAATGACTCTAAATCACCTGAAAACTTGACAGAGGTCAGAAGACATTACCAGAAGGCCATTGCCATTGAAACAGTCGGCCAATCTGCCTTCACCTGGAATTCGTCCCTGGGCAGGACGAATTTTGACTGCTATTCGTCCCTGGGTGGGACGAATTCTACTGTGTTGGAAAAGCCGAAGTGATCCTGCTCCAATGTCGACTCCCGAGACCTCCAAAACACCTACAAATAGAGGGGTTATGTAATTGGGGCCATTTTGGGATGACCCAGATGGTCGGATTCTCCCAATTTGGCCTCTATCCTCGGGAATTCGATATCGCCACCTGCAAGTTAGTAGGACAACAAAGCGACAAAAGGCATGATAAAATCTGATCAAAATGTTATGAAATTGAAGCTATGAGTTAACCAGACAGAATAACATAAGATGCAACATGAACAAATAATCTAGAATGCTTTAGAATAAAACTTAGAAAGTGCGGGGGTGCCCAAGTGGGCCTCCCACCGTTGGCACTTGATTTCGGCGCCAATCCACTAGGGATGGGCCCAAAACCTCTTAGGATTGGGATGTCTGCAAATTGGTGGTGTAAGGTGGTCAAATGTTGGATTTGGGTTGGATCCACGCTTCCAAAAGCCACCCAATAACCTCCCTTGCGAAAGAGATTAGTGGATGTGAGAAGGTGAATCAAAAAGATGCAAGTGGGTAATCAATCGGACAGCACTTCGTTGCTTGAAATCGCCTCCAATCTATCCTTTTTGGGTGAGAAAAGTCCCACCTTTTATAGACCCATGGGGTCTCTTTTGAGAGGGAAGCATAAGCGCCATGTGTTGGTCATAGGTGCCATGTGGCGGTCATGTCTTCCCATGAGGGAGGGGAGTCCTCCATGACTTGGGCTTTCATAATCGCCCTTGTGACAGTCCTCTAACGGCCCATCTGCCCACCCACACACGCGTGCGAGGCAGGAGTCATCAACTGACTGTCTTTGGCTGCCACTTGGCGCCATTCTTCTTTTTGCCCGTTAAACCTAGAATTCGTCCTACCCAGGGACGAATTCAGAATTCGTCCCTTGGTGAGACGGATTCCAATTTGAATTCGTCCCAGGGTGGGACGGATTTGGAGTAGGTTGTCCGAAGGTGCCAAATTGCCTTCTGACCTTCCAAAATTGCTGTAAAAGTGGTTAGGACCACTGTTTAACCTCTGAGGGCTGCCCTGGGGGCTATGTGTGTCAAAGCGATCAGTGTTTGTAGTCACATAATCAAATTGGTGCTGTTTTGGTGTCTACAGTGGACAACCCCATAATGCCAAAAAACCAACAAATGGGAGTATTTAGAGACCCCCTGCCTACCCCCAATGCATAGGCAAAACCCCTTCAAGTCAATGAAGTAACACAAAATTGCCCCATGTAGGGGTATGTAGGGATGATAAACATAGTGACTAGGAACAAGAGGTATCCAGGAGCTACCCCCGCGGTAGCCATAGGAGATTCCATCGGCGTCACAACCTCAACCACTCCCTATGCAACCTCCCCCACCTAGACCAATGGCCATGATTCAGACTAGACTTACCTAAATTCTAAGGACCACGTCGACTAGGCTCTCCATATACGAGCTCATTCAACAATAAGTGCCCCATAAAGAGGCTCTAATGGAGATATTAAAAGCCATCGAGCTACAACCCCATAAAGCAAACTCTTTCAACAATTTTGTGGGACATGTAAAACAATGTACAGAACCAGTCATCACCTTTAGAGAAGACGAATTGAAATTGGTGACTAGTGATGTGGCAGATCCACCCCTGCACGTCATTGCATGGGTCAACGAGATTCTATATAAGAGGGTGTTGGTGGACATTGGCTCATCCAGTAATATCATTACAACACCAGCATTGAAACATATGAAGTTGTCGACATCTCACATTGTGACCTCCACCTATACTCTTCGAGAATTCAATGATGCGATATGCTCGACGGTTGGCACAATTGTCCTACCCATTCAAGTGGGACAAAAGACAATTCATACATTGTGTAACATCTTGGAAGATGAGATGGCCTATAATATCTTGCTGGGCTGGTCTTGGATTAGGGACATGAAGTGTGTCCCTTCGATAGCTCATCAGTGCCTAAAATACACATTTGAAGGACAGGTGCATGTAGTCCTAGCAAACTTAGAGCCCTTTAAGTATTGCAATATGGTGCAGCTAATGCCGCAATCGACCTTTCCATCAACACATTTGGATTTTTAGTTGAATCCATCTAATCAGGGTCCGATTTCGTAGGCGTCCCCGTTGACAAGTCCATAAAATCCCCAGCTAGGTCCATCTTCCTCATCTGGTCCCTCAATAAAAATATTTAATAATAATTAAGAAATAAATATAATATTTATAAAAATATGTATTTTTTAATTAATTTTTTATTTATTTTAAAATAAATATTTTTTTTCCCTCCTATCTTAAAATATTGTTCCACTTTAATAGTTGTTTTTCTCATATACCACGCTCAACAACATTACCTCATCACATAATACTATTATTATGTTTATCATATTATATTGAATTTTTAATTTACTACTACAGATACGCAATCTTTGAAGATATTGAATTTTTAATTTACTACTATAGATACACAATCTTTGAATATAAGTACTTTGAATTATATAATCTTCCACATATATTATATCTCATAACATAATACTATCATTATGTTTATCATATTATATTGAATTTTTAATTTACTACTGCAGATACCACAATCTTTGAAGATAAGGACTTTGAATGTTGTACTCTTTCACATATATTATATTATCCTAAAACATTCAAACTTAAAAATATTATTATCTACAACCAAGTTTGGGTAAATGTTAAGGATTTGGTTTTGAAGTTTAGACTTTAATTCTTATATAAAAATCACACGTACATTAAAAACTCCATTACTTTGTTCTCCATTACAAATTCATGCACCATATCATATTAACAAGAAATAGGTAGTATTATGAGTAAAATTGAATTGATTTTAGTGAAATAATTGGTTGATGATGGTGACCTAGCAATGTATTTCCTCTTGGCCTGATAGGATTTGATGAACTTTAATCATTTGTAAAACCTTCTTCATGTAGTTTGTTCATCAAGTTATCTTGTTGAAATTATATAAAATAAAAAATCTCAAAATATTTCATATATATTAAAATTTATATTAAAAAATGTTATTATTTTTTGTTCTTATATGTATCCATAGAGAAAGGTCATTTGATAGTAATTAAATTAACTATTTAAATATTGTGTGGTAAAAAAAAAAAAAGTAACAACCCGCCGTTTTGCCCATTGGGTATGTAAACCTATCGAAAATGTGATTATGGGCATATCCACTTTGTGCAGTAAGAAGTTGGATTATTCACATTTTCCAACCAATTGCTAGTGAACAATGTTATAATTCAAACTATAATACAAGAAGATAAGAATTTCCTATTTTGCAGTAGTACAAATTTGAGTGTAAATTTATTCATCAATAAACCAATTTGTATTTATCTTACTATTAATTGTGCTTTCTTAATAAGTAATTATAAATAATTTTATTTATGACGTATTTGAAAAAAAACATATTTTTCAGTTTTTAAAAAGTAAAAAAATTTTAAAAAATTAAATAAATGTATTAAGTTACGATGGAGTAAAAAGTATATAAAAAATTTAAAATTTTTACTTTAAGAGGAAAATGTTGAATCTATACAGACCATGGGTAACAAGAAATAAAACTTAAGAAATATAAAACTTAAAAGTAGAATACAAACTATTTGGAATGGTTTTCTTGGAGATCAAATAATCTTTCTAATAATAAAAATGATATTCAATGGTGGTGTGAATGAATGTGTAGTTATAAATACCTGTATTTATACAATAGATATGATCGAAATAATAATATTTTACAATACATCAATTACTTGTCAAAGTGAAGATGGGCCAATGGGAAAAATAATACATCACAAGTACAATAATTTTTTCTCTAAATACAAAAGATTGACATATTGTAACATACTTTTGTAATATTTGATGTAGTCTTGAATATGAAAATAAGTTAAGATTGGACCTCCAGGTAATAAAAATTTCTCACATGCTTTGTAGAAGCTCTCAAGTTGCAAACACATCCACTGTGATTCACTAAGGCACTATAGGTTTTGATAGGGATTGTCATGACCCTCCTTTGGAAAATTTGTGTAGTATCGACTCATGACTAGCTATGTTATCTTGATTGATGGAATGACTGACTATTTTATGCTTAGTTTCTAAAAAATATATTTTATTGAATAATATGATGTACATTGTTAATGGAATGATTGACTATTTCATGTTTATTTTCTGCAAAACATATATTTTATGGAATAATATGATGTTGTTAATGGATTTATACTTTTGTAGGAAAATACTTTCTCGTGGGTGAATTAAAGACTTAACCACCAAGAACGAGATGCCATAAGTAAGGGAAATTATGTGATAATTTATTCATCAAGAAACGGAGCAACATGGATGAATGCTCTTTCAAGTAGTTGCATATCATGATTTGCATAAGGAAAATATACCAAGTTTAAAATGAAACTTGTTTGTTGCATGATAATTTCATTTTAGATGGAATTTTATTTGAGATAAAGAGTTTAATTGAAAATAGAAATAAATGTTAATTCTAATAATTCTTGTTATAAAAATAAATGAAGAATGTATCTTTTGACTAACATTATTGTTTTTACATTAGAATAAAAGGATCACTATGCTTGCCTTAATTCCATATTGATTAAAAAAAATTATACTTATTTTTTATTAATTATCTTGTGTTCGGATTAGTGGAAGTAATTATTTTACTCTATGCTATTTTTTTTGTTAATCCAACAATCAAGAGAAAAATATATTTTTTAATTATTTTTTGTTGAGGGAAGAATATTGGTTTTACAATGTTATGCTTGTTGTTTGGAAAACCTTCATCATACTCTAAATATGGGGGCGGCCATGCATAGTGACAGTTTGATATAATGCATAACCCATGAAAGGCACCCGAAAATTCGGATAGCAAGGGCAAAAGGAAGTTGTACCTCTGGTTAAAAAAGAAAGAAAAAAAAGCAAAGCCATATAGAATTGTAGAAAAGGAAGAAAATAATATTAGAAAGTAATTCAAAAGTAAATTGTGCTAATCAACTAAATTGAGGAGTGTCCACAACATTTTTAGGTTGGTTTTCGTAAAATTTCTTTAACCTAGTTTGAAAGAGTTAAAATAACATATTATTTGAACCCAACTTGTATTATGAAGCATATGATAATCTATGAGATTCGTTTAGGGGAGAATTTATCTCCATATCATTAGAAGAGGAGAAAGTATCTTATAATTATACTTCACATCTTACTGTATGTTTAATATTCCTTTAAACTAGTTTGTGTATGTGTTCTTTATTTTGGAGTAAAACCTATGTCAAATATTTGATATGCTTCTTGAGATCTTTTTTTAGTTTGATGAACTTCTTATTTTGAATTTTATTGCATGATATTTTGGTGTGTTTGGTGTCCTACGAACATATTGAGTGAATAATAAAAGAAGTTTAAGTTTTAAATGTCAAAAAGTGTTTATATTTTTATGACAAAAAAAAACCTTTATCTATGTTTATATCTAAAAATTTCAGTTAATATTGAATTGCACTTTGAGCCTATAGGTATGATTTAGTGGAAGACTTTAGATTGCTACTTTTCGACAATGGGTATAATAAGCTTTATTTTCATATTTATACTTAGATAAGGTATGGTGTGTGGTTAACTCATACCTAGATATTGGAGTCTATAGTCTTAAATTGGGCTACTGTTGATAGACATGTTAAACTCATAGGATCATTGGTATTTAACTAGATACTATTAGAATTTCACAATAATATATATGAAAAGTATTACACAAAATATGAAGAGAAGAGTGGAACTGATTAATTTATCTCTAGGATCAACTCTGTATAAATAGTAGAGTTGATCATTGATTTTTGTTATATTATAAAAAATCATCAAACTTGATGAAGACACAATTTAGAGTTCTCCTAACACATGGAGGAGTGGAAGCTCAAGTGTGTATCCTAGTGAACTTAAGAGAATATTCACTTATTCTAACACCTCTCGTTAAGTGATACTAGGGGAGATTCTATAAATGAGTCCTGGTAACGAGGCCTGATTAGGTACTCATGTACAACATAGATAGTTGGTGGAAAAAACCCCTATGGGGAAAAACCAACTATCACCTCTTTGTTTCAAAATGATGGTAAAAACCTAGTGTGAAAATCCACCAATCAAAAGAAATGAAGTATGAAAGAGGCTTGTCTTCGGATGGCAAATATTGTCCTCTTTGACAAGTAAAATATGAGTCCAAGCAAGAAGGTCTAATTAGGTACTCATGTACAATATAAATAGAGGTGGAAGACCTCTTTGTCAATGCAGTTTTAACACTCCAAGTTTCTCTCACAACTAAAGGTATCATGGTGTAGACACCAAAACAGCACCAATCCGATTATGTGACTACAAACACTGATCGCATTGACACACACAACCTTCAGGGCAGCCCTCAGAGGTCAAACAGTGGTCCTAGCCACTTTCACAGCAGTTTTAGAAGGTCGAAAAGTAATTTGGCACCTCCAAACATTCTGCTTCAAATCCGCCTTTGCGCCTTGGCTTCTTCTTGGTGTCGCAATATTGTTTTATTTCCTGATAGAAGTTGGTCATTTTAAACAAGGCAAAAATCAAAAGAAAGCCTTTGCCAGAAGTGTCACGAAATCGCGACGTCGCGATTTCGCGACGTCGCGAAATCGCGACACCAAAGGCCAAAAGGGAGCCTTTGCCAGAAGTGTCGCAAAATCGCGACGTCGCGAAATCATGACACCAAAGGCCAAAAGGGAGCCTTTGCCAGAAGTGTCACGAAATCACGACACCATGAAATCGTGACACCAAAGGCCAAAAGGGAGCCTTTGCTAGAAGTGTCATGAAATTGTGACGTCACGATTTCATGATGTCGCGAAATCATGACACCAAAGGCCAAAAGAGAGCCTTTGCCAGAAGTGTCATGAAATCGCGACGTCACGATTTTGCGACGTCATGAAATCATGACACCAAAGGCCAAAAGAGAGCCTTTGCTAGAAGTGTCATGAAATCACGACGTCACGATTTTGCGACGTCACGAAATCGTGACACTTCTGGCCAAAAGGAAACCTAAGGCTTAGGTGTCGTGATATCGCGACGTCGCGATATCATGACAAACTCCCATCTTTACGCCTGGGCAGACATTAACCAATAAAGGCGGACTTTAAACCAATCAAAGGCGGAATTTAAACCAATAAAAGTAGACATTAAAGCAGACATTAAACGAGTGGTAGCCGAAGACAGTCAATTATTGCCTCTTGTCGTGCATGCACGCGTAGGTGGGCAGATTGGCAGTTAGAGGACTGTCACAAAGGCAGTCATGTAAGCCCAAGTCAGGGAGGAGTCTCCTCCCTCTTGGGAAGGCATGGCCGCCACGTGGCATCCTTGCATGCCCCTCCAAAGAGACCCCATGGGTCTATAAAATGGTGGACTTTCCCACCCAAAAAGAGGAGAAGTTGGTAGACATTTTCAAGCAACGAAGTGCTGCCAAATTGAACACCCTATTGCACCTCTTTTCGATTCATCTCTTTTACATCCTTAATCTCTTTCGCAAGAGAGGTTATCGGGTGGATATTGGAAGGGTGAATCCGGACCTTAGAACCCGACATTTGACCACATTAATCCATCAATTTGTCGACAATTCAACCTAAGAGTTTTTGGGCCTATCCCTAGTGGATTGGCGTCAAAATCAAGTTCTAACGGGGGCGGCCCACTTGGGCACCCCACACTTTTTGTTAGTTTCATTTTAGTCTATTCTGTTATTGCTTGATTATCCTGCATTACGTTCTACACTATTTAGATAGCTCACAATCTGGATTGCAGTAGACATTTATCGAATATTATCATGCTTTACGTTCTACGTTGTTTAGATAGCTCACAATCTGGATTGCAGTAGACATTTATCGAATATTATCATGCTTTATGTTCTATGCTGTTTAGATAGCTCACAATCTGGATTGTAGTAGACATTTATCGAATATTATCATGCTTTACGTTCTACGCTGTTTAGATAGCTCACAATCTGGATTGTAGTAGACATTTATCGAATATTATCATGCTTTACGTTCTACGTTGTTTAGATAGCTCACAATCTAGATTTTAGAAGACATTTATCGAATATTATCATGCTTTACGTTCTACACTTTTTGTTAGTTGAATGCAGATTGGCTGACTGTTTCAATGGCAGTGGCCCTCTGGTAAAGTTTTCTGGTTTTTGTCAAACGTGCAGGTCGTTTAAAATCATTTTACTCATCGATTTAGCTAATATTTTACATGTATCTTTTATCGTTTTTAGAGAACAAGTTCTTCTTCTTTGCAACAGGTGCTACTAACAACGTCATTGTGTCTCTGAACGCAGGATAAGCAGCGAGAAGCAAGGATTTATCAGCATAAGCGGTGGCAACACTTTGGCCCGCCCATTTCAAATGTGGGCATGCGAAAGAAGGATTATTGATCATGATTGTAACCAAATTTATTTAACGCTCCTAACCCCTAAGAAGGGAGGAGGCGATTTTGTAACCGAGGTTAAAGAGTTTAATAAAAAGGGCTATGACTTCTCTAAATTCTTGTATCTCATTTCAATCAATTTGCCTCTTTTGTTCAATGCACTTCACATGTTAGGACTTAAGCGTTAGTTTAATTTTGAATGCATTGAAATAGTTTTCCTTTCCAAAACTTTCGAAATCTCATGCTTTCAGTGGCGATCACGGTGGGACCGTTCCCTGGTTTTAAGATCAAGAAACTGATCAGATTTTTTTGTGTTTTGTGCTTGACAGGTACCATTTTTTTAAAAGCAGACTGTTATTCATCTTTGCCTGGACGAATTTCTGTCTGTAAATTTTTAGAGCCGAAGATCAAAAACAGCAAGTCCGGGCAGAAAAGAGGTAAGGTTCTAAAACTGTCTTTGTCATTTTTTTTATTTTCTGATTTCATTTTTCGTTAATTCTTGCGTGCTTAAAGAAAATAGTGGTTGCTTGCATGTTTCAATTTTAAGTAAAATAAACCACACACACATCACGTGGCACGTTTTTTAACCAAGGAGCTGGTCGTAAGACCCCAGCCCTTGAGCAAGACCAACGGTGGGTTCATCACCACCTTGGCTTAGCTTTGCATCCATTTCCCCGATTGTCACTATTGTTAGGCGTAAATCCTAACGAAAGCTGACCGAGTGTCGCTGGGGTGATTCCCATGCGCGCGAGGATAAGTCTTCTATGGTAGGTGTCATTAACAGGACAATCCCCCTTCTGTACCGCCTATGTTCCATGTACCATCTGCTCTCACGTACCTATAGTTTCCCTCTCGTAAGGGCGGGTATATAGAGAGGTTGGTATATCGGTCCGGCAATGGTATATTGAAGGGGCGACCATTTATGGGAGTCATATGAGCCAACATTATGCATTTAAACGTTCTTCAAAACTTGCAAAAACAAAACAAAACATCAAAATGCACTAAACCAGTTTAGGACACACTATTAATCCTTAAAAGAGATAATCACTGTTTGTGTATGTGTGTGTTCATTTCTGCTTAGTGTAACAAAAAGAAAAATCATCATAAACGAGATAAAAATCTGCTTAGCTAGTAGAGAAGCACCACAATGGTGTACACCCGTAGCCAAGCCCAATCAAGGGCGGACGCTATGGAAGGTGCACAAAGAGAGGGCGTTGGTCGCCTTCGCTTTAGCCCTAAGGACTTGGCCATACCGCCTTGGCGGTCTGGCCTACAAGAGAGTCCACATCAGGCCACATCAAGAAGGAATTATTGGGACCCTCCTCTGTGGAGTTTGCCCATTCAACACAGCCCCTTTCGGGAAGAAGCTTTACATGTGGCACTCGATGTAAATAGAAAATCGCCTTTTGAGGCTAGACATGAGTGGCACAGTGTCCATGAGGAGAGACAACGTGAATATGGTACCTCTCCTTTGCCTCCCATTAGAATAGAAAGACAAAACCCAGAGCGCAGGGCTCTCCACACAGGGCGAGCTCACTCCACCCGCCCCTTTCACACCCATGAAAGGGAGTACGAGGAAGACCATCGCATTCCTCGGGAACAACATACAGTGTGGGAACCTTGCGTTTCTGCACCTTCTAGATATCATGGTCACCCATCGAGGCCAGAGCCTCAAGTAAATGCCACCTACCTCGATAGAGGGAAGCGACCCATTGAAATTTTAGATCATCAAGATCGAGGCAAACACATAGGAGAAACATTCAAACCTCCTGAGCAAAAGAGGGCGGACCAAATTGACCCGACAGTCGCCAGACATGCCGCCCGCCAAGCCCGAATCACGCAGCTTGAGCAAGGTCATCAGGAGTTAGAGTACTTATACCGCCTTAATAAAGAGCGCATGCAGCGCGAAGCGGATGAGTTGCGCTATAAACTCCCCGAGAGGGTGCCAACCCCTCGCACCCAAAAAGTAGAACAATATGAGAGGCATAACCCTTTGGTGCAGGACAGGTCTCCGCGACCTCGTCAAGCTTTGCCTCCGAGACCTTATAGACCCGAGATGGAGGCCACTCCCCGAAACAATGATGGATACCCTCAGCAAGGATTCACTCAGGGTCATAGGTCTCGCCCAGAGACTCCTCAGGAAGTTCATGAGGAATATGAACCAAAAATAGAATGGGCCAAAATGCCCTATCAAGGCGGGAGGGCTGCCATTCGGCCACCCCCCCATAGGCCTCCAGTCTCCCATAACTCACAACGGGAGCAAACAAAAGAGGAAGAAATAAAATCTTTCGATGCATACAAAGCGCTATTAGAGCGTTTGGAGTCTGTGGAGACAAAAGCTTCTGGGCATCAAAAGCCCATGTTACGTCAACTCCACAGTCATCCAGTGCATCCCTCAGTGCCCACACCTCTTTACCCCGAACATTTCAAGTTGCCTCAATTGGCAGTCTTTAAAGGTGAAGAGGATGCACAAGAACATGTCACAAGATTCCTGAGCCAATGCTTCGGCATTCAAGATAATGATGCATTGTTGCTTAGGACATTCATAACCACATTCGTGGGCCCTACCTCGGATTGGTTCACACAGTTACCAAAACATAGCATAAACAACCTAGATCAATTAGTAGATGCATTTCTTGAACGCTTTGCCTTCAACACAAAGAAGAAGGCATCACTGAGTGATCTGGCCAGCCTCAGGCAATATGAGGAAGAGACAATGGCAGCATACGGGAATCGATGGAGGGCTTTGCTTTCTAAGCTACCCTACCTTCCCCCTATGTCTGACCTCACACAGATGTTTGCACGGAGTTGTCTAAAATCAATCTCTGGGCTATTGCTGCTGCAACAATACGCCAGCCTAGAAGAAGCTTTGGCGCAAGCCAGAGTTATAGAAGAGATCAAAATAGGTGAGGGCGCAATCGCCAAGCCTAAAAAGAAAGAGTGGAACAAAACCACTAAGACCGGGACTACGCAATCACAACCCGCTATGGTTAATCAAGTTGCGATAAATGTCCCCAAGCCTGTACAAGAAATACAGCCCCAAAAGGCTAATTATCAGGCAGTGCCTCCTAGTTATGAAAGAGATAATAAAAAATAGGAGCAAAATCAGCAGCGTCGCCCTAGGCGACAATTCACCCCTTATGCGGAGTCTAGGGACTCCCTATTTGACCGCTTGTCAACGGAAAATTTAGTCACCCTTCCAAAAATCCAAACCGTAGATCCTAATGCTCCCAAGCCTAAGGGATACAGAGAGGAATTATATTGTAGATTCCATAGGCGAAGGGGACATGACCTGAATGGATGTTGGAAATTCAAGGGATTAATCCAAGATTTGATCGATAACAAAACATTGGCCGTGGACAACCCCATAGCGCCAAATAATCAACAGATGGGGGTATTCAAGGACCCTTTGCCTACCCACGAGGCACAGGCAAAACCTCTTCAGGTCAATGAGGTGCGACAGAATCTTCCCATGCAAGGATTTGTGGGAATGATCAGCATAGTGACCAGGAACAAAAAGTACCCAGGAGTTGCCCCCGAGGTAGCTACAAGGGAAGTTCCAACAACGTCGCAGCCTCAACAATGCCCTGTGCAGTTGCCTCCGCCTAGACCCGAGGTCACGATACGGACCAAACTCACGCAGAGTTTGCGGACCACATCGGCTAGGCTTTCCATTTACGAGCTTATTCAACAGTCAACACCCCATAGAGAAGCTCTCATGGAAATTTTGAAAGCCATCGAGTTATAGCCTCACGAAGCAAATTCTTTCAATAACTTCGTGGGACATGTGAAATGATGTACGGAGCCGGTCATTACCTTCAGAGAGGATGAAGTTAAAACAATATCGAATGACATGGCAGATCCACCCCTACACGTTATCGTGCGGGTCAACGGGATCCCGTACAAGAGAGTGTTGGTAGATACTGGCTCGTCCAGTAACATCATTACCACTGCAGCCTTAAAACATCTGAAGCTGCCAGCCTCTCATATCACGGCTTCCACATACACACTACGAGCTTTCAACGATGCAATATGCTCGATAGTCGGCACAATTGTTCTGCCTATCCAGGTAGGACAAAAGACAATACCAACATTGTGCCATGTTTTGGAAGGCGAGATGGCTTATAACATACTGCTAGGGCGGCCATGGATCAGGGACATGAAGTGTGTCCCTTCGATCGCTCACCAGTGTCTAAAGTATGCATTTGAAGGAGAAGTTCATGTAGTCCCGATGGACTTAGAACCCTTCAAGTATTGCAATGCGGTGCAATTAATGCCTCAATCGACCCTCCCTTCAACGCATTTGGATTTCCAGTTAAATCCATCTAAACAGGGTCCAATACCGCAGGCACCACTGGTGACCAAAACATCAAAATCCCAGCCAGGTGAGTCTTCATCATCTGCTCCTTCACTACCAATGCCACCTGTCATGGCTAAATAGAAGGACAAGGGAAAATAGATCTTGGAAGAGGCTCAGCCCCTAGAAGAGGGGTTGCCAACAATATCAATAGTATCAACAGAAGAAACACCTAGCACAATGGAAGCTGAGACTCCTAACCCACCAAACATGGAATGGACTCAGGAAGGACTCCCGTTCCCTCCCTCCCAAGCATCAACAATCACTGTTGAAATGGCCAGTACGGGCCTGGGGAGTATCTAGTGTAGAATGTTGTGGCAACGCCCACATTAGAATCAGTACAGGACATGGGGAGACCTCGCCTTCCCATAGGAATAGTTGTTCCTCTAGGCTACCCACCAAACCAGACAAATTTTGTGTATGGGGGCCTTGATCATGGTGTTGAACCATGCAAGCAAAAGGACGAAGACGAAGAGCCTTTTGCTGAAAATATCAATTATCTGTCAAACCCGAACTTCGCTCTGAGATATCTCGGCCAATGCAATTGGCATGGATACGGGTTAGGCAGATATGAGCAAGGGATGCGTGTCCTTTGCCAACCAAGATACCAAATGCCATATGATAAGTCGGGAGTAGGGTTCAACCACCCCCTCCCCTTAGACATCTTGGTAGAAAACATGCAAGGCCTAGGAATAGGCAACAAGGGTGGATTGGCATCAGATCCTTATGCCAACCCAAATACAGAATATACATTGGGAGATTACCTCCCATGGTCAACAAACACCCTTGGCAACATCAGTAATCCCTCTCCTTTGCTAGAGAGAGGTGAAATTTCGGACACTAATTCCCAAAGAGAACATAAACGGTGTCCAAAAATCTTTTTGAAACTATTCCCTTTAGAGGTTCCAGTTGAGCCAATACATTGTCAAGAGAATCAGGTCCCTCCACCAAGAGTGGAACAACCGCAATGGGACCAGATTAATTTGTTGGAACAAGGTGAACCCTTAATGTCGCAAGCAGTTGTGGAAGAAAATGAACATTTTTTGATCTCCGACGGTGATTCAGAAGATGAGACTGAGATGGACTATCTTAATCATGCATGATGGCACAATCACCCTTTAACTCATGAAGATCTGATGGGACAATTAGGCATAAGGTTAGGGCATGAATGGTATGTAGACCCAGCAGGGTGGGACCAAGTGTTGGATCCATGGCTCCAAATCTATGATGAGCACCGTCCACCCCGAGACCCTATCATGACATCAGTGCCGAGGGAAGACCCTGTCCTCCTATTAGCACATAGGGCCGATCCGTTCGTGCCCGTTCCCCTAGAGCCAGATCCAGAGTATAGGGAGCATCCAGAAGATTCAAGTTATCATACCCACGGTAATGGAGACCAAATTCATTCCATCCACATGATCTCCATTGATTTGACCACACCCATCCACAATCCGGCCGATCCAGCATGGTCATTGCATCTAGACACAGATGCCATCGACTGGGATCACGTCAATTCACCTCTATCACCATCATAGTACTGGCCTTTCGGTAAGATGCCTCATTTTACCCCAGGGACAACTCAGGATATTTTTCAGGCTGAAGAGGAACCCGAGGTTCCCAACGTAGATCTAAATTCAGCTAATGATATCCATTTGATCCCGACTCCACATCAGTTGGAGGACGGATCCCACATGTCAGTCGAGGAGACGACTGACGTAGATATCGAGCACAGATCCAATGAATCCATAGATTCTCAAGTCAGGGGTAAGTCTTTCCCCCGAAGAGCAAGCCGACTACATTGCCCTTCTCAAAGAGAAGAAGGAGGTTTTTGCATGGTCATACAAGGATATGCCAGGACTAGACCCACAGCTAGTCACGCATAATTTAACGCTTGATCCGACAATCAAGCCCGTAAAGCAAAAACTACGTAAGATGCACCCAACAGTGGCCTTGATGGTCAAAGATGAATTGCAAAAGTTGTTGGATGCACAGTTTGTCATCTGCGTGGATTATCCGCCATGGCTGTCCAACATGGTTCCCGTCAAGAAGCCCGACGGGAGGATTCGCATATGCACCAATTTTTGAGATCTAAACAAAGCGAGTCCTAAGGATGATTTCCCTTTGCCGAGCATCGACGCGTTGGTAGACGCTACAACAGGTCACGAAATGCTCTCCCTCATGGATGGTTTCTCAGGATACAATCAGATTCGTATCAATCCTGAAGACCAACTAAAAATGGCGTTCACAATGCCTTGGGGGACATTTTGTTATAAGGTCATGCCTTTTGGCCTTAAAAATGTTGGTGCCACCTACCAACGTGCCATGACGTACATCTTCCATGACTACATGCATAAAACTTTGGAAGATTACATGGATGATTTGTTAGCCAAGTCTCTTTTGCGCTCAAATCATATCGATGACTTAAGCAAGATCCTCGATCGCCTCATGGAGCATAAAGTTAGACTAAACCCCAAGAAGTGCGTATTTGGCGTCACATCTGGAAAACTCTTGGGTTTCATAGTCTCAAAGCGAGGCATCGAGGTGGACCCAAAGAAAGTCAAGGCAATCCTTGAAATGGTTCCCCCAACTACTATCAAGCAGCTCAAAAGTCTACAGGGAAAGGTCGCATCGATTAAATGCTTTATAGCACAATTATCTGACAAGTGCCGACCCATGAACAAATTATTGCACAAGGGGGTTACATTTCATTGGGATGACGAGTGCCAATCAACCTTTGACGACATCAAACAATACCTGGCTTCGCCGCTAGTATTGGCACCACCTAGACCAGGAGTGTCATTCTACTTATACATCTCAGCTACTGAGGTGGCACTGGGTGCCATGTTAGCCCAGAAGAATGAACTTCACAAGGAACAGGCTACTTACTATCTTAGCCACACCCTGGTCAGTTATGAACTTAACTATGCATACGTTGAGAAACTCTGCTTGGCAGTGGTGTTTGCTACCAAAAAGCTATGCCACTACATGCTGAGCAACACTACGTATGTTGTGTCTAAGGAGAATCCATTGCGATACATGATGAGTCGTACTTATCATAGTAGTCGCACGGCAAAATGGATCATGTTGTTGACGGAATTTGACATAGAGTTTATTGGACAAAAATCTATCAAAGGACAAGTCATAGCCGATCAACTAGCAGAGGCTCCTCTTGAAGATGATCAGCCTCTAGTCATAGAACTACCCGATGATGGGGTCTTCCATGTCTCAGAATCGCCAGATTCTGATGAGCCTGAGTCACAAGCCGACATAACCCTATTCTTCGATGGTTCTAAATGTGAGCAAGGTGGTGGCACGGGAATTGTATTCTTCACACCGTAGGGTGCTCCAATGCCCCTGTCATTTAAATTAAACTTCCCGTGCACCAACAATAATGCAGAGTATGAAGCCTTGCTCCTAGGTCTTCAGACAACAATCGCCATGAACATCAAACGACTGAACATCTTTGGTGATTCGCTGTTAATTGTCAATCAAGTCAAAGGGGTATATCAATGCAAATGCCCAGTTCTGCAGGCTTATAAAGCCCTTGTGGACAAATTCCTGGCAAAACTTGAGTGGTATGACATCGAGGCACTCCCTCGATCATCGAATCGCTTTGCGGACACAATGGCCTCCTTGGGGTCACTAATCTCGCAAGACCTTTCTCGATGATATGACAACCATTCAAGTCAAAACCTTATCGCAATCCGTGATGGAGCGTGCAAGCTCTGACTTGACGTCAAGAATCCACATGATCCAGATTGAACCATCCTCGGATAAGTTCTTTCGAATCCACGACCATTTGAAACATGCCAACTGGGGGTCCTTGTTCTCCCCTACTCCCATTAATAGCAACACAATGCTATTCTTACAAGTTCTATCCCGTTCAGCGTTTGCTAGGGATGAACTTCAAGAGGGATTGGTTGTTCATACCGTCGAGGTTTCTGATCAACAGGACTGGTATTTACCCATTAGAGACTACCTCAAGTTAGGTAATCTCCCGCTTGGATTGACGCATGCCGCAAAATGAGCATTCAAGCAGAAAGCGGCTAAGTATGTCTTGATAGGAGACATTTTGTATCATCGTAGCTATGAAGGAATCCTTCTTCGTTGCTTGGACCAACAAGAGTCCACTTGGGCAGTCGCCCAAGCGCATGATGGTACATGTGGTGGCCACTTTAGTGGTATGGCCATCGCAAAGCGCATTCTTTGCATGGGCTATTATTGGCCATCTTTAGAGCGAGATTGTTGCGCATATGTCAAGAAGTGCGTGAAGTGTCAACATCATGCCAATTTGATGCACGTACCTTCCCAGGCCTTGCAGATAGTCCAGTCTACTTGGCCATTCTCGCAGTGGGGCTTCGATCTAATTGGAAAGATCTCCCCTGCATCGTCAGGCCGTCACACGTTTATCATAACGGCCACAGAGTATTTTACCAAGTGGGTGGAAGCAGTTCCGCTTACCTCTACGACAGGACCCCGCATTGTGGAGTTCATTTTGCATAACATCATATGTCATTTTGGTATTCCATCCAAAATAGTCTCGGATAATGGGACGCCTTTCAAGAACAAAGACGTGCATGCTTTGACCACAAAGTACAAAATTTAGCACAGTTTTTTGACACCCTATTATCCGCAGGCGAATGGGCAAGCAGAGGCGTCAAACAAAATGCTAGTTGCCATCCTTAAAAATATCGTCGCAGACAGTCATAAGGATTGGCACATTCAAATCCCACTTGCCCTATGGGCCTATCGCACTAGCATTCGGACGCCCACTGGGGCCACTCCGTTTTTGCTCGTGTATGGCTCCGAGGCAGTCATGCCTCTAGAGTTGGAGATTCCTTCCCTACGCATATCAATGCAGGAGTTCATCGATGATGACTCTACGTGGCAGGCCCGGTTAGACCAGCTTACGTTGCTTGATGAACGACGCGTTAATGCTCTCGAGCATTTACGTATTTATCAAGAGCGACTTAAGAAAGCTTACAACATGAAAGTTCACCCGAGGGACTTTCGGGTTGGTGATTTGGTTTTGAAGGAAAACCAACAGAACTCCAGTTTGCCATCCCACCTAAGGGACAAATTTGTGGCAAATTGGTTAGGTCCATATGTCATTGATAGCAAAATAGGACCCGAGACGTACCGGCTAGCTTCTCTTGATGGTATCAAGGAAACAGAACCCTTGAATATCAGTCATTTGCGACCATTTCATATCTAAGAGAGCCATATCCCAAAAATGCTCCAAGGATCCATCAGATCGCTTGGTCAAATCCCAAAAATGCTCCAAGGATCCATAAAATCGCTTGGTCAAATCCCAAAAATGCTCCAAGGATTATCGCAATCGCTTGGTCAAATCCCAAAAATGCTCCAAGGATTCTATAATCGCTTGGTCAATCCCAAAAATGCTCCAAGGATCCCTAAAATCGCTTGGTCAATCCCAAAATGCTCCAAGGATTTCCACAATCGCTTGGTCAAAAATAAGAAAAGTTAAAATTCAAAAATCATCAAAAACAACAAAAAAAAAATTTGCATCTCATTTCTAGGCATACTCAAATTCATCAATAGAGAGCTCTTCTCGCACCTCATCTTCATATTCACAAAAATCAATCCATCAAAAATACAAAAATACATAGCTGCATTAAAGCATTGCATCCATACATTGCATATTTGTGGTCGTACGAGTCAAAGGCACCATAGGCTGTAATTGCTCTGCTAGTCCATCTTGTTCCACACTTGTTCCATTTTACAAAAACAACAAAAACACCATGCATTGCTTTTTACCACACTAGAGTCAGTGGTCTTTTAATGTATCAAGAGTTTTCGTAATTCAGTCATCATTTTGCTCTTTAGCTACGTAATGTACCGAGTCAGACAGATTTTACGAAGGTAGAGTTACACTTGAAATACGCCTTGTTACGTAACATCCCAACACAAATTAAAACACATAAAAATTCCCAAGTTGTGTGAACGAAAGATGAAACCCGCACAGTAATCCAGGTCACCATAAGTGAAACGGTTATCTTGCTCATCCCCCTGTGCGAATGGTTCCAGAATGCTGAGAATTGACAAAAGGACGAGCTCTTTCCTATCCATTCACCTTAATAAATAATGGTTTTTACCACTACCAAATCCCAATCATAGTTGGTTCCCAAAGTTGTAAGGATTTGTACTACATGTCCCTGCAAAGGATGGGTAGTCATCCCCAAGACCCAAAAGGGATCAACGCCATTCACAAACAAAATTCCAACAAATCATCATCCTAACACTTTCCATTCACCTTTGGTCTCCAAGTTGTAAGGATTCGTACTATCCGCCCCTAACCAGGATGGGTAGTCATCCCCAAGGCCTAAAATATCAATGCCCTTACTCCATAATCTCCATCACCCCCTTGGTTCCCAACGTCGTAAGGATTCGTACTACACGTCCCTGCAAAGGATGCGTAGTCGTCCCCAAGGCCACAAGGATCAAGGCCACTCACCAGCCCAAACTCACAATACTCAAAACACAAAATCAAATAACAAGTGGTTATCACCACTATTCAAAATCCTCGCTCAAAAGAATTAATAGAAAATAAACAGTGATTTTCATCACTATATAGACGAGCAACTTTCTAAATCATTCAGCCAACAAATATCCTGAACTTGAATCCTTGGAATTCTCAGCATTCGAAAACCATCTAGGTGATCCTCATTACAGGTTTGGTTGACAGCCTATCTGGCAATGGTGGTATCCTACCCGCATGACGATATGTCTGTCACATTCGCTTTGCGTGTGTGCAGACCAATGTTTGCATAAGGATGAGCTAGCTTATGGTATCCTGGATAACACCGCAGATTAATCTAACTAAATACAACAAAGGAGTTAGTGGAGCTAATTAGGTGATCCTCAATACAGGTTCGGTTGAAAGCCCATCTGGCACTGGCGGTATCCTGACAAATACCACATAAATGAACTCAATTGCACACACAGGGATGTGAAATAGCTTGGTCAAAAACAAGTCCGATTCATACCTTGTTCAAAAGTCTTGTAAGATAAAGTACAATCATGGCTAGTGAGTTAAAACCGTCTGAGTCTCAGAAAACCTTAGCTACATTTTTTAACCCACTGCGCTACTTTTCATCATCACATTATCATCAGGAAATACACAAAATACCGCATGCACAAAAGCAAAGTCATCCACTACAGCAATCGCATAAAAACAAAATCACAAAGTCCTAAACAGTCTATGGTGCCCTAACCAAACAACACAAATTCATTTCATCCATTACATTTTGCATATCACATATATATCAAAAACATTCGTATTTATCATACCATGTGCATACATCAATATAAAGTAGCATGCATCCATCAACATCAATCATTGTGCATAACATAAAATCATGACATATACACAAAGCAAGAAAATCAAAACAACAAAAACATCACAAAAATGCAACACAAAAACATAGCAATAAGCATTGCCGGACACAAGTGCTCTTGCACTTAACCTCTTGGCATAGAAAATCGATGTCGGGGCTCAAATTGTCACTCTCCTACTTCCCCAAGAAGGCTACCATAGCCGGACCGCTCCACGGGAAGACGGGTTTTCGACGATTTCACCCCATTATGGCATCACCAAAAGGGTTAACACCCACCAAAAATAGGTCTAAATGTCAAAAAACTGCACACACATTCAATGCTAAACATCTGAAGGCACCCTAACCTAAGTCACCTCGGGTCAAGCGACTCGTCGCTTTTCTCACGAAGGTCATTCCCTCATCGATTCGTCGCTTGAGGGGGTAGTCACACTTAGTCACCAATCAACAAACACATACCCAATCAAGGAAATGACATGCATTCGAAGAATCATTGACAAAGACAATTACGCTCCCGCTTGGGGCAGTAAACAAGCAATAATCACAAATTGATCAAACACTTGGCATTCCCGAAGCATGAACACAAGGTTCCCCCAGGGGACAAAAGGTTGCGCCCTTTGCCTATTCATGACTCGATCAATGTTCAAGCTCAAGTCACACCTCACCAAAATAGGTTAATACTTGAAATCAAATTCCTTAGCTCGTCAGAAGCAAGGATTCAAGAATGCATGCCCTTTCCATACTTGGGGCATCACAAGTTGGTCGGGTTACTGAGAAACCCTAATCATTAGTGCTTTGGTTATCTATTTTTGCTCAGCACTGCGTCACCCACAGCGCTTCCCAAAAAGGGGCATCTGTAGACACCAAAACAACACCAATCCGATTATGTGACTACAAACACTGATCGCATTGACACACACAGCCTTCAGGGCAGCCCTCAGAGGTCAAACAGTGGTCCTAGCCACTTTCACAGCAGTTTTAGAAGGTCGAAAAGTAATTTGGCACCTCCAGACATTCTGCTTCAAATCCGCCTTTGCGCCCTGGCTTCTTCTTGGTGTCGCAATATTGTTTTATTTCCTGACAGAAGTTGGTCATTTTAAACAAGGCAAAAATCAAAAGAAAGCCTTTGCCAGAAGTGTCACGAAATCGCGACGTCACGATTTCGCGACGTCGCGAAATCGTGACACCAAAGGCCAAAAGGGAGCCTTTGCCAGAAGTGTCGTGAAATCACGATGTCACGATTTTGCGACGTCACAAAATCATGACGTCACGATTTTACGACGTCATGAAATCATGACACCAAAGGCCAAAAGAGAGCCTTTGCCAAAAGTGTCACGAAATCACGACACCAAAGGCCAAAAGAGAGCCTTTGCCAGAAGTGTCACGAAATCGCGACGTCACGATTTCGCGACGAAATCGTGACACCAAATGCCAAAAGATAAGTGAACTTCTGCCAAAAGGAAACCTAAGGCTTAGGTGTCGCAATATCGCGAGTCGCGATATCGCGACAAACTCCCGTCTTTACGCCTAGGCAGACATTAACCAATAAAGGCGGACTTTAAACCAATCAAAGGCGGACTTTAAACCAATAAAAGTAGACATTAAAGTAGACATTAAATGAGTGGCAGCCGAAGACAGTCAATTATTGCCTCTTGCCGTGCATGCGCGCGTAGGTGGGCAGATTGGCAGTTAGAGGACTGTCACAAAGGCAATCATGGAAGCCCAAGTCAAGGAGGAGTCTCCTCCCTCTTGGGAAGGCATGGCCGCCACGTGGCATCCTTGCATGCCCCTCCAAAGAGACCCCATGGGTCTATAAAATGGTGGACTTTCCCACCCAAAAGGAGAGAAGTTGGTAGACATTTTCAAGCAACGAAGTGCTGCCAAACTGAACACCCTATTGCACCTCTTTTCGATTCATCTCTTTTACATCCTTAATCTCTTTCGCAAGAGAGGTTATCGGGTGGATATTGGAAGGGTGAATCCGGACCTTAGAACCAGACATTTGACCACATTAATCCATCAATTTGCCGACAATTCAACCTAAGAGTTTTTGGGCCTATCCCTAGTGGATTGGCACCAAAATCATGTTCTAACGGGGGCGGCCCGCTTGGGCACCCCACACTTTTTGTTAGTTTCATTTTAGTCTATTCTGTTATTGCTTGATTATCCTGCATTACGTTCTACGCTGTTTAGATAGCTCACAATCTGGATTGCAGTAGACATTTATCGAATATTATCATGCTTTACGTTCTATGTTGTTTAGATAGCTCACAATCTGGATTGCAGTAGACATTTATCGAATATTATCATGCTTTACGTTCTACGTTATTTAGATAGCTCACAATCTGGATTGCAGTAGACATTTATCGAATATTATCATGCTTTACATTCTATGTTGTTTAGATAGCTCACAATCTAGATTGCAGAAGACATTTATCGAATATTATCATGCTTTACGTTCTACGCTGTTTAGATAGCTCACAATCTGGATTTCAGAAGACATTTATCGAATATTATCATGCTTTACGTTCTACGCTTTTTGTTAGTTGAATGCAGATTGGCTGACTGTTTCAATGGCAGTGGCCCTCTGGTAAAGTTTTCTGGTTTTTGTCAAACGTGCAGGTCGTTTAAAATCATTTTACTCACCGATTTAGCTAATATTTTACATGTATCTTTTATCGTTTTTAGAGAACAAGTTCTTCTTCTTTGCAACAGGTGCTACTAACAACGTCATTGTGTCTCTGAACGCAGGATAAGCAGCGAGAAGCAAGGATTTATCAGCATAAGCGGCGGCAACACTTTGGCCCGCCCATTTCAAATGTGGGCATGCGGAAGAAGGATTATTGATCACGATTGTAACCAAATTTATTTAACGCTCCTAACCCCTAAGAAGGGAGGAGGCGATTTTGTAACCGAGGTTAAAGAGTTTAATAAAAGGGCTGTGACTTCTCTAAATTCTTGTATCTCATTTCAATCAATTTGCCTCTTTTGTTCAATGCACTTCACATGTTAGGACTTAAGCGTTAGTTTAATTTTGAATGCATCGAAATAGTTTTCCTTTCCAAAACTTTCGGAATCTCATGCTTTCACATGGAGAAGGAAATGATTTGGTGAATATGTATACAAGTTGATTATCTGTTGGAATATATTCCAAAAGTATATCCCCATTTTGAATATGTTGCCTAATAAAGTGCATGTGGATCTCAATGTTTTTGGTGCGCTGATGTTCAATCGAATTGCGTGCAATATGAATTGTGCTTTGATTGTCATACCATATATTTTTTGCCACTTATTGGAAAAAAACAAATTATTTTAGAATTTGATGAAGCCATAGGGCTTCCTTATTGGTTATAACTACTAATCTGTATTTTGCCTTTGTAGAAGATAATTCTATTGTTTCTTGTATAACCAAGCTATTGGTGAAGAGCCAAGGCAAAAAACATATCCAGATGTAGAACATATGTCATCTACTAATATTGTCCAATATGAATCTATATAACCAATGATATCCATGGAGTCTCCTCTATAGGTGAGCCCAAAGTTTGTAGTACCCTACAAATAATGAAGAATTCTTTTAGCTACTTTCTAATGACTAAAATGAGGGTTATAAGAGAACCTGGATATAAGCCCAACATCATATGAGATATCTGGGTGAGTATGAGTAAGGTATAACAAACTACCTACAAGCTGATGGTATAGAATAGCATCACAATGAGGGGATGACCAGGAAGCACTAATATTAATGCCAGATTGAAAGGGGTGGGAGAAGTTTTGCAATCTGTCATTTCAAACTTATTAAGGAGGTCTTGAGTGTATTTTTGTTGATAGGAGGTGATCCCTACATTATTTTGTTTTATTTGAATCCCAAGAAAAAAAAGAGCTAGACCTAGATCAACTATTTCAAATTTCTTAGAGAGGGAGTCTTTTATATTTTGAATGTGAGTGAGGTTACTACCATTGAGAAGGATGTCATCAACATAAAGAACAAGAATGGTGATATTTCCTTTACTTCTCCAAATGTAAACTATATTATCAGACTCACAATGAGAAAATCCTGCTGAAATAAGGGAGAAGTCCATATTTTCATACCAAGATCTAGGGGATTGTTTGAGGCCATATAGAGATTTTTTAAGCCGACAAATAAGAGAGGATTCTTGAGTAAAACCAATGGGTTGTTCCATGAATATTTCTTTTTTTAAATTTCCATGTAAGAAGGCTCTTCTTACATCCATTTGGTAGACTAGCCATTTATGGAAAGTGGCATCCATTTTAAGAAGAGCAAGAACTAATCTAATAGAATCCATTTTAGAAACAAGAGCAAAGGTTTATATATAATCAATACCCTCTATTTGAGAAAAACCTTTTTCTACAAGACGAGCCTTGTGTTTATCTATTTTCCCATTTTGTCCATATTTTGTTTTGAAGATCCACTTACATCTAACTAATTTTCTTCCCTTAGGTAAAGGAACTAAATCCCAAGTATCATTTTTTATCAAGGAAGAAAATTTGTTATCCATGGAATATTCCCACTATTTTATACTTGAGGCTCCTTTGAAGGATTGAGGATCAGAGGAAATGGATTGATATACAATACTAGAACCTATGGGGTTGGCTGATCTGTTTGAGGGAAGATTTTGAATGTAGGGAGTAGCTTCTTTAACAATTGTGTTTACCCATTTTGGCATTAAATAGGGATTTGAAGGAGTTGAAAGAGTTTGAGAAAGAGTTACAGGATCTTCATATTGATTATAAATAATCAAATTAACTTCAAGGATTGGTTCTTCATAATATTGAGGTTCTACTAGAGGAGAAGGCTCAATGGAGGAAGAGTCCTTTGGAGGTTCTTTTTGAGGGAATGTTTTATCAAATTGGACATTCCTACGAAAGAATACCTTATGAGTTGAGGGATCAAGAAGTCTGTATACTTTCAATTATTCACAATAATCGACAGATATGGGTTGTCTACTTTTCTTATCAAGAGTCTTCCTTTTCTTGTTTGGAATGTGAGCCCAATCTATACATCCAAAAATATTGAAATTGGAAACATCTAGTTTTAATCCAAACCATTCTTCTTCAGGGGTTATTTGGTCAAGGGCTTTATGAGGTGTGTAATTTTGAATATAATTTGCACAATTAATAGCCTTTGCCCAAAATTTTTTTGGAAGATCTCTTGAATGGAGCATACAATTAGCCATGTCTTTTAATATTCAGTTTTTCCTTTCTGCAATACCATTTTGTTGAGGATTATGGGAGACAAAATGTTGATGAATTATACCATGATTAGAAAGAAATATGGAGAACTCATTACTGCATTATTCTCCCCCATTATCTGTTTGAATCATTTTGATTTTGCAAGAAGCATAATTTTCAACCAAGGATTTAAATATTTTAAAGTGGGATAACACATCACTTTTATATTAGAGAAACTAGACCCAGGACCTTCTAGAAAAATCATCAATAAAGGTAAGAGCATACTTTGCTCCCTTAAAATAAGTTTCAGGAAATGTCATTAAGTCAATATGGATTAAATATAGATGGGATGAGGATTTTAGAGAGCTACTTGGGTGGAAAGGATCTTGATGCTACTTTCCAAGAGCACATCCAGAGCAAACCCCATCACTGGAAGAGACTTGGGGTAATCCTTTAACCATATTATGGGTGTGTAAATCCTTTAGGTAGGTATAATTAATATGACCAAACTTTTTGTGCCAAATTTGACTTTCAATATTACTATGAGCGACAAAATAGGAGGCTCCTTTTGCATTTTGAAATATTTTGAAGTAAAAAATATGATATTTATGATCAATATCCCCTTTTTCTATAAACGAATGAGGGGGTTGAAAATATCTTATCTCAACTCCTATTGGGGAGAAGAGAACATTTTTCTCATTTCCAAAAATACAAATTTGATAAATGGATAGGAGATTGGTGGCAATATCTGAAACATAGAGAAAATTTTTTATAGATCCACCATCAATGGTTATATTCCTTTTCCCTTTAACAGGAATGAAGGAAGAGTCTCCTACTTCTATGCTATGATTAGAGCTAGAGGAGATAGAAGAGAAAGACTTCTCTGAAGCAAACATGTGATGAGCTACTCTAGAATCTAGGACCCAATAATTAGAGGAATATTTGGAGGTTTTTCCTTGAACATTAAAGGATTTTCCTATTTGCTTATTATTTTCTATATTTTGATCTTTTATGGTTGCCTCTAGTTGTTGTAATATTTTCCAGTATTTGTTAGCAGAGTGACCATTATTTTTACAGTGGGTACAGGTAATGGGAGTCTTTTCATTATTTTTGAATTTTTCTTTGGAGGATGTGGAGGCTACTAAGGCTTTTGAAGAAGAGTTTTCATATATAGCAAGTTTTGTCTCTTCCCTAGTTAATCTATCACAAAATTCTTCTAAAGAGGGCATTTTAAAGGTTGCACCAAGAGAAGATTTAGTAGATATGAAGGTGGTTGCAAATATATGAAAAACACCATTTATTTTTTAAAGTATTAGATAAATACATTATTCTTCTGACTTAGTCTTCCTACTACCTTTATATTGAGTGAGGATATCTTTGAACTTAGTTAGGAAATCAATAATACTAATAAAATATTTAGGAGATAAAGAAGTTAATTCAACTTGTAGTTGCATTGATCTCATATGATCTACTTTTCCAAATAGGGTTTTTAATTTCTCCCAAATTTCATTAAGAGTTGTACAATTTGTAATATGAAACCACAAGATTTCATGAACATTGGTGCTAATAATACACATAGTTTTATGCATTTTCTCTTTTTGAAAAAATATTTCATATTCTTTATCAAATTCTGGTTTATTTTGTTATAATAAATGAGTAAGATCTTTTTGAGATATGAGATTTAGAATTTTAGGTTTCCAAGTGTGAAAATTATGAGGGGTGAGAGGCTCAATTGAATTCATTTTTGAGGATTTTAAGATAATTAATATACCCCCCTTCAAAGTTTCAAAAAATAAAGATAAAGAGGAAAATGAAGCTTGTTCAAAAATAGGTAACTCAAATATACTGACCCTTACTAGAGGGAAACTATAAGTATAAAGAGGCCTATGATTGTTTGCTTGAGATTGACAAATCTTCAATGGATCACAGTACCCGCCCTTACTTGAGGGAAACCGTAAGTATTATGAGCATAAGTAGTTTTTTGGTTTGAAATGCATAGGGGGAAAAAATTTTGAAAGGTGATCTCAACAACCCGCCCATACGAGGGGGAGACTATAAGTTGAGAGATGTCCAAAGTAAACTTTTTCATAAGAAAATATTTTTCAGGCCGTTATACCAAGTTACCAAAAAACCCGCCCTTATGTGAGAGAGACTATAATTTTTTAGGACCTTGATACATGGAACGTAGACAAAAGATATTTATGCAAAAAGAAAGGAAGTTTTGAAAATTTTAAATATATTGCTTAAATAAAAATTAAAACAATTATTTAGATATTTAATATGAAAGCAATTAAGTTTTTAATATATCAATATTTAACATATTTGTTTATAAATCAATTTTGGAATAAATACCAAAAATGATAATTTCCTTTGAAAAAATAAAACAATTTTTATATATGTAATCTAAAAAGGAAATTAAATCTATAACCCAAATGCTGTAAATAATTTTTTATAAATTAATGAATAGAATTATTAGTTTTCTAATCTAATATACTATTAAGTATATTCCTTTTGAAAAATCCAACAATTATTTTAATTTGAAATTGAAATTAACCTTTCAAAATAAAATGAAATTTTAGAAATCTAATATAATATACTAGTGGGAGATATTATGCAAAGAAAATATCAAAAAATAAACACCCCCCCTTTGCACATAAGAGTGCAAAAATATGCACTCCAGAGCCCCCCAAAGTAAAATTTTATATATTTAATAAAAATTATGTCTGTCGTAAATGGGTGACCCAAAAAGGAGGGCAGCCAAAATAACGAAGACAAAGGAGCTCGCGTTAATCGATATCCACCATAAAAAAATGTGAAAAAAAATATACAAACTCTTTTCCGAAATAGTAAGAGGGGAAATCAGTTGAATAGGAGTTCGACAATTATCTTCCAAAGGCTCCATAGAGATATTGGTGGTATACATCTTAGACCTGCAGAAAATGGGTTACAAAGAGGAAATCCCTTTACCAGTGAAGCTCACCAGTGATGCTTCTTGAAACTCACCAGTGAAGCTCTCTTTCATGTATGCTATAGAAAATATATATCTAAAGGAAAAAAACTTTGTCAAGAGGACATTTTTTAATAATATATTTCCTTGCGAAAAACGTTAGATTGTTGCTGCCTAAAACTGGCAGTGTCAAAGATCATCTTTGATATTGAAATAACCTACAACATTTATAAAATGAAGGAGGCAACAATGAAAAAATGACGATCTATAATACTTCCTTATATTTAAATAGCAATAAATATTTTTGAGAAAGCATTCAAAAATAAATGAAACTTGCATAAATTTGTTAGATATTTTTCTGCTGAGTAAAACCGAGATAATCCTCAAAGAGCACTTTGGAAGTAGAAGAACCTGTAGAACTTTGAGCTAAAAATGAGAATTGAAATATGCATAAAAAAAATATTATGTTAGAAACTTGAAATATGTGTAAAATTTTTAAAAGGATGAAATATATATACCCTTCAGTGAAAGAGCACCATTGAGCGAAACTGAAGTGCACCAGATATTATTTTACTGCAAACGGGAGTTAAGAGGAGACGCCAAGTAGAGAGGCAACTCCAATGACTAGAAAATCTTAGTCTAGATCGAAGGAGGCCAACAGTCTATGAGAGAGTACTGGAGCCTAGAGGTCCCAAAAAAAAGACCAACCTCCAGTTCAATCGAGAGTCCCCGTACCATAGATTCTCAATGATTAGAACGTCAAGGAGAGGTAGTTCTCTCAACGTCTAGAAAACCGACCATTGAGAGGATATTGAACATAGAGTGAAAGTGAGGTTTAATTAAAAAATTAACTAATAAATATAAACTCTACTCAATCTCTAAAAAAAATTGAGTTATTTTGTTTCCTTTAAAAGCGGAAAATAATAACTAGGAGTTTAGAATATGATTTCCAACAAGAATGCATTGAGAGGAAAAAAATAAAGAAAAAATGCTATTTTCCTTAGATTTGGAGGTTGAGAGAAACACCTACACATAGGGTAAATTATGTTTAAAGAAATGAAATAGCTATTTTTCTTAAAAATTTCCTCAAGCAAGTACAGGGTAGCAAGTTTATGATGGAGAATAAAGCTCTATAAGAGAAAAATTATAACCAAAGCATCCATGAAAGAGGTGAATCATCAAGAGGCCAAGGTAGTTTTTGTAAAGGAAGGGGTAGACCTTTCGTTGAAAATTATTACCAATATGGAAGAGCTATGCATAGAGGCTTTGAAATATCTTAAGTATAACAAACCAAAAACTGAGGAAATGAGTCTTGAAACCACATGGACCATGCAGATAAGGAAAGTATTGCATATCCAAGGAGAAAGAGAATAATTGATCATAAAAAGAGTACCTTCAAACCATCTAAAGAAGATAAGAATATAGCCCAAAGAAGGATCTTATTTTAAACTATATGCAAGTGTAGTGGAAATTGTTGGAAATTTATAGATTATAGTGGAATCATGAACAATAAAGTATCCTTAAAGATGGTTGAAAAACTAGATTTATGCCCCCTTGGGTGTCATGGCCCCCCACAATTGTAGTTTTGGTGTTTGACTATGTTTTTCAAGTGGGTGCGTCTAGTGCCCTATACCTTGTACAAGGGGTACTAGTCCTAGGAAGTCTAGGGGAGCGTGGGACACTACCCTACTTCACGAACTCTAGGGTTATTTACCCAAGGCTAGATAATGCTTATAGATGTCTTCTTTAGTGTTCATATTTCTTTGTTATGCTAATCTATGGTTGATTAAGTTGCTTTAAGGGAAATGAGAGAGAGAAAGAAAATATGAAGCACAATGTAAAGTGTACAAAATGAAACCTATCTAGCCTATCTAAGGGTGGTAATGCATCAAATAAGATAATAAAATCTCCACATCAATCCAATGAGATAAATTAACACATGAACTAAGCATGACAAAAAATAGAACACAAGTTTGCTCATACAATTATGCAATATGTATAATGAAAATAGTCTTGGGGCCTATACACGCAATTGATTTAAGGTTTGAGTCTAAACTAAGAAAGAGAGTAGATGCCACAAGTTAGATGTTAGACATAGTAAAAAATCCAAACTCACTTATTTACCTATAAGAACTACCATTTACAATATATGTATGCTTATATTTATGCGAGGTTTGAAATTCAATTTTCTACCCAAAATAATTATAGGCGGGATCACCAACATCATATTTGGTTGTAAGGTTTGGATAAATATGCTACATTAAATTTTTGGGAGTCCAAAACTATGAGGGGTTAGGTCACCATAAATTTCATGTAGATAGAAGCAATGAATGAAAGCTTTGAAACATTTAAATACTATTTGTGTTCAAATTTTATTGAAGCAATTGATAATTAAAAGAATGATATTATGATACATATTGATATATGTAGTATCATGTATATGGAATTGCTTTCACTTCAACATACTAAAGATGAAAATATAAAACAAAAAGAGTTGATTCAAACTCTAGTAAGCAAAGAAGATATGGATAAAAGTGAATCAAGTAAAACCATGCTTCATTCTTCATACAATACTCATATTGCAAGCACTTCTAACTTAGGAAATTATTATAATTATCTAAGTGAATTTTTAGAAGTTACAAGACAATATCAAGATTACATAAAAGATGAATCACATGAAGCACATAATAGAAAGGTCAAAGAAAAGGTCATGCACAACAAATATATAGATGTACATGAACCAGAGACCAAAGACAAAGAAGAAGCTCAAGCATTTTGTGAACTAGATAATGAAGATACAAAGTTTGAAGAACCAAATAATGAATATGAAGGAGAACTCATAGCAAAACTCAAGAATGAAGCTGAAGATGAATCTCAAGCAAAGGTTCATGAACAATGCAAGGTCACATGAAGATTGAAGATCAAATATAATGATTGAATATTAACATCTTCAATAACCACATAGTATAATGCAAGGGAGTGTGAAAAATATTACATTATTTAGTACATGTTAATGTACCCCTATGTGCCTTCACGGTACAAATGTAAATATGTAATAAATCTAACTGTTCCAGCTCTGTGCAATTTCCAAGCTCAGGAGGAATGAAACCAGAGATATTGTTTCCAAATAAATAGAGCTCTGTCAAATTGCGTAAGCCACCTATAGCAGAAGACAACGTTCCAGAAACATGGCTGTAGGAGAGATCTAGCATGCTTACCGTTCCATCTGGATGATAGGCTACTCCTTGCCATTGACAGGGGTCTTTGTCCGAGGAATTCCACCTGCTCAAATATTTAGGTGGCACGTTCAAGCGTTGAACAAGAGAAAAAAGTATGCTCCCTTCGTTGTTTACTCCCCTGGCAGAACGCACCTGTAGTGCTAATGCAACCAGGGCAATCAGCAGGAGGCTTAAGAGGGTTGTGAATGGTCGTGACATCATTCTAAGTATCGTTAAAAATGGAATATTGCTTCAATCTCGACTTGGTTTTGTTTTGAGTAATATATTTTTATACACATTTCTTAGGATATTGAATTCAGATCACATCATCGATAATGCAAGTGACATTCTTATCAATAAATTACATCATACAAATCCGTGTAGTTTGTTAAGAGTGACATAAATATTTTAGACGAAGTGCTTGCAATTCATTTCTATTTATAGACAAACTATCCATGGTCTTCCTCATCTATTCGCCGACTTTACTGCTTCCTCCTTTCCCTCTGCCGTGGAGTTTAGTTTGTTATGAGTGACGTAAAGATACTCTAAATTGGAAAGTTGACCGAGCTCATATCCGAGAGCTGGCAATTCATTTTTATTTATGGACAAACTATCCATAGGCTTCCTCCTTCTTTCGTCGCCTTCTCTCGCTCCTACATTGTTGGACTGTATATAATCATTTCATAAATCTCAATTAATTGTTGTATTTGTTTTCATAAATTCAATTTAATGTCTTTTAAATAAATATATATAAATATATATATATAAATAAATAAATAAATATAAATATATATATATATATATATATTTATTTATTTATTTTTATTTTTAATGAAGATTTTGAGAGGGACTTCACAACCTTATACAAAGAGGATTTTGAAAGAAATTCCACGACCTTAAACAACAACTTTCAAAGAGAGAGAAAAACAAGCACAACCCAACAAATTATCTCCAAAAGGAGACTAACAACCATCCACCCGGAAGGGGATAAACAACCAACAACACCGATCAAGAAAGTACAATAAAGACAATCAAAGTACCGAAAAAAATGAAAGGTGGCGGAGAAGTTAACGAGAAATTGAAAACCCACACACACATCTCTTTCTCGAAAAGGCGAGAAACAAATAAAATTTAAAACTAAAATTTCAAATAGCCCGCCCGTTCCACCAAGGAACAGACGCGCCCCAACAATGGACCTGAGCAGAGGAAACCACGAAGCCAACCAAAAAAAGAACATGAGTGGCAAAGAAATTGAAATTTAAACAAGCCCACTCAAACTAAATAGTCGAGGAAACTGCTCCAACACAACGAAAACCAGCAGCCCGCTCCTGCACAACAAAAACCAGCTGCGAAATAAGAAACTAAAACTAGATAATAAAAGCAACAACCGCTCTTACAAAAAAAGAACCAATAGTGGAGGGATAAACCCAAACCAGAAACCAAAAGCAACAAAGAACCAACAAAAACCAAAGCCACTTGAGGAGATCCCAACAAACCACAAAATGAACTGGTTTAAGTAGCCAAAACCACCACCGAACCAGGGCCACCAAACTAGAAACAAGGTAAAAAACCCCAAAGGTACTTAGATATGGACTCAGTGTATAAGGACCCAAGGGAGAGAAGGGACCAAAGCAAACCTATCGACACTTGCAAACAAAACCACTGCTAGAATGGAAAAAATTTGCATACATACACCATGGCAACTTCACTCAAACTAAACATGGAAACCATACGAGCCCCAAAAATACCCAATCATACTCAAAAGAAGCCCCACCAAATTGGAGCAGGAGAGAATACAAAAATAGATATTGATGTTCTTAGAAAGACTTCCTAACAATGCTCAAAGACTACCATCAACTTACAAGACAACAACGAAAACCTGGGTCTCAAAAACCATCGATAAAACTAGCACCTAAAATTTTGTGGGTCGAAACCCCATAGGAAAACAACGAAAATAACCCCCAACACCTATAGGCTCCAAGCCCACATATGAAAGTAGTAGAAGAGGGAACCCTCCATAGGGAGAACATCGCCTCCATCAAACAACCAAGCTTTTCCCTCCAAAAAATCAAGGGCATGAAGCAGATCACAACGCATCTACCACTTCCCCATCGATATTGGAACATGGGACTCACTAAACCCCAATCCAAGGCAAACACAAACAAAAGCACTCCCACCCATGAAGCTCAAAGAAAAAGCACCGCTAGCTAATGCATGAGACACCACATCATAAATGAAGACATGGTCAACCAAAAATGAGGAAAATCCATTCTCATAACCACAAAAATTACTAGATTGGGAAACCAAGAGCCACTCTAGTTCCTCTACAACACTCTTGGAAAAAAACCTCAAAGCTCCATTGTTCCTCACAAGAAGAGCAACCTTCGCAACCACAAGGACTGTAGAAGCAAGTCTGGTGTCCAACAACAATTCAAGTTCCTCCGAGATGCTCTCGCCTACGTACCACATCACCGCTCTCTATATATAAATATTTATTATTAACAAGTGGACATCATAATAATGTAATAATTTGTTAATAGATAAATAGATAAGTATCATCCTCATCATCATCATTGCTGACTTTATTGAACATCACAATGGGCAAAGAAGGTGGAAATAGATCAATTTCAATGATATGCCATTTGAGTCCACCCAGCTCCAAGCAATCATCCAAACTGTCTTCGTTTGACCACCTGCTCACATTGATCAATTCTTTTTGTAGGGTTCTGAGTCAGGGGCATTCTCAGTCAAGACTACCTTCAATCTTCTTATGCCAACTGAACCTACTAATTTTCCTTTCAAGCTCGTGTGGTCCAAATACCTAATTCCTAAAGTTGCTTCCTTTGTGTGGGTTGCCATCCAGGGGAAAATTCTGACCAATGATAACCTTTTGAAAAGAGGTATGCTTATTCCCAATAGATGTCATCTCTGCTGCTGCAATTGGGAATGCCCACGACATATTTTTCTAGACTGCCCGTTCACAACTCCAATCCTTCACAAACTGTTTGACTGGTTTAATATTTCCTGGGCTTCCCCCAAGACCCTTGCCAATATTTTTATACAGTGGTCGAACCCCTTCATTAACCTCCGCCTCAAAACTTTCTAGCTTTTCTATCTCCATCATTTTATGTGGCATATTTGGCTTGAAAGAAACAGGCGTATCTTCAAAAACTTGTCTTGGAGCACTGATTTTCTAAGTTCTAAAATCCTTAATGCTGTAAAAGAGAATGCTAGCCTAGTTCCATTGCAATCCAAGTCTTGTCTAGTGGCTAAAGTTAGTTTATCTGAATCCTTAGACTTTCCCATTGTCACCTCAATGCCCTCAAAACCCCAACCTAGGTGCTTATCTAATTGGATCCCTCCCGAAGGCTGGGTCAAACTTAACATGGATGGGGCAGCTAAAGGTAACCCCAGTGTCTCTGACGTTGGAGGTGTTCTCAGAGATTTCCAAGGTAATGTTCTCTATGCCTTTGCCGAAGCACTTGGTCTTCACTCCAACCAAGTGGCAAAAGCTAGGGCTCTTTGGCAGGGACTTACCGTTGCTCAAAGGTTTGCAGATTCAACAATTTTGGTGGAAGGAGAATCCTTAACCACCATCAATTATTTTAATAATAATAAGACTCCCTCTTGGAAGGTCAAGAATTGTATCGACGATTCCAAACTCTTGTCCCGCAATTTTCAAGAAATCATTTTTCAACACACCTTTCAGGAGAACAATAAGCTTGCTGATGCTCTTCCAAATCATGTTGTTCTATTGACGAGTTGTCCACATGGAATTCTACCCCGCCTCCGATGTTCGAGTAGCTGATTACTTCTGATAAAAATTCCTTTGGGGGCCAATCAAGTTCCATTAATGCCACCCGTGTTAGCTCCAATCTTGATGAAGTGTGATTTCCTCTTTGGTGATCGATTTCTCGGTCACCCTTTTCAAGCATTGCCTTGTGTTTGATGATTTTTCTGTCTTGTTTTTATGTTTCCTGGCACCTTTCATGGAGGTGTGTTCCCATTTCTACCTCTGTGAATCTATACTTTTGTCTGTGCCATGAGCTCTTCCTTCAGTTCCACTATTTTGGTCCTCCCTCGGTGTCCCAAATACCTTGCTCCTCTGTGCCTGTGGCCTCACTTGTCAACCTCAAATTCATCACTTACTAGCCTGCCTGGACTTTGGAGTGGATCTTTTGCTCCTTTAAGTTGGCCTTTTGCCGATGGAACCATCATTCCCATTTTTTGTATTCTTGTTGCTTTCTTGTTTATCTGTTTGTGTCCCCCATGGATGGTATCATGGAACCCTTCATTGAGCCTTCTGTGGTGATCATGGATACCATAGCTGAGTCTTACTTTGCTGGTACTAATTTCCTTCCATTTTTCAAGAGGTTCAAAGGGGAAGATCTAAAAATCACCCTAGCTTTCATGGAGACATGGAAAAAAAGGAAGGTGTCTATCAGAGGTAAGAATTTTGTGCTTGAAATTAAGATTCTTACTGAGATTACGGGCCAGCCTGCCACTGGAATATCCATTAGATGAGAGAAGCACAACTGGGAGGAAGAATTAAAAGAAATTACTAACAAGGATTTTTGTAGGAGAGCTAAACTGGTTGGGCTGCGATGCTTCGATCTTCCCTTTCCCTGGAGAAGTCTCCTAAAGCCCATCATGAATTTTGTGATTTTTGACGATCTAGATAAGTCCCTTACCTATTTTCATTTTTCCTTCTTTAACCATTTTCGTGACGCCAAGGTTATGAACATTCCAAAATACATTTTCAATTCCATTAGCCACACCTTGGAGGACTGTAACAAAAATAAAGACAAACTCCCCATTCACGGAGGTCTTTTTAATGTCCTCTATAAGCATTGGATGTTACACTGTCCTGAAGGTGTTATCCTAAATCCTGAGCCCAGTCCATCCAAAGCCAGTTCTTCCGAACCCCTACCCAAGAACCAAAGCATGTCGGCAAGAAAGCGAAAAATTATTGAAATTTTTTCTAAAATTAGAAAGAGGACGTGTACCATTGATTCTGACAGTGACTGTGATTTCAAAATTGGGAATGATCCTAAGCTTCAGCATGTTCCTGTTCGGAGCTCGACGAGATTGAAAAGCAAATCTAAGAAGGAGATTTTCGTGGGTTTGCGGGCGACTGCGCTTCTAAACCAGAAACCCACCTAGAGAATTATGCTATGAATTATGTTATAAAGTCCATTTCCAATTGCATTCTCCACCTTGTGGACCTACATACCACTCTCAATGCTCACTTTTTCAAGAAACCCCACACCAACGATGACCTGAAGGCGGTGGCCGATGGTATCGGTATTCTTCGTGAGGACTCCCCTACTGTTGGGACCGAAGCTAAGTTTTTCACTAATATTGGCAAGTCTCGCATGGAGAAAAGTCTAAATTAATTTATGTGGCTCTTTTTCTATCTCTTTAGGCTATGGTCTTTGTTTCGTAGCGGTGTTCCTTTTCTTTTGTCCTCTCCCATGACTTCCTTCTTCCCTTTTTGCTTAGCTTCTGTTTAGCTTCTTAGTGTCCTCTCAAAGGTCAACCTCTGTTCTAGTTTTTTCTTCTTCTCCACATTCTTCTATGGCTGGTATCCTATTTCCTCTTGTACTCAGGGCAAGGGTCCTTGTCAAAACCCCTGTTTTAATATATACCTCATATATTTAATCGACAAAAAAAAAAAATAGATAAGTATTAAAATTCCAATCATGAAATATACCACAAAATTTAAATCATTACAATATAATTATATAATTAACTTTAAAAAATTATTATATTTAATAATTTGTAACTATATGTGATAAAAATTGAAATGTTAATCATTATAATAATATATTTATTAACATCATAAAATTATAATATTTAAATAAATGAAAAACTTAAAATATATATATTATATTTAATAATTCGCAACTATATGTACGTGATAATATGATTGTAATTATAATCCCTTTTATTTATATACATAATTAATATAAATTTTTTTTTTTTTTAAGTTATTAAAATATTATTTAATTTAATATATAAAATTTAATAACATAAAAATAAATATATATTTTACAAATAATTATTAATTTTATAATTTTAAATTTTTTTAAAATATATATAATATCAAACATGTGTATGTGTAAGAGATATTTCAATATAGAATATTTTAAATTAAACTTATTGCATTATTTAAAGTATGTTGGGTAAGAGAATAATTAAAAAATATAGTTAAAGTATGAATATGAACTTAATTTTATTTTTATTTTCATAAAACTATATTATTTTATTTTAAATGATATAAATAATATATATATATATATATATATATATATATATATATATATATATATATATATTATTTATTTATTTATTAATATATTTATTGATTTAACAATCAGACATACATATTCAGTTCCAATCTTAAACATCGCAAGAAATAGTTAATATGGTTAATATATTTAAAAAACAATTACTTATGTTTATGAATTATTTTTTGAGATAAATATTTGAAAATATAATAAATATTTTTATAAAATAAAATCAATTATAAGATAATTTAGTTAAAAAAAAGGTTGATATTTAACTTAATTAAATTAAAATTTTAGAAGATAACTCATTTAGTTAAATTTATCTTGCTTCTTAACCAAAATAATGCCATAAAATTGTTTTTAAAAACATAATGATGTGAAAAAGACTAAAAATAAATTTGATAAAAAATAAAATAAAAAATATTTTTAATAAATAATTAATTTGACCTAAATAAAAAAACTATATAAGTGTTATATTTAATATTATAATTAAAAATATAAATAAATTATTTTTCAATTTTATTTAAGTTTAATTAATTATATTTTAATTATATTTATTTTTAATTAACATATATTCATCTTTATATATAATATCAACAAAATAAATATTTGTTTAAAAATAAATATAAATAAAATTTTATTCTTATCCAGGTGTTGTAGGTGAGTTGGAGAGGAGAGGGAAATATTCCAAGAGAGGTCCCAGGTTCAAATCTCCACCCTACCAAAAATTTGAATTGGGTATCCAAAATCCAATTGATAATGTTGGTGTGTTGGTGTGGGCAGGGTCGGGTATCTCAGACCAAGGCGGCCCCGCAAGGGGTTTTTCTCTTAAAAAAAAAAATGATTCTTTTTATGATATAAAAAATAAAAAAGTTTTAAATAATATATAGAATTTGAATTTGTATTAATGTCCATAGGTAACCAAAAGAGGTCAAAATGGGAGTGCCTAATGCAGAAAAAATAAAGTAAGAAAATTAGTAAATAGAATGACATAAGATATAGAAGCTTTGTGGATCAAGGATTACTGTTAACATTCAAGATTTGTGGATCAAGGACAACTGTTAACATTCAAGGCTGAAGAGAAGTTAGTGATATAAGAGTTGGATGTTATCGTAGATGTTCTTTTTTGGAGTCAACAACGAGTTGATCTTGTTATATCTTTGTGATCACCCTAGCGCTTTTTGGTTGTTGCCTCTGGAGGTTGGAAGAATGAAGTGATAAGTCGAGATCCTGTTATCTTCTACAAACTGTTACTAAGTAGTTCTTTACTGAGAATGAATAATTCCAGATGAAAAGGGCAATGCATCTCTGATCTTCATAATTAATCCAAGATTAAAAGTGTATGGGTGTCTCTGAATAAGCAATAATATCTAGCTCGTATCTCGTAGTAGACAGGAAAATTGAAAATGAAATGTTCCTCGGATTCCACATGAAAACTGCACGATCTGCAAATACATTGATCTCTAGTAAGGTGATGATTTGTCTCAATACGCAACTGGTGGGAGCAAACTCATAACTGAACTATAGGTTAAAATATATACATTTTAAATTATCTAAAAATATAGTTTTTATTGTCATTTGAACTTATTTTTTTGAAAACAATTTAAAATATTTAAATTACAGAAATAAAATTTAATATTTATAAAATTATGGGTGCATTTATTAGACAATTTTTTGATTTGTGTGTCATCCTTGAAATTATGTATGCATTTATTAATTTATTATTTATTTTAAAATAATAATAATAAAATTATTAAAAACAATGTCAATAATATTATTCTCATAATATTTAGGGGCAGCAGAAAAGTTTAAAATTTTGACTTTTGGAAATTTAAAGTTCAAATCATCACATGTATTTCTGAGCAAACTGTTGACTAAAATTTGTTTCATTCTTACCAAACATTACCCTCATTATCCTCGCAACATTATCCTCGTAATACTTTTGTTATGCTTATAAGATTATATTGAATTTTTAACTTACTACGGATACACAATCTTTGAAGATAACTTATCAGATTATATTATATTTTTAACTTATTATTAAGGATACGCAATTTTGAAGATAAGGACTTTAAATATAAATATTGAATGTTGTACCGTTCGACATAAATTATTTATGGTCCTAAACCATTCAAATAAAAAAAATAGTCTACAGCCAAGACTCCAATAAGGCCTACATAATTTATTCCTCCAATACAAATTCATGCACCATATAATGCCAAAGCTAATTTTATTAAAAATCCTCAAGGGCATCTTATTAACAAGAAATAGGTGGTATCGGGAGGAAATTGAATTGATTTTAGGAGAGTAATTATTTTTTTAAGTTAAATTTTTTTAGCAAAGCAATTAGTTGATGATGGTGATATTGGCAAGTATTTCTTCCTGATCTAATAGGATTTGATGAGCTTTATTAATTTATAAACCTTATTCAATAAAGTTATCTTTGGTAAACTTATATAAAATAAAAAAACATTTTAATTGTTTTTTTTATAAATTTTCATATATTAAAATTTATATTAAAAGTATTATTTATGATTTTGATATGTGTTGATAAAAAAGGTCATTTGATAGTACTTATATAAATTATTTAGAGAATGTGTAGAGACAAAGATAGCTAACAACACGTATTAACAACTTGACTACTATGTAAACCTATAAAAAAAGGTGATCATGCGCAAAAAAAAAAAAAAAAAAAAATTAGGAAGTGGTATTATTCCAATTTTGGATCCAACGGACAACATTACAATTCAAACTATAATGCACGATTCTTAGAGTTTCCTACTTCATAGTAGCACAAATTTTAGTGTAGATGTAACTAGTATTAAACCAATTTGCATTTATTTTAGTAATGATTGTACTTTCTTGAATAGTAATTAAAATAATTTTCATTTACTAAGTATGTGACAAGAAAGCATATTTCTCACTTTTTGAATTTTTTTTTTTTAATTATATTTGAATGAATATATAGTTATGATGGAGTAAAAAGAGTCTATAATACATTTAAAATTTTAATTTTGTATCTGTGTGATGTGATATATCGACAAGGATGCCACATGCATTATGGTGATGTGACACGGGTGCAATATTTTTTGGTTTTGTTTCTTTGCCTAGAATTTTTGTATAGGAAGTTTTTTTTATTGAATCCAACATTTATATATTTTATTAATAACTTTTTTTTTATGTAATTTAAATGTCTATCATAGAATCATGTATTTCTTTTATTCTTGGTTGAGATCAATCAATTTATATATTACCATAGGATCATATAATAATTTGCAAAGGAGATAATATAATTTGCATGGTAAATTAGCTAAGCTATTAGAGTTTTTATAACAAACCATGTAATAAAGTGAGATAAAATCAAACTAATTGTGACACATTAAGGACTAAAAATATGATATCAAATAATCAATGATACTCTTGAAATATAATATACAACAAATTAGTCATCGAGTACTAGGTGGATTGGTAATATGTTGGGCACTTACCAAGAGGAGACCTAGGATAAAACCTTAGTGGCATGTCCAATTTGTGAAAAGGTAGTATTTTGACCTGATTCTATTAAGTGTGTGCTAGCTTTATGATGGTGGTACCAACCCTGAGCCACCAGGGGTCTCCCTCGCTCCAGGTTGTGTTTATCGAGGTGAGATAGGGGTTAAAGTGGTAGCACCATTATTTGATGTTACGAGGCAATGTGACTTGACCCTATGACCAGTTATTAAAAAGGAAAGCGAGTTACTGATTCCTTTATGTATCAAAATAAATATACAACATATTAAATTGATAGATCTACTTAATAGAGAAGTAGAAAACAATATTTCCATAGAGATTTAAGGATGCATAAAAAAGAAAAACATATCTTAAATTCTTTAAATAATATTTTGAGAACTAAAATATTTCTCATAAACACATCCATAATATGTCATTTAAAAGCATAAAATTTAATATTTGGTATCAAGAAAAAATATATGACACCTCAATTTAATACTTAATTGGAACTTATATTATTGGTTAATTTAGATCTTGATATATATTGTAATATGCTCATGTATTAAATTGAATTTAGCTTTCAATGATGTTATTCATAGTTGCATTATCTTCAAATTTTTGTCTTTATATGCTATAATTTCATACAAAATTATTTCACTTATTCTAATGCAAGCTACTTAATGGACATGATAAAAACTAGATTTCAAGCCATCTTTAGTGCAAGCTACTGAATGGACATGATAAAAATTTTAAACAATAAAAACCATAAATAATGTCATCAAATAATGATCATAATACATGAATTCAATATGATATAGTCACATTTTAATGGATTTTAATATGTATTAGATATATAAATACTAAAACTTATTTTAAAAGGCCATGAGGTGCCAATAAAGACTAATTTTTCATAATAAGTTAAATTCTTCATTAAAGTATTTGTTTGATTAAAACATTATTTTTAAATAATAACATGTTGTTATATCATAAGCTTAAATGATTCATACTATGCATGTTTAAAACAAAGTATAATCCAAAGGTAGATCTCATAAAATTACTATTTAAAATACAAAAAAAATTACTTTTTTAAATACATGTTAAACTTGAAAGTTCCGTGGATATTGGTTTATAACCCACCACCAAGATTTTAGATGGAAAGATCAATTTGAAAATAGCATAACATTATTTAGAGCTTATTTTAGAAACTTTGAAAGATACAAAACTAGTTTTTTTTTTTATTTAATATGGATAATATATGAGTAGGTAATATTACAACCACGAACAAGTACACATAATACCTAAATATTATTTGATAAATACATGAAGTGACTTGGTGTAGTCACCTTAAATAAACAACACTATTGTTGTAAAAATTAATATTTATATGAAAAATTGAAAGTGAACTTATGTAAATTTATATTTATATGAAAAATAAAAAGTGAATTTATATAATTTAATATTTATATAAAATATTGAAAGTAAATATATTTATGTTATTTATGTTTTTTATATATATTTTTTAATATTATACATATATTTTTTTCAATGTTAATTACATATTAATACTATATAAAAAAATCTCATAAATAAAATAAATTTTAATTTTTATGAAAATGATTACATTTTAAATTCGACTATGATATAGACTATGATATGACTTTGATTATAGGAGCTTGAAAACCCTAGGAGCTAAAAAAACCCTAGGAGCTGAGAATCCACCTTCATTTGTTTCATGGCTGCTGCACAACCGGTAGCTTCAACTTATGTTGAAGCTATCAGAGCAAGGAATTGCACTAGTGAAGATGTCTCTCAAGTTCATCTTGAAATTTTTTCACAAGGTAACAATGTCAATCCTATTGTTGAAATTCCTATTATTGAGTTTGATAATGTATGCAAGTGGCTAGAAGAGCATACCTTGATATGATATTTCTTGGGTCATATCTCGAATTATACTTTTATTCGATATTGGATTCAACAATATTGGCAACCTTATGGCATTAATATAGAGAATATCTAAAATTTATCAAAGGTATTTTTTCTTTTTCACTTTGCTGATGCTCAACATGCACAAGAAGATTTTAGTGAGGTTCCCTGGTATGTTCGAATCTCTTTGCTTATATTTCAATAGTGGTCTAGAGATTTCTCTATCAATAATGAGGCTTCTTTGGAAGTGCTTGTTTTGGCCGATTTCCCTGGTATTCCAACATCCATTTGGCTATTATTAAAAATTATTGCTTCAACCATTGGTAAGGTGGTCTCCTTAGAACCAAATAAATTTTATAATATCCACACTAACAGGCGTGTGTGTGTCAAATTTGATCTTTCCAAGGACCTTACTGAGTCTATTGACCTAAATATTTGTGACAAGGTTTTTACACGATATGTTGTGTACATTAATTTTCCTAGCACCTATTATCATTGTCACTCAATAGAGCACAAAATTAAATATTTTCCACTTATGGTTGATAAGTTTAAATCATGCAATATTATTGTTCCTCCCCTTGCTCCGATATTTCTAGCTTCAAGAGCCAAGAATCCTCTTGATAAATGGACTACAATGAAAATATGAAAAATCATTCACCTAAGCAGTTGATGTTGCATGGAAATTCTAGTTCCAACTCTTTGGTAAAAAAATGATATGCACAATGCATGCCAGACCTTATGGATCCAACTAATCTAGTGCAACTATCTCCCTCATCTCTAGGAGGGTCCCCTTTTGTACCTACTCCATATGGAGTTTCACCACCTCTAGTATCTTTTTCACCTGATGATATTGCTCCTTCCATTATTAAGAAAGTGTTATCAAAGTATGTGTCATTCTCTAGGTCCCACCGTTCATGTAGTATGGCTAATTAGGGGTTACATCAAGAAAATATATGGTAGACTTATTTTCTTAAAGAAAATCATGAATGATTTCTCAGTAATTTGTATACTTCCCTAAGAGAATTAGGATATTCTAAATATTTAACTAAGGGAATAAACCTCGATCATCCAAAATTATTTTTTGTCCTATAATGTAAGAGGACTTATGGATCTAGTCTAAAAATATTAGGTCTGTAGAGAGATTCATAATTTTGCTAACCTGAATGGTAGTTTAGATTTTTTTGTTTCCAAGAAGTTAAGGTTGCTGAATTTATTTTGGACAGTCCATTTACCTTTTTATGGCTTACAAGTAAGTTTTTTTTGTTCCCATCATAATCCTAGAAGAGGAGGAGCTATCACTTTCATTTCTTCCAAATGGTATTCTAATCTTGTCACATAGGGGTGGACCCCTCAAATCAAGATTTTTGGACTCTTTTTGAAGTTAGCGGTATCCCTTTTGGTTTGATTAAATTATATGTGTAGACACCAAAACAGCACCAATCCGATTATGTGACTGCAAACACTGATCGCTTTGACAAACACAGCCCCCAAGGCAGCCCTCAGAGGTTAAAAAGTGGTCTTAACCACTTTCATAGCAATTTTGTAAGGTCAAGAAGCAATTTGGCACACTTGGACACTTTGCCCAGTATTCGTCTCACCCCGGGATGAATTCAAAATAGAATCCGTCCCACCCCAGGACGAATTTTGAATCCGTCCCTGGGTGGGACAAATTCTAAGCTTAACGGGAAAAAAGACAAATGGTGCCAAGTGGCAGCCCAGAACAGTCAGTTAATGACTCCTACCTTGCACGCGTGTGTAGGTGGATAGAGGGGTCGTTAGAAGACTGTCACAAAAGGCATTTATCAAAGCTCAAGTCAATGGAGGACTCCCCTCCCTCATGGGAAGACAAGACTGCCACATGGCGCCTATGACCAACACATGGCATTTGTGCTTCCCTCCCAAAAGAGACCCCTTGGGTCTATAAAAGGTGGGACTTTTCTCACCCAAATATACAGGTTGAAGGAATTTTCAAGAAACAAAGTGCTGCCGAGTTGAAGACCCACTTGCATCCCTTTTGGTTCACCTTCCCACATCCACTAATCTCTTTTGCAAGGGAGGTTGTTGGGTGGCCTTTGGAAGCTCGAACCGGACCCAAATCCAACACATGGACACCTGAACCAACCAATTCGTCGACCCCCCAATCCTAAGAGGTTTTGGGCCCATCCTTGGTGGATTGGCTCCAAAATCAAGTGCCAACGGTGGGAGGCCCACTTGGGCACCCCCGCACCTCCCAAGTCCTATTTTAAGTTTTTGAGCATTTTAGATTACTTTTCAGATTGCATTTTGTGTTATTAGGTTTGATTAATCCATAACTGCAATTTTGTAACTTTTGGTCAGATTCTAGTATGTTTTGTGTTGCTTTGTTGTTTCGCTGACTTGCAGGTGTCGAGGTCAAATTCCCGAGGGTGGATGCCAAATTGGGAGAATCCGACCATCTGGGTCGTCCCAAAATGGCCCCAATTACATAACCCCCCTATTTGCAGGTGTTTTGCAGGTCTCGAGATCCGACATTGGAGCAGCAGCAGGTCGGTTTCCCCAACATAGAAGAATTCGTCCCACCCAGGGATGAATTGCAGTCAGAATTCATCCTTCCCAGGGAAAAATTCCAGTTGAAGGTATATTGGCCAGCTGTCTCAGTGGCAGTGGCCTTCTGGTAACTTTTCTTATCTTCTGTCAAGTTTTGAAGCCATTTGGACTCACTGTAATTACTGTTTCGAGAAAATATTTACATGCATATTTCGTTAGTTTTAGAGAGCAAACACTTTTCATTTGTGGTAGATGCTACTGACATCTTGGTTGTTTCTTTGTTCACAGGAGAAGCAACGGAGGTTAGGAACTCATCGACATCAACGACGGCATCATCTTGGCCCGCCCATTGCAATCGTGGGCACGCGAAGGAGGAAGACTAAATCGTACATTGTAACAATGAAAAATTTAATGCTCCTAGCCCCTAAAAATGGAGGAGACGTCTATGTAACCGAGGATAAGATATTTGAATAAAGAGGGCTGTGATTTCTTTACATCTTTTCTCTCCTTTCCAAATTGTCTCTTTCCTTTGTTTTGGTGCATAAGGTTAAAGCATTATATTTTGTCTTACATTGCATAATTAGTGTTTCCTTTGCCCGGAATCTCATGCTTTCAGTGGCGATCACGGTGGGACCTGTTCCCTGTTTTTAAAATCATAGAAACTGATTAAATTTTTGTGTTTTGTGCTTGACAGGTACATTTTTTTTTTGTTGCAGACTGCTATTCATCTCTGACAGGGACGAATTATTTTTTGCAATTCGTCTGACCCTAGGATGAATTCAAATTTGTCTCTGGGAGGGACGAATTCTGTTCTGCAATTCATCTCCCAGAGGGACGAATTACTACCTGCGGATTTTCAGAGCAGAAATTCAGAAGCAACTGGAGCAAGCAGAGAAGAGGTAGGGATTTTTATCATCTCTGTTAAATTTTTTGTTTCTGTTTTTGTTTCTTTAATTGTTTTCATTTAATCCTGCATTGCATTAGGAAAATTCATGTATGCTAGTTTCATTTTTTTTGAATAAAATGAATCCCACACACATCACAAAATAATTTTAAACCAAGGAGCTGGTCGTAAGACCCCAGCCCTTGATCAAGACCATTGGTGGATTTCATCACCACCTTGGCTTGATTTGCATCCATTTCCCGATTGTCAACTGTTGTTAGGCGTAAATCCTGATGAAGACAGACCGAGTGTCGCTGGGGTGATTCCCATGCGCGCGAGGATAAGTTTTCTATGGTAGGTGCCATTAACAGGAAAATCCCCCTTCCGTACCGCCTATGTACCATGTACCTTCTGCTCTCACGTACCTATAGTCTCCCTCTCGTAAGGGCGGGTATATAGAGAGGTTGGTATATCGGCCTGGTTGGTATATTGAAGGGGCTACCATTTTGGGAGTTATATGAGTCGTCATAATGCATTTAAATGATCTTCAAAACCTACAAAAACAAAACAAAACATCAAAATGCACTAAACCAGTTTAGGACACACCATTTAATCCTTAAAAGATATAATCATAGTTTTGTGAATGTGTGTGCTTAATTCGGCTTAGTGTAGACAAAAAAAAAAATCATAAACGAGATAAAAAATTATTTAGATAGCATAGAAGCACCGCAATGGTGTACACCCGCAGTCAAGCCCAATTAAGGGCAAAAGCTTCGAAAGGTACACAAAAAGCAGGCACAAGTCACCTTCACTTCAGTCCTAAGGATTTGGTCATACCGCCTTATAGGTCAAACCTACAAAAGAATCCAATTTAGAATCCTCGGTGGGGTATGCCTATTCAAAGCAGCCCCTTTTGGGAAGATGCCTTACATGTAGACCTTGAAATAAATAGAGAATCACCTCTTGAAGTTAGGCACGAGTGGCCACCGCGTGATGAAGCACTAAACAGGCACACCATCCATTTGGAGGGGCAACATGGATATGGCGTCCCTTCTTTACCTATCATCAGAACAGAGAGACCAAATCCGGAGCGCACGGCTCCTTACATAGGGTGACCTAACTCCGCCCACCCCATTTACACCCGTGAAAGGGAGTACGAGGAAAGCCATCGCATTCCTCGAGGGCAACAAACAATGCGGGAACCTTGCATTTTCGCACCTACAGGATATCATGATCACCCCTTGAGGCCAGAACCTCGAGCACATACCGCCTACCTCGACAGAGGGAAGCGACCCCTTGAGATTTTAGAGCATCAAAACCGAGGTAAACCCATAGGAGGAACATTTGAACCTTCTGAACAAAATAGGGTAGATCAAATTGACCCGGCTGTCGCCAGATATACCACCCGTCAAGCCCAAATCATGCGGCTTAAACAAAGTCAACAAGAGATAGAGTATCAATACCGCTTGGATAAAGAACGCATGCAACGCGAAGCGGATGAGTTACGCTATGAAATACCTGAGAGGGGGCCAACCCCTCGCATCCAAAGAACTAAACAGTATGAGAGGCGTAATCCATTGGTGCAGGACAGGTCTCCATGACCTCGTCAAGCTCTGCCTCCAAGACCTCATAGATTCGAGAGGGAGGCAACTCCCCGAAACAATGATGGGTACCTTCAGCAAGAGCTTGATCAGGGTCATAGGTTTCACCCAGAGACTCCTCAAGAATTTTACGAGGAGTATGAACCAGAAGAGGAATATATTGAAACTCCCCATCAAGGCAGGAAGGATGCCATTCGGCCACCCCTCCATAGGCCTCCAGTTTATCGTAACTTGCAACAAGAGCGAACAAGAGAGGAAGAAATAAAATCTTTCGATGCATACCAAGCGCTATTGGAGCGTTTGGAGTCTGTGGAGACAAAAGTTGCTGGGCATCAAAAACCCACATTACGTCTACTCCGCAATAATTCGGTGCATCCCTCAGTGCCTACATCTCTTTACCTCGAACACTTCAAGTTGCCTCAATTGGCAGTTTTTAAAGGTGAAGAGGACGCACAGGAACACATTACACGATTTCTAAGCCAATGCTTCGACATACAAGATAATGATGCATTATTGCTTAGAAAATTCATAACCACATTCGTAGGCCCTGCCTCGGATTGGTTCACACAACTGCCCAAACACAGCATAAGCAGCTTAGATTAGCTAGTAGATGCGTTTCTTGAACGTTTCGCCTTCAACACAAGGAAGAAGGCATCACTTAGTGATCTTGCTAGCCTTAAACAATTTGAGGAGGAAACAATGGCAGCGTACGAGAACCGATGGAGAGCTTTGCTTTCTAAGTTACCCTACCGTCCTCCCATGTCGGACCTCATGCAAATGTTCGCAAAAAGTTGCTTAAAATCAATCTCTGGTCTATTGTTGCTACGATAATACGACAGCTTAGAATGGCGCAAGCCAAAGTCATAGAAGAGATTAAGATAGGCGAAGGCACAATTGCCAAGCCTAAGAAGAAAGAGTGGAATAAAACCACTAAAACTGGGACAACGCAACCACAACACGCTGCAGTCAACCAAGTTGTGATAAATGTTCCCGCGCCTGTGCAAGAAACGCAGCCTCAAAAGGCTAACTACCAGGCAGTGCCTCCTGCTTACGAAAGAGATAACAGAAGACAGGAGCAGTATCAGCAGCGTCGCCCTAGGCAAAAATTCACCTCGTATGCGGAGTCTAGGGACTCCTTATTTGATCGCTTGTCAACGGCAAATTTAGTTACTCTGCTAGAAATACAAAATTTTGACCCTAACATTCCCAATCCTAGGTGGTATAGGGAGGAATTGTATTGCAGATTCCATAGGTGCAGAGGACATGACCTAAATGGGTGCTGGAAATTCAAAGACCTAGTCCAAGATTTGATCGATAACAGAACATTGGTCGTGGACAACCCCATCGCACCAAACAACCAACAAATGGGGGTATTCAAGGACCCCTTACCTGCCCACGAGGCACAGACAAAACCGCTCCAGATTAACGAGGTGCGACAAGATCTTCCCACGCAAGGATTTGTGGGAATGATTAGCATTGTAAGAAGAAACAGAAAATACCCAGCAGTTGCCCCTGAGGTAGCTACGAAGGAAGTTCCGTCGACATCGCAGCCTCAACAACGCCCAACGCAGTTACCTCCGCCTAGACCTGAGGTCACGATATGAACCAAACTCACGCAGAGTTTGCGGACCACGTCGGCTAGGTTTTCCATCTACGAGATTATTCAACAATCATCTCCCCATAGAGAAGCTCTTATGGACATTTTAAAATCCATTGAAGTACAACCCCATGAAGCAAATTCTTTCAACGCCTTCATGGGACATGTGAAACAATGTACGGAGCCTGTCATCACATTCAGAGAAGACGAGGTCAAAACGATATCAAATGACATGTCGGATCCACCCCTGCACATTATCGCGCGGGTCAACGGGATCCCATACAAGAGAGTGCTGATAGATACTAGCTCGTCCAGTAACATTATAACCACTGCAGCGTTGAAACATTTAAAACTGCTAGCCTCTCACATCACCGCTTCCACGTACACACTACGAGCTTTTAATGATGCAATTTGCTCGACAGTCGGCACGGTTGTTCTGCCTATACAGGTAGGACAAAAGTCAATACCCACACTGTGCCATGTGCTGGAAGGCGAAATGGCTTATAATATACTGCTAGGGCGGCCTTGGATCAGGGACATGAAGTGTGTCCCCTCGATCGCACACCAGTGCTTGAAGTATGCCTATGAAGGGCAAATACATGTAGTCCCAATGGACTTAGAGCCCTTCAAGTATTGTAATGCGGTACAATTCATACCTCAATCGACCCTCCCATCAACGCATTTGGATTTTCAATTAAATCCATCTAAACAGGGTCCAATACCGCAGGTACCACTGGTGGCCAACAAGGCAAAATCCCAGCTAGGTGAGACTTCATCACCTACTCCTTCATCATCAATGCCACCTATCGTGGCCCAACAGAAGGACAAGGGAAAGCAAATCATGGAAGAGGCTAAGCCTCTAGAAGAAAAGTTGCCCATAATTTTAGCAATAACAATAGAGAAAGCGCCCAACGCAACGGAAACCAAGATTCCTGAACCACCAAACATGGAATGGACTCAGGAAGGACTACCGTTTCCTCCCACCCAATCATCAACAATCATTGTTGAAATGGCCAGTACAGGCCTGGGGGAATATTTAGTGCAAAATGTTGTGGCAACCCCCACACTGGAGTCAGTACAAGACATGGGAAGACCTCGCCTTCCCATTGGAACAATCGTCCCTCTAGGCTACCCACCAAACCAGACGAATTTTGTGTATGGGGGCCTTGATCATGGTTCTAAACCATTCGAACAAAAGGAAACAGATGAAGAGCCTTTTGTTGAAAACATCAATTATTTGTCAAACCCAGAATTTGCCCTAAAATATCTTGACCAATGCAATTGGCATGGATACAGGCTAGGCAGATATGAGCAAGGGATGCGGATCCTTTGCCAACCAAGATATCAGATGTCGTATGACAAGTCAGGGGTAGGGTTCAACCATCCCCTGCCATTAGACATCTTGGTTAAAAATATGCAAGGCCTAGAAATAGGCAACAAGGGGGGATTGGCACAAGACCCGTATGCCAATCCAAACACAGAATACACATTAGGGGATTATCTCCCATGGTCTACAAACACCCCTGGAAACAACAATAATCCCTCTCCTTTGCTAGAGAGAGGCGAAAGTTCAGAGATAAATACTCAAAGAAAACATCAACGGCTGCCAGACATTTTTTTGAAACTGTTCCCCTTAGAGGTTCCAGACGAAATAACACAGTCTCAAAAGAATCAGGTCCCTCCACTAAGAGTGGAACAACCGCAATGGGACCAGATTAATTCACTGGAATAGGAAGAGTCCTCAATGTCGCAAGCAACAGATGCTGAAGAGGATGAACAATTTTGGATCTATGAAAGCGATTCAGAAGACGAAACTGAAATGGACTATCTCAGACATGCGCGATGACATCACCATGCTCTAACTCATGAAGATCTAATGGGACAAATGGGTATACGGTTAGGACATGAATGGCATGTAGACCCAGTGAGGTGGGACCATGTTTTAGACCTATGGCTCCAAATTCAAGATGAGCATCGCCCACCTCAAGATCCCATCATGATAGCAGTGTCGAGGGAAGACCCCGCATTCCTTTTCACACATAGAGATGAATTTGCACCTAGAGAGGATCCATTCATGCCTGTTCCCGTAGAGCCAGATCCAGAGTATAGGGAATAGCTAAAAGAATCAAGTCATCACACCCGCGGTTCTGGAGACCAAATTCATGCCATCCACATGATCTCCATTGATTTGACCACACCCATCCGCAATCCGACCGATCCATCATGGTCATTGCATCTAGACATGGATGCCATCGACTGGGATCACGTCAATTCACCATTGTCACCATCAGAGTACTGGCCTTTCGGTGAAATGCTTCATTTTACCCAAAGAACAACTCAGGATATCTTTCAAGCTGAAGAGGGACCCGAGGTTCCAAATGTAGATCTTAACTCAGCTGATGATATTCATTTAATCCCAACTCCACATCAGTTGGAGGACGGATCCCACATGTCAGTCGAAGAGACGATTGACGTAGACATCGGCACAGATCCAATGAATCCACGGATTCTCAAGCTGGGGGTAAGCCTTTCCCCTGAGGAGCAAGCCGATTACATTGCCCTTCTTAAAGAAAATAAGGAGGTTTTTGCATGGTCATACAAAGATATGCCAGGGCTAGACCCGCAGCTAGTCATGCACAATTTAACGCTTGACCCAAAAATCAAGCCCTGTAAAGCAAAAACTAAGAAAGATGCACCCAACAGTGGCCTTGATGGTCAAATACGAATTGCAAAAGTTGTTGGATGCACAATTTGTCATCTACGTGTATTATCCACCATGGTTGTCCAACATGGTTCCTATCAAGAAGCCCGACGGGAGGATTCGCATATGCATTGAATTTCGAGACCTAAACAAAGCGAGTCCTAAGGATGATTTCCCCTTGCCAAGCATCGACGCATTGGTAGATGCTACAGCAGGTCACGAAATGCTATCCCTAATGGACGGTTTCTCAGGATACAATCAAATTCGTATCAATCCTGAAGACCAACTCAAAACGGCATTCACAACGCCTTGGGGGACATTTTGTTATAAGGTCATGCCTTTTGGCCTTAAAAATGCTGGCGCTACATACCAACGTGCTATGACGTATATCTTCCATGATTACATGCACAAAACTTTGGAAGATTACATGGATGATTTGTTAGCCAAGTCTCTCTTGCGCTAAGATCATCTCGGTGACTTAAGCAAGATTCTCGATCGCCTCATAGAGCATAAGGTCAACTGAATCCCAAGAAGTGCGTGTTCGGCGTCACATCTGGAAAACTCTTGTGTTTTATAGTCTCAAAGAGAGGCATCGAAGTGGACCCAAACAAAGTCAAGGCAATCCTTGAAATGGCTCCCCCAACCACTATCAAGCAGCTCGTAAGTCTGCAAGGAAATGTCGCGTCGATTAAACGCTTCATAGCGCAATTATCTGAAAAATGTCGACCAATGAACAAATTATTGCACAAGGGGGTCACGTTTCATTGGGATGACGAGTGCCAGTCAGCCTTTGATGAAATCAAACAATACTTGGCTTCGCCACCAGTATTGGCACCGCCTAGACCAGGTGTGCCGTTCTACTTATACATCTCGACTCATCGAGGTGGCACTGGGCGCAATGCTAGCCCCAGAAGAATGAACTTCACAAAGAATAGGCTACTTACTATCTTAGCCGCACCCTGGTCAGTTACGAACTAAACTATGCATACGTTGAAAAACTCTGCTTGGTAGTGGTGTTTGCTACCAAAAGGCTACACCATTACATGCTGAGCAACACGACGTATGTTGTGTCTAAGGAGAATCCATTGCGATACATGATGAGTCGTACTTATCATAGTAGTCGCATGGCGAAATGGATCATGTTGTTGATGGAATTTGACATTGAGTTTATTGGGCAAAAATCTATTAAAGGACAAGTCATAGCCGATCAACTAGCAGAGGCTCCTCTTGAAGACGATCAGCCTCTGGTCATAGAACTACCCGATGATGAGGTCTTCCATGTCTCAGAATCGCCAGATTCTGATGAGCCTAAGTCTCAGGCCGACATAACCTTATTTTTTGATGGTTCTAAATGCGAGCAAGGTGGTGGCGCAGGAATTGTATTCTTCACACCGCAGGGTGCTCCAATGCCCCTGTCATTTAAATTAAACTTCCAGTGCATCAACAACAATGCAGAATATGAAGCCTTGCTCCTAGGTCTTCAAACAACAATCGCCATGAACATCAAAAGACTGAACATCTTTGGTGATTCGTTGTTAATCGTCAATCAAGTCAAAGGGGTATATCAATGCAAATGCCCAGTTCTAAAGGCCTATAAAGCCCTCGTGGACAAATTCCTGGAAAAACTTGAGTGGTATGACATCGAGGCACTCCCTCGATCATCAAATCATTTTGCGGACACAATGGCCTCCTTGGGGTCACTAATCCCGCAAGACCTTTTCGGTGATATAACAACCATTCAATTCAAAACCTTATTGCAACCCACGATGGAGCGCACAAGCTCAGACTTGACGCCAGAAGTCCACATGATCCAGATTGAACCATCTTCGGATATGTTCTTTCAAATCTGAGACTGTTTGAAACGTGTCAAATAGGGGTCTTTGTTTTCCCCCACTCCCATTAATAGCAACACAACGCTATTCTTACAAGCTCTATCCCAATCAGCATTTGTTAGGGAAGAACTCCAAAAGGGATTGGCTGTTCAAACTGTCAAGGTATCCGATCAACAGGACTAGTATTTACCCATAAGAGACTACCTCAAGTTAGGTAATCTACCCTTTGGATTGACGCATGCCGCAAAATGAACATTCAAACAGAAAGTGGCAAAATATGTCTTGATAGGAGACATTTTGTATCGTCGCAGCTACAACGGAATTCTTCTTCGTTGCTTGGACCAGCAAGAGTCCACTTGGGCAATCACCCAAGCACATGACGGTACATGTGGCGGCCACTTTAGTGGTATGGCCATTGCAAAGCGCATTCTTCGCATGGGCTATTATTGGACATCTTTATAGCGAGATTGCTGCGCATATGTCAAGAGGTGCGTGAAATGTCAACATCATGCCAATTTAATGCATGCACCTTCCCAGGCCCTACAGACAGTCCAGTCTGCTTGGCCATTTTTGCAGTGGGGCCTCAATCTAATCGGAAATATCTCCCCTGCATCGTTAGGCCGTCACACGTTTATCATAACGGCCATAGAATATTTTACCAAATGGGTGGAAGCAATTTCGTTAACCTCTACGACAGGACCCCGCATTGCGGAGTTCATTTTGCATTACATCATATGTCGTTTTGGTATTCCATCCAAAATAATCTCGGATAATGGGCCATCATTCAAGAACAAAGACGTGCGTGCTTTAACCACAAAGTACAAAATTCAGCATAGCTTTTCAACACCCTATTATTCGCAAGCAAATGGGCAAGCAGAGGCGTCAAACAAAATGCTAGTCACCATCCTTAAAAATACCGTCGTAGATAGTCATAAGGATTGGCACATACAAATCCCACTTGCCCTTTGGGCTTATCGCACTAGCATTCGGACGCCCACTGGGGCAACTCCGTTTTCACTAGTGTATGGCTCAGAGGCAGTAATGCCTCTCGAGTTGGAAATTCCTTCCCTGTGCATATCAATGCAAGAGTTCATCGATGATAACACTACACGACAGGCCCGATTAGACCAGCTTACGTTGCTTGACGAACGATGCGTTAATGCTCTCGAGCACTTACGTATCTATCAAGAGCGGCTTAAGAGAGCTTACAACATGAAAGTTCACCTAAGAGACTTTTGGGTTGGTGATTTGGTTCTGAAGGAAAACCAACAAAACTCTAATTTTCCGTCCCATATGAGAGACAAATTCATGGCAAATTGGTTAGGTCCTTATGTCATTGATAGCAAAATAGGACCCGGGACGTATAGACTAGCTTCTCTTGACGGTATCAAGGAAATAGAACCCTTGAATATCAGTCATTTGAGACCATTTCATATCTAAGAAAGCCATATACCAAAAAAAAAAAAAAAAAAAAACAAGAGCTCCAAGGATTATCACAATTTCTTGGTCCCCAAAAAAAGCTCCAAGGATTATCGCAATCTCTTGGTCAATACAAAAAGCTCCAAGGATTATCACAATCTCTTGGTCAATACAAAAAGCTCCAAGGATTTTCGCAATCTCTTGGTCACCAAAAAGCTCCAAGGATTATCGCAATCTCTTGGTCACCAAAAAGCTCCAAGGATTATCGCAATCTCTTGGTCACCAAAAAGCTCCAAGGATTATCGCAATCTCTTGGTCACCAAAAAGCTCCAAGGATTATCACAATTTCTTGGTCCCCAAAAAATCTCCAAGGATTATCGCAATCTCTTGGTCAATACAAAAAGCTCCAAGGATTAATGCAATCTCTTGGTCAACCCAAAAAGCTCCAAGGATTAGCGTAATCTCTTGGTCAACCCAAAAATATCCAAGGATTATCGCAATCTCTTGGTCAATACAAAAAGCTCCAAGGATTATCGCAATCTCTTGGTCAACCCAAAAATCTCCAACGATTATCGCAATCGCTTGGTCAAAAAAATCAAGAAATTCAAAAAAACAACAAAAATCATCAAAAACAACAGACATTTGCATCTCAATTCTAGGCATACTCAAATTCATCAAAAAAAATTAATATTCTCGCACCTCATCTTCACCTTCACCAAAAACAATCCATCAAAAATACAAAAATATATAGTTGCATTAAGCATTGCATCCATACATTGCATATTTGTAGTCATATAGGTCAAAGGCACCATAAGCTGCAATAGCTCTGATAGTCCACCTTGTTTCGCATTGTCTCATGTTACAAAAACAACAAAAACACCAAGCATAACTTTTACCACACTACAGTCAGTGGTCTGGGAATGTACCAAGAATTTCAGTGATTCAGTCATCATTTTCCTCTTTAGCCATGTAGTGTATCAAGTCAAACAGATTTTACGAAGGTAGAGTCATACTTGAAATACACCTTGTTACATAACATCCCAACACAAATCAAAACACTAAAATTCCAAAATTGTGTGAACGAAAGACGAAACCTGCAAAATAATCTAGGTCACCACAAGCGAAATGGTTATCTTGCTCATCCCCCTATGCGAATGACCCCTAGAATGCTGAGAGTTGGCAAAAGGACAAGCATCCTCCCTACCCAATTCCCTAAGAATCCCTAAAGTTCTCAACAATTGCAAAACATAAAAAAGTTGCAAAATGTCAAAACTCTAAATTTGACAAACTACAGTGCACACATCAAAAGGCACAAACAACAGTGATTTTGGTCACTCCATAACCCCAATCCCTTGCTCGAAAGAAAAACAAATCAAAATAAACAAGTGATCTCATCACTACAATGAGCAAGTATCCCAATACAATTGAAGAAAAGAAGGGAGTTGACCTTGAATCCCCGGAGCTCTCAGAGATTCTATAGGTCATAAGGCAAGCTTTAGTACCAATTTGGTTGATAGCCTATCGGTAACAGAAGTAAACCTCCCACATGACGATATATCTATCACATTAACTTGCGTACAGATCAATGTTTGCATGTGGATGAGCTAGCTTATGGCATCTTGGATTACATCACAGATTAATCTTAGTACATACAACAAAGGAATTCGTGGAGCTAATTAGGTGATCCTCAATACAGGTTCGGTTGAAAGCCCACCTGGCACTGGCGGTATCCTAACAAATACCACTAAATGAATTCAATTGCACACACAGGGATGTTAAATAACTTGGTCAAAAATAGGTCCGATTCATACCTTGTTCAAAAGTCTTGTAAGATAAAGTACAGTCATGGATGGTGAGTTCAAACTGACTGAATCTCAGAAATCCTTACATTCATTCCAAAACCATCTGCGCTACTTATCATCTTTATGATACCATCAGAAAATACAAAAAAAAGAAAACCATGTAAATAAATAGCTTCTTAAACAATAATAGTGCAATCATCACAAATGTCATTCATCCATTTCACCTCGCATATCACATAGACATCAAAAACATAAAAATTTATCATAACATCTGCATTCATCAAAATAAATAAACATGCATAACAAAAAAACAATCAAATCATCACATGTACAAAACCAAAAATAAAACCGGTATATATATATATATATCGTCAAAAAGATGCCTGCAGGCTACAAAACCGGTCCTCAGACCCCGCAAGCATATCCAAAAACCCAACCTAAGGCATCGACCACCATGATCATGTAGGATCGGTGCGACGGGAACTACCCCCCGTGGTGTGGGTCCTACGGGACCCTGCAGGGCGGCTACTGCTAGCCCCCGCATCATGCCTGCTACCCCCCCTCATCTAACCGCCTACGACGAGATGATGCTGACTGCTCAGTCAAACTATCCCTCATCCATCGAGAAGATCTACTGATCGAAGGCTCAGGGAGCCGCCCGCCAAGGCGGATGACCTCCCTCTCCAAGTCTATCCGGTACAGACACCACTCTGCCTCTCACCGATGATAGATAGACAATGCATCATCACGCTGCACCAAAACTCTATCCCACTCTGCCAACTGAGCCCACAGAAGATCCCTCTCCAGATCCTGCATCTATAGCAGCTCTGTAAGTCGCGCAACCTCAACGCCTACATCCGACCCCACCTCATCTGTATCTGTCGGATGCATAGGACTCACGGGGACAGTAGCCTGCTCAGGCTCCCACTGTGCCTCCACATCCTCCATGTTCGGCCGCTCCGGAACACCCAGGCCCACATCCTCATCTCCCACATCCACCATATCTGCATCATCCAACAGCCCCCCCAATCACCCCCTACCGCCTCAGCATCCTCCACTGCCGCCTCTGCGCCTCCCAGTGGACCCTCTCCTCTCCAGTGCCGCAATACCCACCACGAGTCATACTCAGTGGTAGTACCGACGTCATCCACATTCGGGACCTCAATCACCGCATTCGACTCCTCGTCCAATGGAACGGTGATCGGTGGCTCCATATCCCTCTCATCTCCCCAACGTCGATAGCCTACGGGCTCACCGGGAAACCCCTGGCGCATCCCAAACTATCGTGTAACCCGGTGGTATGGAAAGAACTCATGCTCTGTCCCGTGCCGCCCAGTCAACCATCGCTCCCTCCATACCCGTCGGAGCCACTCTCCAGCCTCAGGCTAGGCTGGACAGTCTTGATAGGGACGCCAAAACACCTCCCCTGGAGTGAGCCAAGAAAAGGCATCAATGTAGTGCTCAACGACACCTGCCCATCGCCGACTCCGACCTCGCTCGCGGACCGTCGCCACAAAGCTGCATAACCAATCTCCTCATCCTCCATCGCCACCCGAGTCGTCCACGGTAACCCGGTAGGCCTCTCAACAACTATGTGCTGCCAACCCCAGCATTGCAACAAAAAATTGCAACTGACACCCTTCCGCTGTCGACAGCGGACCCCGTACAGCTCCTCGTAAAGTTGTGCCAACAAATTCTGTCCCCATCTCAGAATCAACGGTGCCTCTATTGGGCACTCTGCCAACTGCCACACCAAATCCAGTAGGTTCCACGGGAACCTCGTGCCTAAAAAATCAGGGAGAAGAATGTTAGAAATGAGGCCCATCAAGAATGCGTGCCTCACTCCTAACACCCCCCTCTCCTTCCACCAGCTAACCAAAATCCCGCCAGCCTGGCAATCCGCCTCGGCTGTCTCCACTGGGTCTGCTACACCCAGCTGCCCCCCATGCCCAAAACATCTCGTAAGTATAGTAATCCGCTGATCAAATGGCGAAGTCCTAATAGGCAGACCATCTATCGGGATCCGAAGCAACCGATAGACGTCCTCAAGAGTCACAGTCATCTCCCCTGTCGAGAGATGGAAAGTATTGGTCCATGGATCCCAAAGCTTGATCAGGGTCGTCAGATAGGCCTGATCCAAAACCACAGGCTCCAGTCGAGCCACCTGCTTGAGCCCAAGGGCATCAAGCCATTCCCAGTCATCATCGGTCAATGCCAACCGCGCCTCAGTAAATGCAGCGGGTACACGGTACCGGCTCCTAACAACCTACAAGCACAAAAAAAAAATATATATATATATAACAGATCAAATTTTCAGTTCTAGGGTTTCTAACCTTAACTGTTAAACAAAAACATCACAAAAAAAAAATCTTAAAGTTTTGAAAAGCGTCAACACAAAAACAATGCATTAAATAAAAGCAAAATAAACTATAGGGACACTTACAGGTTTCGCCTCGGCTCCGTCGCTCGAACCAGTTTGTGCACTCATGATGGCAGAGAGAATTCTAGCAACGCTTCGCTTCGCAGAATTACCTCCTCCTCCCCGAGCTCCAAAAACACAAGAAAAAAATGACACAAATGAGCCCAAAATCAAGTTTTGGCCATTAAATAGGCCTTTTGCACTGGAATTCATCCTTGAGTGGGACGAGCACTCCAATTAATGCTCTTCCCACCCAGGGACAAATTCTCCAGCTGGAATTCGTCCCACCTAGGGACGAATTCAGGCCAGCACAAAAAAAATCAAAAAAAAAAAGACTAAAAATGCATTAAAAACAGACAATAAAATTGCCCGACAGAATGCTACTGCACCTGACAACAAGGGCATACAAAATCAACATTGGAGTCACAAATTGTCACTATCATACTCCCTAAGAAGGCTACCATAGCCGGACCGCTCCACGGGAAGACGGATTTTAGACAATTTCATCCCCAAACGACATCACAAAAGGGTCAAAGCCCACTCAAAACAAGTACAAAATTCAACAAAAATACAGAAAAACATTGCCAGACATAAGTGCTCTTGCACTTAACCTCTAGGCAAATAAAATCAATGTCGAGGTCCAAATTATCGCTCTCCTACTTCCCCAAGAAGGCTACAATAGCCGGACCGCTCCACGGGAAGTTAGATTTCCGATGATTTCACCTCTTTATGACATCACCAAAAGGGTTAACACCCACCAAAAACAGGTCCAAATTTTGGAAAAATTGCACACGCTTAACGATAAACCCTCTAAAGGCACCCTTGCACAAGTCATCTTGGGTCAAGCGACTCGTCGCTTCTCTCACGAAGGTCATTCCCTCATCGATTCGTCGCTTGAGGGGGTAGTCACACTTAGTCACCAATCAACAATCACACACCCAATTAAGGAAAATGACATGCATTGAAAGAATCATTGACAAAGACAATCACGCTCTTGCTTGGGGCAGTAAACAAGTAACAATAAAATCAATCAAACGCTTGGCATTTCGTGAATCATGAACACAAGGTTCCCCCTGAGGATAAAAACACCCTTTGCCTGTTCATGACTGATCAATGTCTAAGTTCAAGTCACACCTCAACAAAACAGGTTAATACTTGAAATCAAATTCCTTAGCTCATCAAAAGCAAGGATTCAAGAATGCATGCCCTTTCCATAACTGGGGCATCAAAAGTTGAATAGGTTACCAAGAAACCCTAATCATTATTTGTTAGTCACACTTAGTCACCAATCAACAATCACACACCCAATTAAGGAAAACGACATGCATTCAAAGAATCATTGACAAAGACAATCACGCTCCTGCTTGGGGCAGTAAACAAGCAACAATCAAATGAATCAAACGCTTGGCATTTCATGAATCATGAACACAAGGTCCCCCCTGAGGATAAAAACGCCCTTTGCCTGTTCATGACTGATCAATATCTAAGTTCAAGTCACACCTCAACAAAACAGGTTAATACTTGAAATCAAATTCCTTAGCTCGTCAGATGCAAGGATTCAAGAATGCATGCCCTTTCCATACTTGGGGCATCAAAAGTTGGTTAGGTTACCAAGAAACCCTAATCATTAGTGCTTTGGTTATCTATTTTTGCTCAACACTGCGTCACCCGTAGCGCTTCCCAAAAAGGGGCATCTGTAGACACTAAAACAACACCAATCCGATTATGTGACTGCAAACACTGATCGCTTTGACAAACACAGCCCCCAGGGGAGCCCTCAGAGGTTAAAAAGTGGTCTTAACCACTTTCATAGCAATTTTGTAAGGTCAAGAAGCAATTTGGCACACTTGGACACTTTTCCCAGTATTCGTCTCACCCCCGGACGAATTCAAAATAGAATCCGTCCCACCCCGAGACGACTTCTGAATCCGTCCCTGGGTGGGACAAATTCTAAGCTTAACGAGCAAAAAGACAAATAGTGCCAAGTGGCAGCCCAGAACAGTCAGTTAATGACTCATGCCTTGCACGCGTGTGTAGGTGGACAGAGGGGTCGTTAGAAGACTGTCACAAAAGGCATTTATCAAAGCTCAAGTCAATGGAGGACTCCCCTCCCTCATGGGAAGACAAGACTGCCACATGGCGCCTATGACCAACACATGGCATTTGTGCTTCCCTCCCAAAATAGACCCCTTGGGTCTATAAAAGGTGGGACTTTTCTCACCCAAATATACAAGTTGAAGGAGTTTTCAAGCAACGAAGTGTTGCCGAGTTGAAGACCCACTTGCATCCCTTTTGGTTCACCTTCCCACATCCACCAATCTCTTTTGCAATGGAGGTTGTTGGGTGGCCTTTGGAAGCTCGAACCGGACCCAAATCCAACACATGGACACCTGAACCAACCAATTCGCCGACCCCCCAATCCTAAGAGGTTTTGGGCCCATCCCTGGTGGATTGGCTCCAAAATCAAGTGCCAACGGTGGGAGGCCCACTTGGGCACCCCCGCACCTCCCAAGTCCTATTTTAAGTTTTTGAGAATTTTAGATTACTTTTCATATTGCATTTTGTGTTATTAGGTTTGATTAATCCATAGCTGCAATTTTGTAACTTTTGGTCAGATTCTAGTATGTTTTGTGTTGCTTTGTTGTTTCGCTGACTTGCAGGTGTCAAGGTCAAATTACCGAGGGTGGAGGCCAAATTGGGAGAATTCGACCATCTGGGTCGTCCCAAAATGGCCCCAATTACATAACCCCCCTGTTTGCAGGCGTTTTGCAAGTCTCAAGATCCGACATTGGAGCAAAGACGAGGTCGGTTTCCCCAACACAGAAGAATTCGTCCCACCTAGGGACGAATTGCAGTCAAAATTCGTCCTGCCCAGGGACGAATTCTAGTTGAAGGTAGATTGGCCAGCTTTCTCAGTGGCAGTGGCCTTCTGGTAACTTTTCTTTTCTTTTGTCAAGTTTTGAAGCCATTTGGACTCACTGTAATTACTGTTTCAGGCAAATATTTACATGCATATTTCGTTAGTTTTAGAGAGCAAACGCTTTTCATTTGCGGCAAATGCTACTGACATCTTGGTTGTTTCTTTGTTTTTAGGAGAAGCAGTGGAGGTTAGGAACTCATCGACATTAGCGGCGGCATCATCTTGGCCCGCCCATTGCAATCGTGGGCATGCGGAAGGAGGAAGACTAAATCGCACATTGTAACAATGACAAATTTAACGCTCCTAGCCCCTAAAAAGGGAGGAGACGTCTATGTAACCGAGGATAAGATATTTGAATAAAGAGGGCTGTGATTTCTTTACATCTTTTCTCTCCTTTCCAAATTGTCTCTTTCCTTTGTTTTGGTGCATAAGGTTAAAGCATTATATTTCGTCTTACATTGCATAATTAGTGTTTCCTTTGCCCGAAATCTCGTGCTTTCAATATGATTCTAACAATACATTGGAAATGTGTGCACTGTAGTGATGGATTGCTCTTTCCATGCCTAAAGACATCTGGGTGGTGTGTGGTGATTTCAATATGGTTGAAAAATCAATTGAAAAACTTGTCTTACTCCCTATGCATTGGAATATTGGTGAGAAGGAAGCATGTTTTTTTTCAAAAATAAGGTTGGACTAAGTGACCCTAATTATTGATTTCTACCCTTTGATTTTCCTGAGTCTATGTGGTATACCTGGTCCAACTTTCAAGCTAGAAATTCCCATATTTTTAAGCGGCTTGATAGAGCTATGCTATCTAAAAATTCCCATTTTCATTTCCATTGCTTGCCAACATCTCTATCCTTTGTTTCAATTGTTCCTAATACCACTTTTTTTTTATCATTGATTCCATTGTATTTTCTATTTTTTATTCTCCACCTCTGCCTCATCATTTCAAGTTTTAGTTTTATTTAAATGTTTTTATTGAAACATGAAGCCATGTCTACTCATATTCGTAGGATTTGGAATCTAGTTCCTATACCAATTGGAATTCATGGTAGAATTTCTTGGTGGAATGAAGCTATCTCCAGAACAACTATTCTTCTCAAGAATTTAGGAGTTGAAGTTGCCAAGCAGAGATGAATCTCTAATGCAGCCCTTAAATCTGAACTAGCTCACACTTCTATGAGACTAGAAGTGATCCCTCTAAGCTATATTGTTCAATGCCAAGTTTCAAGTATTATGCATGATCAATTGAGCTTTATGAAGCAAGGGGAGCTCAAATTAATGCTCGAATTCACTAGATAAAAATTGATGATAGGGTTTCAAAAGATTTTTTTCAAAAAATAAAGCCCTTGAGAAAATTCATTCAATTCAATATTATTCAGGATGTAGGGGTTCATTGGGCTTTGCTTCTTATGTTATTAATTTTTTTGTTAATCATTATCAGAAAGTTTTTGCTTCTCAGGAGTTAACTCCTAAATGACATGTTGCAATTCAAGCTTGTTGTGCAGTTGTTCCTAAGAAGCTTTCAGCTCTTCAAAAAGAATCTTGTGAGCATACTTTGTCATTAAAGGATATTTTTGAAGCCCTATCCAAGATGGCCAATGATAAATCTCTAGGATTAGATGGATTTCCTTGTGAATTTTATAAGGAATATTGGGACATGGTTGGCCCAAATTTACTATATATTTATCAAGAAGCAATGGATTTTGGATCTTTAGGTTCTATAATTAATAAGGGCAATATTATATTCATCCCTAAGTAACGATATCCATAAGTGCTCACCAATTGAAGGCCTATTACTTTACTCAATGTGAGTTACAAAATTATTGCTAAGGCTTTGGCCTTATGCCTTATACCTTTGTTGCCACTTATTATTCATCTTGAGAAAACTGGGTTTGTGTAGAGCATATATATTTTGGATAATATAATTGCTATTTGGGAGGGCATGGAATGGGCTAGAACCACTCATAAAAATACTCTCTTCATCAATATTGATTTTTAGAAAGCCTGTGATAGGAATGAATGGAATTTCATCCTTACCATGCTTTAAGCTCTTAGTTTTGGGCTACATTTCTTGAGCTTAGATAGTATTCTTTATGCAGATGCTTCAACTATGCTTACTTTGAAAAATTGTCAATCTGAATCAATTGGATTGTTTAGATCTATTAGTCAAGGTTTTCCTTTGGCTCCTTCTCTTTTCATATTGGCAGTTGAATATTTTGGATACCTTCCTGCTAACCATGTGAATAAAGGTAATATTAGGGGTATTTCTTTACCTAGATATTCTTCTCAACTTATAAAAGGATATTTTGTAGATGATATTTTTTGAATCTTCATGAAGATGAACACTCTGTCAAATAGGCTCTAGATTGTCTGGATATTTTTTGCAATGCATCAATATCTACAATTCAATGGAGGAATACCTCATGCTATAAGAAATCCTCTTTGGACCTTCCAAGATGGCTTGAAAGCTTCCAATAGCATTGGATTCAACTAGGGGATATGTTTAAATTTCTTTGCATCCCATTTGCTTTCTAGAGTTCCCATGTTATCTTATGGAATTATGTTTTACAAAATGTAGATAAAAATATTTCCTTTTGGATCATCAAAAAACTTACTCTAGCTGGTAAGTTTCGGGTGTGTTATGAAATTATTGCTTCTACTCATGTGTACTATTCATCTTGTTGGATCCCTTCTCAAACCTACTATAAAAAATTGGAAAATATTTAAGGGATTTTATTTGGTCTAACTCATCACATAAATGAGGGTTTCATAGAGTTTATTGGGAAATTTGTTATCTTCCCAAAAAATCATGGGACTGCATGATTGTCAAAGATAAGGTTTTGCTTTATCTGCTAAATGGATTCTTCAAGCCTTAAGTGGTTTTGAAGCTTTGAAAGTTCTCATTCAGCATCGCATCTCCACTGGTTTACCTCTTGGCAAGAAGACTTGAAAAGGAATAAATTTTCAATCCCTCATTGTTGCTCCTATTTCAGTTAAAATTCAAGGCTCTTTTATCATTCAGAGCATATGGAGGGCTTGGGAGAAAATTAAGCCTTGGTTGAGTTGGTTAGGGGATGTGAATTGGAAAGGTGCTTCTATTTCCACTTATAAAGTTTGGTGGTCACCTTTTATTAATCTTAAAGGTTCCTCTCTTGCTTTCGTGCAATGGATTCATGCTCAATGGTTCTTTAGGAAAGGAATTTTAATAGTGGTAGAGTTTTTTTTGAGACATTCAAGGGATTGGATACCATGGGATGATTTTAGGAGATTGTTTGGTCTGTGGCTCGATGATAATATTACTTATAACATTGTTTTGGAATGTATCCCCTTTTCCCTTTTGCTCATGATCTATAGATATTCTAAAAAGCCTTAGTGGTATGATTAGAGATGGTTTAAGAAAACCCCACTTCTTACTTACAAGCCTAAGTTAGGGTATGCTTGGCTTACTCCCTATGTACCTATGGTTCAAATACTCAATATCCAGTGGGATCTTCTTTCCTCTCAAACTTGTTGGAGTCTAAGATGAGTCTAAGATTTTGAATGGCTTGGGAAAGATATATTTGACCCAAACATGCTTTCTTTGCTTTGAGCCTCTTATCCTCTGGTCTTCCTCTTGGACAAAGATTAAATTACCTTGGAATAGAGAATCATTTCTATCATTTTTGTGATGCTTCATAGGACCCACTTCATATTTTTTGGCAATGTAGGAAATCTGAAAGTGCTTGGGATTGGCTTCAGATGTTCTTTTGACCTCATATGGCAAGTTCATTCAACTAGCATCATGTTTTACTTGGAAACCCACCAAATATTTCCTTTCTCTTGTTGTAAGTGTGGAACATTATTCACATCAGTGTGCTCTTTCATATTTGGAAAACTCGTAACAAAATTTTCTTTTCTTAGTAGCATAGTTCAGATGAATTTTTAATTGTGGATGAATGCATAGTTTACTCTAATTTTTGGCTCCAGATTTTAGTTCAAGTGGAGAAATTTCATATAGAGGTGGAGCATATTCATGCTTTTTTGTAGCATTAGGGTAATGCCCCATGTACAGTCATCTGAGTGCCTTCTATACAACCTTCTCGATCTTGTATTTGATGGCATTGATGGTTCTGGTATAAGTGATAATGTTGGCACACCTGGGGAGGATAGGTGGCTCATTTCTATTTCTTCTAATATCATTTAGCATTTTGTGGATGATGGGCATTCACCTCATGAGCATACCTCCATGATTGACATGATTTAATGCATATTTTTTGGTGTTGTGGTTGGTGATAGGTTTAACCTTATTTTTATTGTTTTGATTAATGTTTTCTAACTCCACCTGAGTTAGTGTGACTACATATTTGGGTGTGCCTATCCACCTAATTTTTTGGTTGTAAACATATTAAATTAATTAAAATTTAGGTCTTTACATTTAAAAATTATATTTTTGAAAAAGTTACTATATGCATATTAAATTTCAAGTCTTTTACGATATATTATATTCATATTTTTTATTAAAAAAAATGCAGTGTATGCTTCCAATAATACATTTCATTTATAACATTAACTACTTTCTAAAAGTTTAATACCAAGCCTAATTGCATGTGCTTTGTTTTGCATGGACCATCCCTTAAAATAAACAAAATATTCAATTATTTAAAGTTTGTGGATGTCTTAGGATAATTAAATAATATATTTTAAATATGAATATAAATTTAAGTTATTTTTATTTTTTAATTTTGAGTATATTATTTTATTCTAAATTAAATAATTAAATTTATAAAAATAATATTTTTATTAAAATTATGTAACATTAATATTATTAATAAGATAATATATATTTTAAAAATATTATTGATGTTTATGAATTATTTTTTAAGTTTTTTTTTTTTTTTTGTTAAAATATAAGTATATCTATAGAGATAAGATAATTTAATTAAAAATAATGTTGCTTTTTAACTTAGTTAATTTTAAATTTTAGAAGATATTTTAGAATATTATGTCACATAGTTTATTCCACCATTTATAAATATAAAGAATATATTTGATAAAAAACAAATAAAAAATATCTCTTAACCTAACAACAAATCTAATATTTTAATAAAAACCACATATTATTTTTATATTTAATATTATAATTAAAAAAATAAATAAATATATTTTATTTTTATTTAAATTTAATTACTTTATTTTATGAGTAATATAAATATCCTTATAACACAAAATTTAATTTTGTGTATTGATTTAAGTAAAGTCAAAAAAAGTGACTGCTAATTTTAAGTGTATATATATAATCAACAAAATATATGTTTGGTTAAAAATAAATATAAATAATTTATATTTTTATATTGTCATAAAGTTTTATATTAAAAATTTATATTTTTACTATTTATACTTATTTTTTTTATAACAATAAAAATATTTAATAATAATTAAAAAATGAATTTAATATTTATAAAAATATGCATTTTTTATTAATTTTTTATTTATTTTAAAATAAATAATTTTTTTCCCTCCTATCTTGAAATATTGTTCCACTTTAATAGTTATTTTTCTCATATACCACACTCAACAACATTACCTCATCAAATAATACTATTATTATGTTTATTAGATTATATTGAATTTTTAATTTACTAGTGCAGATACACAATCTTTGAAGATATTGAATTTTTAATTTACTACTACATATACACAATATTTGAAGATAAGGACTTTGAATTCTATACTCTTCGACATATATTATATCTCATAACATGATACTATAATTATGTTTATCATATTATATTGAATTTTTAATTTACTACTGTAGATTCCACAATCTTTGAAGATAAGGACTTTGAATGTTGTGCTCTTTCACATATATTATATTATCCTAAAGCATTCAAAATTAAAAAAATTATTATCTACAACCAAGTTTGGGTAACTGTTAAGGATTTGGTTTTGAAGTTTAGACTTTAATTCTTATATAAAAATCACTCGTACATTAAAAAACTCCATCACTTTGTTCTCCATTATAAATTCATGCACCATATCATATTAACAAGAAATAGGTAGTATTATAAGTAAAATTGAATTGATTTTAGTGAAATAATTAGTTTTTGATGGTGACCTGGCAATGTATTTCCTCTTGGCTTGATAGGATTTGATGAACTTTAATCATTTGTAAACCTTCTTCATGTAGTTTGTCCATCAAGTTATCTTGTTGAAGTTAGATAAAATAAAATATCTCAAAATATTTCATATATATTAAAATTTATATTAGAAAATGTTAATATTTATAGTTCTTATATGTATCTATAGATAAAGATCATTTGATAGTAATTAAATTAACTATTTAAATATTGTGTGTGTAGACACCAAAACAGCACCAATCCGATTATGTGACCGCAAACACTGATCGCTTTGACAAACACAGCCCCCAGGATAGCCCTCAGAGGTCAAACAGTGGTCCTAACCACTTTCATAGCAATTTTGTAAGGTCACGAGGCAATTTGGTACATTTAGAAACTTTTCTCAGTATTCGTCTCACCGAGGGACAAATACTAACTGGGATTCGTCTCACCCAGGGACGAATTCTAAAATCGTCTCACCCAGGGACGAATTCCATGTTTAACGGGCAAAAAGAAGAATTGCGCCAAGTGGCAGCCCAGGACAGTCAGTTGATGACTCCTGCCTCGCACGCGTGTGTGGGTGGACAGAGAGGCCGTTAGAGGACTGTCACAAGGGCAGTTATGAAAGTCCAAGTCATGGAGGACTCCCCTCCCTCATGGGAAGACTTGACTGCCACATGGCACCTGTGACCAACACATGGCGCTTATGCTTCCCTCTCAAAAGAGACCCCATGGGTCTATAAAAGGTGGGACTTTTCTCACCCAAAATGACGGATTGGATGTGATTCTAAGCAATGAAGTGATTTCCGATTGAATACCCACTTGCATCCTTTTGATTCACCTTCTCACATCCACTAATCTCTTTTACAAGAGAGGTTATTGGGTGGCTTTTGGAAGCGTGGATCCAACCCAAATCCAACATTTGACCACCTTACACCACCAATTTGCAGACATCTCAATCCTAAGAGGTTTTGGTCCCATCCCTAGTGGATTGGCGCAAGATCAAGTGCCAACGGTGGGAGGCCCACTTGGGCACTCCCACACTTTCTAAGTTTTATTCCAAAAGCATTCTAGATTATTGTTTCAGGTTGCATCTCATGTTATTCTATTTGATTAACTCATAGCTTCAATTTCATAACATTTTGATCATATTTTATCATGCCTTTTGTCGTTTTGTTGTCTTACTAACTTGCAGGTGGCGACATCGAATTCTCGAGGATAGAGGCCAAATTGGGAGAATCCGACCATCTGGGTCATCCCAAAATGGCTCCAATTACATAACCCCTCTATTTGCAAGTGTTTTGGAGGTCTCGAGATTCAACATTGGAGCAGTACCACTTCGACTCAGAAATCATCCCACCTAGGGACGAATAGCAGTCAGAATTTGTCCTGCCTAGGGACGAATAGCAGTCAGAATTTGTCCTGCCCAGGGACGAATTCTAGTTGAAGGCAGATTGGCTGACTTTCTCAGTGGCAATGGCCTTTTGGTGATGTTTTCTATCCTCTGTCAGGTTTTCAGGTCATTTAGAATCATTTTACTCACTATTTTAGACAAATGTTTACATGCATCTTTTGGTGATTTTAGAGAACAAACACTTCTTATGTGCAGCAGGTGCTACTGACATCTTCATTATTTATTTGTTCGTAGGAGGAGCAGCAGAGGTCAAAGACTCATCGACATCAGCGACGACATCATCTTGGCCCATCCATTTCAAGTGTGGGCACGCAAAAAGAGGAACCTTAAGTCTCGATTGTAGTCAAATTCTTTTAACGCTCCTAGCCCCTAAAAAGGGAGGAGGCGTATTTGTAACAGAGATCAAGAAAGTTTAATGAAAGGGCTATGTTTTCTCCATTTGCTTGTGTCTCTTCCAATGCGTTTCTTTCATTTCATGCAATTTACATTTCTAGGACTTAAGCGTATTTGATTTTGAATGCATCGCAATTAGTGTTTCCTTCGCCCGAAATCTCGTGCTTTCAATGGCGATCACGGTGGGACCTTGTTCCCTGGTTTTTAAGATCACAAAAACTGATCAAATTTTTGTGTTTTGTGTTTGACAGGTACCTTTTTGGTTTTTGACTGTTATTCGTCCTTGGCTGTGGTGATTGCTTTATCGAAATTCGTCTGACCCTGAGACGAATTCAAATTCGTCTCTGGGAGGGACGAATTCTGTTCTGTAATTCGCCTCACCGAGGGACGAATTTCTGTCTGCAACTTTTTAGAGCAGAAATTCAGATAATGGGCCATCATTCAAGAACAAATATGTTCGTTCTTTGACCAAAAAGTACAAAATTTAGCACAGCTTTTCAACACCCTATTATCCGCAAGCAAATGGGCAAGCAGAGGCGTCAAACAAAACGCTAGTCGCCATCCTTAAAAATACAGTCACAGACAGTCACAAGGATTGGCACATACAAATCCCACTTGCCCTTTGGGCTTATCGCACTAGCATTCGGATGCCAACTGGGGCAACTCCGTTTTCGCTCGTGTATGGCTCAGAGGTAGTAATGCCTCTCGAGTTGGAAATTCCTTCGCTGCGCATATCAATGCAGGAATTCATGGATGATGACACTGCACAGCAGGCCCGGTTATACCAACTTACGTTGCTTGATGAACGACGCGTTAATGCTCTCGAGCACTTACGTATCTACCAAGAGCGGCTTAAGAAATCTTACAACATGAAAGTTCACCTAAGGGACTTTCGGGTTGGTGATTTGGTTTTGAAGGAAAACCAACAGAACTCTAATTTGCCGTCCTACCTAAGGGACAAGTTCATGGCAAATTGGCTAGGTCCATATGTCATTAATAGCAAAATAGGACCCGGGACGTACCGACTAGCTTCTCTTGACGACATCAAGGAAACAGAACCCTTGAATATTAGTCATTTGCGACCATTTTATATCTGAGAGAGCCATATCCCAAAAAGCTCCAAGGATTATCGAAATCACTTGGTCACCCAAAAAGCTCCAAGGATTATCGCAATCATTTGGTCACCCCAAAAAAACTCCAAGGATTATCGCAATCACTTGGTCACCCAAAAATCTCCAAGGATTATCGCAATCACTTGGTCACCCAAAAATCTCCAAGGATTATCGCAATCACTTGGTCACCCCAAAAAGCTCCAAGGATTATCGTAATCACTTGGTCACCCAAAAAGCTCCAAGGATTATCACAATCACTTGGTCACCCCAAAAAGCTCCAAGGATTATCGCAATCACTTGGTCACCCCAAAAATCTCCAAGGATTATCGCAATCACTTGGTAACCCAAAAAGCTCCAAGGATTATCGCAATTACTTGGTCACCCAAAAAATCTCCAAGGATTATCGCAATCACTTGGTCACCGAAAAATCCCCAAGGATTATCGCAATCACTTGGTCACCAAATGGCTCCAAGGATGTCCACAATCACTTGGTCAAAAATAAAAAATAATCAAAAACAACAAAAATTTGCATCTCATATCTAGGCATACTCAAATTCATCAATCGAGAGCTCTTCTCGCACCTCATATTCATTTTCAAAAAAATAAATCCATCAAAAATACAAAAACATGTAGCTGCATTACGCATTGCATCCATACGCTGCATATTTGTGGTTGTATAGGTCAAAGGCACCATAGGCTGTAATTGCTCTGATAGACCATCTTATTCCACACTATTCCATTTTACAAAAAAAAAACAAAAACACCATGCATTGCTTTTACGCACTAGAATCAGTGGTCTTCTAATGTATCAAGAGTTTTTCGTGATTCAGTCATCATTTTGCTCTTTAGCCATGTAATGTATCAAGTCAAAATTTTTTTACGAAGGTAGAGTTACACTTGAAATACACCTTGTTACGTAACATCCCAACACAAATTAAAACACATAAAACAATTCCTAAGTTGTGTGAACGAAAGATGAAACCTGCACAGTAATCCAGGTCACCAAAAGCGAAACGGTTATCTTGCTCATCCCCCTGTGTGAATGACCCCAAGAATGCTGAGAGTTGGCAAAAGGACAAGCATCCTCCCTACCCAATTCCCTAAGAATCCCTAATTCTCAATAGTTGCAAAACATCAAAAATTTGCAAAATTCATACAGTGCACACATCAAACGGCACAAACGATAGTGATTTTCATCACTCCATCTCCCCAATCCCTTGCTCAAAAGAAAAATAAATCAAAATAAATAGTGATCTTATCACTACAAACGAGCAAGTATCCCAATACAATTGAAGAAAAGAAGGGAGTTGAACTTGAATCCCTGGAACTCTCAGCATTCTAAAAGGTCATAAGGCAAGCCTCAGTATCGATTTGGTTGATAGCCTATCGATAACTGGTGGTAAAACTCTCGCATGATGATATATCTGTCACATTAACTTGCGTACAGATCAATGTTTGCATGTGGATGAGCTAGCTTATGGCATCTTGGATAACACCGCAGATTAATCTAACTAAATACAACAAAGGAGTTAGTGGAGCTAATTAGGTGATCCTCAGTACAGGTTCGGTTGAAAGCCCATATGGCACTGGCGGTATCCTGATAAATACCACATAAATGAACTCAATTGCACACACAGGGATGTGAAATAGCTTGGTCAAAAATGAGTTCGATTCATACCTTGTACAAAAGTCTTGTAAGACAAAGTACAGTCGTGGCTAGTGAGTTAAAAATATTTGAGTCTCGGAAAACCTTAGCTACATTTCTAAACCAACTGCACTGCTTTTCATCCTTACAATACCATCAAAAAATACAAAAATAGAAAACCACATGTATACATACAAGAGCAATACATCATAGCAATAAAAGAGCGTCTTAAACAGCCTATGGTGCCGTAACCAATCATCACAAATATCATTCATCATAACATAAGCATTCATCAAAATAAATAAACATGCATACATCCATAGTCATTAGCCATCATGCATAACAAAAATCACATCATCACATGTAAAAAACCACAATAAAATTGGTATATATATATATCATCAAAAATATGCCCGTAGGCTACAAAACCGGTCCTCAGACCCCGCAATCATATCCAAAAACCCAACCTAAAGCGTCGACCACCATAATCATGCAGGATCGGTGCGACGGGAACTACCCCCCATGGTGTGGGTCCTATGGGACCCTGCAGGGCGGCTACTGCCAGCCCCCGCATCATGCCTACTACTGCCTCCCTCATCTAATCATCGGTGACGAGATGATGTTGACTGCTCAGTCACACTATCCATCATTCGGCATGAAGATCCACTGACCAAGGGCTCTGGAAGTCACCCACCAAGGCGGATGACCTCCCTCTCCAACTCTATCTAGTGCCAACACCACTCTACCTCTCATCGATGATAGTATGACATCGCATCGTCACGCTGTGCCAGAACCCTATCCCACTCTACCAGCTCAGCCCATAAGATATCCCTCTCTCACAGCGCGTCCCCCAGATCCTGCCTCACATCCCCCAACTCCAGATCCCATATTTGTAGTAGTCCTGTCAGTCGCGCATTTTCAGCATGTATCTCAGACTCCACCTCCTCTGTGTCTGCCTGACGAATAGGACCCTCTGAAACAGCAGCCTACTCTGGCTCCCACTGCTCCTCCACGTCCTGCATGTTCGGCTGATCCAGAGCACCCAAGTCTACATCCTCATCCCCCACATCCAACAAGTTCGCATCATCCAACGGACCTAACCAATCATCCCCTACTACCTCAACACCCTCCACTATCGCCTTCGTGCCTCCTAGTGGCCCCTCTCCTCTCCATCGTCGTAGTACCCACCACGAGTCATACTCAATGGTAGTCCCGATGTCATCTACGTTCGGGATGTCAATAACCACATCTGACTCCTCACCCAATGGCACGGTGACCGGTGGATCTAAATCCCTCTCATATCTCCACCGTCGATAGACCACGGACTCACCAGGAAAACCCTGGTGCACCCCAAACTGTCGTGTAACCCGACTGTATGAAAAGAACTCATGCTCCGTCCCGTGCATCCCAGTCAATCACCGCTCCCTATGTACCCAACAGAGCCACTCTCCAGCATCTGTCTAGGTTGGACAGTCTCGATAAGGGCACCAAAACACCTCCCCTAGAGTGAGCTGAGAGAAAGCATCAGTATAGTGCTCTACAGCACCTGCCCATCACTGACTCTGCCCCTGCTCTGTAGACCACCGCCACAAAATTGCATAACCTATCTCCACATCATCCATCACCGCCCGAGTCATCCATGGTAACCCGGTTTGCCTCTCAACTGCTATGTGCTACCAACCCTAGCACTGTAGTAGATAACTGCAACTGATGCCCTTTCGCTGCCGACAGCGGACCGCATACAGCTCCCCATAGAGCTATGCCAACAATGTTTGTCCCCATCTCAAAATTAGTGGTGCCTCTATTGGGCACTCTACCAACTGCCATACCAAATCCAGCAGGTTCCACGGGAACCTTGCGCCTGAAGAATCAGGGAGAAGCATGTTAGAAATAAGGCCCATCAAGAATGCGTGCCTCACTCCTAAAACCCCCCTCTCCTGCCACCAACCAACCAAAATCTTGCCAGTCTGGCAGTCCACCTCATCTGTCTCCACTGGGTTTGTTACACCCAGCCGCTCCCCATGCCCAAAGCATCTCGTAAGTACAGCAGTCCGCTGATCACGCGGTGATGTCCTAATAGGCATTTCGTCTATCGAAATCCGAAGCAACCGATAGACATCCTCCAAAGTTACAGTCATCTCCCCTGTCGAAATATGGAACGTGTTGGTCTGAGGATCCCAAAGTTTGATCAGGGCCATTAGATAGGCCTGATCCATGACCACAGGCTCTAGTCGAGACACCTGCTTGGGCCCAAGGGCATCAAGCCATTCCCAATCACCATCAGTCAGTGCACCCCGCGCCTCAGTAAATGTGGTAGGTACACGGTACCGGCTCCGAACCTGCAAAAGAAAACAATTCAACAAAAAAAAAAATTAAAAATCATGGAAAAGAACTGTACATCATAAAAAAAAAAAAAAAAAAAAAATTAAAGTAGTTGTCTTCAATCAGGTTTCAGGATTTAAGTTTTAAAACACATTTTGAAAAACAGCATCACAAAAACAATTAAATAAAACAAGTGCAAATTTAAACAAAAATAAGCTCTAGAAGACACTTACAAGTTTTGCTTCGGCTCCGCCGCTCGAACCAGTTTGTGCACTCATGATGGCAAAAAGAATTCTAGCAGCGCTTTGCTTCGCAGAATTACCTCCTCCTCCCAGAGCTCCAAAATTGCAAGAAAAAAATGACACAAATGAGCCCAAATTCAAGTTTTGGACCTTAAATAGGCCTTTTGAGCTAGAATTCATCCTTGACTGGGACGAGCGCTCTGGTTAGCGCTCGTCCCACCCAGGGACGAATTCAAGCCAGAACTTCAAAAACATCAAAAAATGTAAAAATGAACTCAAAACAGACAATAAACTTGCCCGATAGGAGTGCTACTACACCTGACATCTGGGGCATACAAAAAAGATGTTGGGGTCACAAAATTATCACAATCCTACTCCCTAAGAAGGCTACCATAGCCGGACCACTCCACGGGAAGACAAATTACGACAATTTAATCCCAAATGCGTCACCAAAAAAAAACAACAAAAACAACAAATAAACGCAAAACAAAAACACAACAATAAGCATTGCCGGACACAAGTGCTCTTGCACTTAACCTCTAGGCAAAGAAATTCGATTTCGGGGTTCAAATTGTCACTCTCTTACTTCCCAAAGAATGCTACCATAGCCGGACCGCTCCACGGGAAGATGGGTTTTTGACGATTTCACCCCATTATGGCATCACCAAAAGGGTTAACACCCACCAAAAACAGGTCCAAATGTTGGAAAAATTACACTTTCTTAAATGGTAAAACGTCTAAAGGCACCATTGCACAAGTCATCTTGGGTCAAGCGACTCGTCGCTTTTCTCATGAAGGTCATTACCTCATCGATTCGTCGCTTGAGGGGGTAGTCACACTTAGTCACCAATCAACAATCACACACCCAATTAAGGAAAACGACATGCATTCAAAGAATCATTGACAAAGACAATTACGCTCCTGCTTGGGGCAGCAAACAAGCAACAATCAAATCAATCAAACACTTGGCATTTCGTGAATCATGAACACAAGGTTCCCCCGAGGATAAAAGGTTGCGCCCTTTGCCTAATCATGACTGATCAATGTCCAAGCTCAAGTCACACCTCACCAAAATAGGTTAACACTTGAAATCAAACTCCGTAGCTCGTCAGAAGCAAGGATTCAAGAATGCATGCCATTTCCATGTTTGGGGCATCAAAAGTTGGTTAGGTTACCAAGAAACCCTAATCATTAGTGCTTTGGTTATCTATTTTTGCTCGGAGCTGCGCTATGCACAACACATCCCAAAAAGGGGCATCTGTAGACACCAAAACAGCACCAATCCAATTATGTGACCGCAAACACTGATCGCTTTGACAAACATAGCCCCCAGGGTAGCCCTCAGAGGTCAAACAGTGGTCCTAACCACTTTCATAGCAATTTTGTAAGGTCAAGAGGCAATTTGGTACATTTAGACACTTTGCTCAGTATTCGTCTCACCCAGGGACGAATACTAAGTAGGATTCGTCTCACCCAGGGACGAATTCTGAAATCGTCTCACCCAGGGACGAATTCCAAGTTTAACGGGCAAAAAGAAGAATGGCGCCAAGTGGCAGCCCAGGAAAATCAGTTGATGACTCCTACCTCGCACGCGTGTGTGGGTGGACAGAGAGGCCATTAGAGGACTATCACAAGGGCAGTTATGAAAGCCCAAGTCATGGAGGACTCCCCTCCCTCATGGGAAGACTTGATTGCCACATGGCACCTATGACCAACACATGGCACTTATGCTTCCCTCTCAAAAGAGACCCCATGGGTCTATAAAAGGTGGGACTTTTTTCACCCAAAAGGATGGATTGGAGGCGATTCTAAGCAACGAAGTGCTGTCCGATGGAATACCCACTTGCATCCTTTTGATTCACCTTCTCACATCCACTAATATCTTTTACAAGAGAGGTTATTGGGTGGCTTTTGGAAGCATGGATCCAACCCAAATCCAACATTTGACCACCTTACACCACCAATTTGTAGACATCTCAATCCTAAGAGGTTTTGGGCCCATCCCTAGTGGATTGGCACCAAGATCAAGTGCCAATGGTGGGAGGCCCACTTGGGCACCCCCGCACTTTCTAAGTTTTATTCCAAAAGCATTCTAGATTATTGTTTCAGGTTGCATCTCATGTTATTCTGTTTGATTAACTCATAGCTTCAATTTCATAACATTTTGATCAGATTTTATCATGCCTTTTGTCGCTTTGTTGTCTTACTAACTTGTAGGTGGCGACATCGAATTCCCAAGGATAGAGGCCGAATTGGGAAAATACGACCATCTGGGTCGTCCCAAAATGGCTCCAATTACATAACACCTCTATTTGTAGGTGTTTTAGAGGTCTCAGGATTCGACATTGGAGAAGTACCACTTCGGCTCAGAATTCGTCCCACCCAAGGACGAATAGCAGTCAAAATTCGTCCTGCCCAGGGACGAATAGCAGTCAAAATTCGTCCTGCCCAGGGACGAATAGCAGTCAGAATTCATCTTGCCCAGGGACGAATTCTAGTTGAAGGCAGATTGGTCGACTGTCTCAGTGGCAGTGGCATTTTGGTGATGTTTTCTGTCCTCTATCAGGTTTTCAAGTCATTTAGAGTCATTTTACTCACTGTTTCAGACAAATGTTTGCATGCATCTTTTGGCGATTTTAGAGAACAAACACTTCTTATGTGCAGCAGGTGCTACTGACATCTTCGTTGTTTCTTTGTTCGCAGGAGGAGCATCAGAGGTCAAAGACTCATCGACATCAACGACGGCATCATCTTGGCCCGTCCATTTCAAGTGTGGGCACACGAAAAGAGGAACCTTAAGTCTCGATTGTAGTCAAATTCTTTTAATGCTCCTAGCCCCTGAAAAGGGAGGAGGCGTATTTGTAACAGAGATCAAGAAATTTTAATGAAAGGGCTGTGTTTTCTCCATTTGCTTGTGTCTCTTCCAATGCGTTTCTTTCATTTCATGCAATTTACATTTCTAGGACTTAAGCGTATTTGATTTTGAATGCATCGCAATTAGTGTTTCCTTCGCCTGGAATCTCGTGCTTTCAGTGTGGTGAAAAAAATAAGTAACAACCCGCCGTTTTTCCCATTGGGTATGTAACCCTATAAAAAAGGTGATTATGGGCATATCCACTTTCTACAATAAGAAGTTGGATTATTCACATTTTCCAACCAATTGCTAGTGAACAATGTTATAATTCAAACTATAATACAAGAAGATAAAAATTTCCTATTTTGCAGTAGTACAAATTTGAGTGTATATTTATTCATCAATAAACCAATTTGTGTTTATATTACTATTAATCGTGCTTTCTTAATACGTAATTATAATTACTTTTATTTTTGAAGTATTTGAAAAAACATATTTTTCAATTTTTAGAAATTAAAAAAAATAAAATAAATGTATTAAGTTACGATGGAGTAAAAAGTCTATGAAACATTTAAAATTTTTACTTTAAGAGGAAAATGTTGAATCTATACACAACATGGGTAACAAGAAATAAAACTTAAGAAATATAAAACTTAAAAGTAGAATACAAACTATTTGGAATAGTTTTCTTGGAGATCAAATAATATTCCTAATAATAAAAATTATATTCAATGGTTGTGTGAATGAATGTGTGTAGTTATAAATACCTACATTTATACAATAGATTTTATCGAAATAATAATATTTTACAATACATCAATTACTTGTCAAAGTGAAGATGGGCCAATGGGAAAAATAATACATCACAAGTACAATAATTTTTCTCTAAATACAAAATATTGACATATTGCAACATACTTTTGTAATGTTTGATGTAGTCTTGAACATGGAAATAAGTTAATATTGGACCTCCAAGTAATCAAACTTGCTCACATGATTTGTAGAAGCTCTCAAGTTGCAAACACATCCACTGTGATTCACTAAGGCACTATAGGTTTTGATAGGGACTTTCATGACCCTCTTTTGAAATTTTTTTGTAGTATCGACTCATGACTAGATATGTTATCTTGATTGATGGAATGACTGACTGTTTCATGCTTAGTTTCTAAAAAAATATATCTTATTGAATAATATGATGTACATTGTTAATGGAATGATTGACTATTTCATGTTTAGTTTCTGCAAAACATATATTTTATGGAAGAATATGATGTTGCTAATGGATTTATACTTTTGTAGGAAAAGACTTTCTCGTGGGTGAAAGAAATATTTAACCACCGAGAACGAGATGCCATAAGTAAGGGAAATTATGTGATAATTTATTCATCAAGAAACGAAGCAACATGGATGAATGCTCTTTCATGTAGTTTCATATCATGATTTGCATAAGGAAAATATACCAAGTTTAAAATGAAACTTGTTTGTTGCATGATAATTTCCTTGTAGATGAAATTTTATTTGAGATAAAGAGTTTCATTGAAAATAGAAAGAAATGTTAATTCTAAAGAATGTATATTTTGATTAACATTATTGTTTTTACATTAGAATAAAATGATCACTATGCTTGCTTTAATTTCATATTGATTAAAAAAAATTATACTTATTTTTTATTAATTATCTTGTGTTAGGATTAGTGGAAGCAATTATTTTACTCTATGCTAGTTTTTTTTGTTAATCCAACAATCAAAAGAAAATATATACTTTTTAATTATTTGTTTTTGAGGAAAGAATATTGGTTTTACAATGTTATGCTTATTTTTTGGAAAACCTTCATCATACTCTAAATATGGGGGCGGCCATGCATAGTGAAATTTTGAAATAATGCATAACCCATGAAAGGCACCCGACAAGTCAAATAGCAAGGGCAAAAGGAAGTTGTACCTCTGGTTAAAAAACAAAGAAAAAAAATCAAAGCCATAGAGAATTGTGGAAAAGGAAGAAAATAATATTAGAAAGACATTCAAAAGTGAATTGTGCTAATCAACTAAATTGAGGAGTTTCCACAACATTTTTAGGTTGGTTTTTGTAAAATTTCTTTAACCTAGTTTGAAGGAGTTAAAATAACATATTATTTGAACCCAACTTGTATTATGAAGCATATGATAATCTGTGAGATTCGTTTAGAGGAGAATTTCTCTCCATCTCGTTAGAAGAGGAGAAAGTATCTTAGAATTATACTTCACATCTTACTGTATGTTTAATATTCCTTTAAACTAGTTTGTGTATGTGTTATTTATTTTGGAGTAAAACCTATGTCAAATATTTGATATGCTTCTTGAGAGATTTTTTTAGTTTGATGAACTTCTTATTTTGAATTGGATTGCATGATATTTTGGTGTGTTTTGTGTCCCACGAATATATTGAGTGAATAATAAAAGAAGTTTAAGTTTTAAATGTCAAAAAGTGTTTATATTTTTATGACAAAAAAAACCCTTTTATCTGTGTTTATATCTAGAAATTTTAGTTAAGCTCGAATTGCACTTTGAACCTATAGGTATGATTTAGTGGAAGACTTTAGATTGATACTTTTCGACAATGGGTATAATAAGCTTTATTTTCATCTCTATACTTCGATAAGGTATGGTGTGTGGTTAACTCATACCTAGATATTGGAGTCTATAGTCTTAAATTGGGCTACTGTTGATAGACATGTTAAACTCATAGGCCCATTGGTATTTAACTAGATACTTTTAGATTTTCACAATAATATATATGAAAAGTATTACACAAAATATGAAGAGAAGAGTGGAACTGATTGATTTATCTCTAGGATCAACTCTATATAAATAGTAGAGTTGATCATTGAGAGTCGTTATATTATAACAACTCATAAAACCTGATGAAGAGACAATTTAGAGTTCTCCTAGAACATGGAGGAGTGGAAACTCAAGTGTGTATCCTGGTGAACTTAAGAGAATATTCACTTATTATAACACCTCCCGTTAAGTGATACTAGGGGAGATTCTATAAATGAGTCTTGGTAACGAGGCCTGATTAGGTAGTCATGTACAAGATAGATGGTGGAAAAAACTCCTATAAAAAAAAACCAACTATCACCTCTTTGTTTCAAAATAATGGTAAAAACCTAGTGTGAAAAGCCACCAATCAAAAGAAAAGAAGTATGAAAGAGGCTTGTATTCGAATGGAAAATATTTTCCTCTTTAAAAAGTAAAATATGAGTCCTAGCAAGAAGGTCTAATTAGGTAGTCATGTACAATATAAAGAGAGGTGGAAGACCTCTTTGTCAATGTAGTTTTAACACTCCAAGTTTCTCTTACAACTGAAGGTATCATGGAGAAGGAAATGATTTGGTGAAGATGTCTGTAAGTTGATTCTATGTTGGAATATATTCCAAAAGTATATCCCCATTCTAAATATGTTGCCTAATTAAGTGCATGTGGATCTCAATATTTTTGGTGTGTTGATGTTCAACCAAATTGTGTGTAATATAAATTGTGTGTTGATTGGCATACCATAGAGTTATAGGCACTTCTTGGAAAAACCAAATTCTTTGAGAATTTTATGAAGCCATAGGGCTTCCAGATTGATTGTAACTGTTGCTCTGTATTTTGCCTTTGTAGAAGATAATCCTATTGTCTATTGTTTCTTGTATAACCAGGCTACTGGTGAAGAGCCAAGGCAAAAAACATATCCAAAGGTGGAACATCTGTCATCTAATGATCTTGTCCAATCTGAATATGTATAGCCAATGATATCCATGGAGTCTCCTCTATAGGTGGGCCCAAAGTTTGTAGTACCCTACAAATAATGAATAATTATTTTATCTACTTTCCAATGACTAAAATGAGAGTTATAAGAGAAACTAGATATAAGCCCAACATCATATGAGATATCTATGTGAGTATGAGTGAGGTATAACAGAATGCCTACAAGCTGATGGTATAGAATAGCATCATAAGGAGGGGATGACCAGGAAGTACTGATATGAATTCCAGATTGAAAGGGGGTGGGAGAAGGTTTGCAATATGTCATTTAAAACTTCTTAAGGAGGTCTTGAGTGTACTTTTGTTGATAAAAGGTGATCCCTATTTTATTTTGTTTTATTTGAATCCCAAGGAAAAAAATGAGCTATTCCTAGATCAACTATTTCAAATTTCTTAGAGAGAGAGTCTTTTATATTCTAAATGTGAGTGAGGTTACTACCAGTGAGAAGGAGGTCATCAAAATAAAGAACAAGAATGGTGATATTTCCTTTACTTCTCCAAATGTAAACTGTATTATAAGACTCACAATGAGAAAATCCTACTAAAAGAAGGGAGGAGTCCATATTTTCATACCAAGCTCTAAGGGATTGTTTGAGGCCATATAGAGATTTTTTAAGCCGACAAACAAGAGAGGAGTCTTGAGTAAAACCAGTGGGTTGTTCCATGAATATTTCTTCTTTTAAATTTCCATCTAAGAAGGCACCTTTTACATCCATTTTGTAGACTGGCCATTTATGGAAAGCGGACAGAGCAAGAACTAATCTAACAGAATCCATTTTAGAAACAAGAGCAAAGGTTTCTATATAATCAATACCCTCTATTTGAGAAAAACCTTTGGCTACAAGATGAGCCTTGTGTTTATCTATTTCCCCATTTGGTCCATATTTTGTTTTGAAGATCCACTTACATCTAACTAATTTTCTTCCCTTAGGTAAGGGAACTAAATCCCAAGTATCATTTTTTATAAAGGAAGAAAAATTTTTATCCATGGAATCTTCCCATTTTTTTATACCTGAGGCTTCTTTGTAGTATTGAGGATCAAAGGAAATGGATTGACATACAAGACTAGAACCTATGGGGTTCGCTGATCTGTTTGAGGGGAGATTTTGAATGTAGGGAGTAGCTTCTTTAACAATTGTGTTGCCCCATTTTGGAACTAAAGAGGGATTTTAAGGAGTTGAAAGACTTTGAGAAAGTGTTAGAGGATCTTCATATTAATTATCAATAATTAAATTAACTTCAAGGGTTGGTTCTTCATAATATTGAGGTTCCACTATAGGAGAAGTCTCAATGGAGGAAGAGTCCTTTGGAGGTCCTTTTTGAGGGAATTTTTTTATCAAATTGGACATTCCTATGAAAGAATACCTTATGAGTTGAGGGATCAAGAAGTTTGTATGCTTTCAATTCTTCAGAATAACTGACAAATATGAGTTGTCTACTTTTCTTATCAAGTGTCTTCCTTTTCTTCTTTGGAATGTGATCCCAAGCTATACATCCAAAAATTTTGAAATTGGAAACATTTGATTTTAAGCCAAGACATTCTTCTTCAAGGGTTATTTGATGAAGGGCTTTATGAGGTGTGCAATTTTGAATATAATTTGCACAGTTGATAGACTCAGCCCAAATTTTTTTTGGAAGATCTCTTGAATGGAGCATACAATTAGCCATCTCTTTTAATATTCGGTTTTTCCTTTCTGCAATACCATTTTGTTGATGATTATGGGAGAAAAAATGTTGATGAACTATACCATGATTATAAATAAATATGGAGAACTCATTACTGCATTATTCTCCCCCATTATCTGTTCGAATATTTTTAATTTTGCAAGAAGCCTAATTTTCAACTAAGGCTTTAAATATTTTAAAGCGGGATAACACATCACTTTTATATTTGAGAAATTAGACCCAGGACATTTTATAAAAATCATCAATAAAGGTAAGATCATACTTTGCTCCCTTAAAATAAGTTTCAGGAAAGGTCATTAAGCCACTATGGATTAAATCTAGAGGGGATGAGGATTTTAGAGAGCTACTTGGGTGGAAAGGATCTAGATTCTTCTTTCCAAGAGCACATCTAGAGCAAACCCCATAATTGGAAGAGACTTGGGGTAATCCTTTAACCATATTATTGGTGTGTAAATCCTTTAGGTAGGTATAATTAACATGACCAAAATTTTTGTGCCAAATTTGACTTTCAATGTTACTATGAGCCACAAAACAGGAGGCTCCTTTTGGATTTTGAAAGCTTTTGAAGTAAAAAATATGATATTTATGATCAATATCCCCTTTTTTTATAAGTGAATGAGGGGGTTGAAAATATATTATCTCAACTCCTATTGGGGAGAAGAGAACAATTCTATCATTTCCAAAAGTACAAATTTGATAAATGGATAGGAGATTGGTGGCAATGTCTGGAACATAGAGAATATTGTTTATAGACCCACCATCAATGGTTATATTCTCTTTCCCTTTGACATGAATGAAGGAAGGGTCTCCTACTTCTATGGTATGATTAGAGCTAGAGGAGATAGAAGAGATAGACTTCTTTGAAGCAAACATGTGATGATTTGCTCCAGAATCTAGGACCCAATAATTAGAGGAATATTTGAAGGTTTTTCCTTAAACATTAAGGGCTTTTCCTATTTTCTTATTATTTTCTATCTTTTTATCCTTTATGGTTTCCTCTAGTTGTAATATTTTCCAGTATTTTTTAGCAGAGTGACCATTATTTTTATAGTGGGTATAGGTAATGGGAGTCTTTTCCTTATTTTTGAATTTTTCTTTGGAGGATGTGGAGGCTACTAAGGCTTTGAAGAATATTTTTCATATCTAGCAAGTTTTGTCTCTTCCCTAGTTATTCTATCACAAAATTCTTCTAAAGAGGGCATTTTAAAGGTTGCACCAAGAGAATATTTAGTATATATGAAGGTGGTTACAAATATTTGAAAAACACCATTTAGTTTTGAAAGGATTAGATAAATATATTCTTCTTCTTACTTAGTCTTCCCACTGCCTTTATATTGAGTGAGGATTTCTTTTAACATATTGAGGAAATCAATAATAATTCTAAAATATTTAGGAGATAAAGAAGTTAATTCAGCTTCTAGTTGCATTGATCTCATCCAATCTACTTTTTCAAATAGGGTTTTTAATTTCTCCCAAATTTCATGAGAAGTTGTACAATCTGTAACATGAAACCACAAGATTTCATGAACATTGGTGCTAATAATACCCATATTTTTGTGCATTTTCTCTTTATAAACAAATATTTCATATCAAATTCTGGTTGATTTTATTCTAATAAATTATTAAGATCTTTTTGAGAGATGAGATTTAGAATTTTAGGTTTCCAAGTGTGAAAATTATGATGGGTGAGAGGCTCAATTGAATTAATTTTTAAGGATTTTAAGATAATTAGTATAACCCCCTTTAAAATTTCAAAAAATAAAGATAAAGAGGAAAATGAAGCTTGTTCAAAAATAGGTAACTCAAATATACCCACCCTTACTAGAGGGAAACTATAAGTATAAATATCCCTATGATTGTTTGCTTTAGATTGAAAAATCTTCAATGGATCACAGTACCCAGCCTTACTTGAGGGAAACTGTAAGTATTGTGAGCATAAGAAGTTTTTTGGTTTGAAATGCATGGGGGGCAAGAATTTTGAAAGGTGATCTCAACAACCCACCCTTACGAAAGGGGGACTATAAGTTGAGAGATGTCCAAAGTAAACTTTTTTATAAGAAAATATCTATCAGGCCGTTATACCAAGTTTCCAAAAAACCCACCCTTATGTGAGGGAGACTATAACTTTTTAGGACCTTGATACATGGAACGTAGACAAAAGATATTTATGGAAAAAAAAAGGAGGTTTTGAAAATTTTTAATATATTGCTTAAAGAAAACTTAAAAAAATTATTTAGATATGTAATCTGGAAGCAATTAAGTTTTTAATATATCAATATTTAACATATTTGTTTATAAATAAATTTTGGAATAAATACCAAAAAATGATAATTTCCTTAGAAAAAATAAAACAATTTCTATATATTTAATCTGCAAAGGAAATTAAATCTATAAGACAAATGCTGTAAATAAAATTTTATAAATTAATGAAAAGAATTATTAGTTTTTTAATATAATATACTATTGAGTATATTCCTTTTGAAAAATCAAACAATTATTTTAATTTGAAATTGAAATTAACCTTTAGAAATGAAATGAACTTTTAGATATCTAATCTAATATACTAGTGGGAGATATTATGCAAAGAAAATATCGAAAAGTAAACACCCCCCTCTGCACATAATAGTGCAAAAATATGGACTCTAGAGCCTCCCCAAAGTAAAATTTTATATATTTAATACAAATTATGTCTACATCGTAAATGGGCGACCCAAAAAGGAGGGCAGCCGAAAGAACGAAGACAAAGGAGCTCGCGTTAATCGATATCCACCCTAAAGAAATGCAAAAAAAACATATACATACTATTTTTCAAAATAGTAAGAGGGGAAATTAGTTGAATAGGAGTCCGACAATTATCTTCCAAAGGCTTCATAGAGATATTTGCGCTACAGATCTCAAGCCTGTAGAAAATGGGTTACCAATGAAGCTCACCAGTGAAGCTCTCTTTTACGTACGCTGTAGAAAATATATATCTAAAGGAAAAAAACTTTGTCAAGAGGACATTTTTTAATAATATATTTTCTTGCGGAAAACGTTAAATTGTTGTTGCCTAAAACTGACAGCATCAAAGATCGCCTTTGATATTGAAATAACCTGCAGTATTTATAAAATGAAGGAGGCAACAATGAAAAAATGACGGTCTACAATACTTCATTATATTTAAATAACAATATTTAAATATTTTTGAGAAAACATTCAAAAATAAACAAAACCTGTAGAAAGTTATTAGATATTTGTCTGTTGAGTAAAACCGAGATAAACCTCAAAGAGTGCTTCGAAAGTAGAACCTATAGAAAATTGAGCTAAAAACGAGAAGTGAAATATGCATAAAAATGATATTATCTTAGAAGCTTGAAATATGTGTAAAATTTTTAAAAGGATGAAATATATATACCCTTCAATGAAAGAGCACTATTGAGAGAGACCGGAGTGCACTGGATATTATTTTACTGCGAACGGGAGTTAAGAGGATGATGCCAAGTAGAGAGGTAGCTCCAATGACTAGAAAATATTAGTCTAGATCGAAGGAGGCCAACATTCTATGATAGAGTATTGGAGCCTAGAGACCCCCAAAAAAGGACCAATCTCCAGTTCAATCGAGAGTCCCCGTACCATAGATTCTCAATGATTAGAACAACATCAAGGAGAGGTAGTTCTCTCAACATCTAGAAAAGTGATCATTGAGAGGATATTGAACGTAGAGTAAAAGTGAGGTTTAATTAAAAAACTCACTAATAAATATAAACTCTACTCAATATCTAAAAAAACTTGAGTTATTTTTTTTCCTTTAAAAGTGAAAAATAATAACTAGAAGTTTAGAATATGATTTCCAACAAGAATGCGTCGAGAGGAAAAAAATAAAGAAAAAATGCCATTTTCCTTAGATTTGGAGGGCGATAGAAATGCCTACATACAGGGTAAACTATGTTTAAAGAAAGGAAATAGCTATTTTTCTTAAAAATTTCCTCAAGCATTCAAGAGTATTCAACATAAAAAAATATGTTGAAAAAGAGAAAAAAAATTACAATGGATAAAAAGAGACTTAAAGCAAACTCTTGAAGTTTAGATAGTAAAACAAAATATCCAAAGTAAAGAATCAGATCCTAGAACCTTCAAGAGAGAATACTAGAAAAATATATCCTGCTTTGGTACCATGTTAGACTTTCACAATAATAGATATGCAAAGTATTACACAAAATATGAAGAGAAGAGTGGAACTGATTGATTTATCTCTAGGATCAACTCTGTATAAATAGTAGAGTTGATCTTTGAGAGCCGTTATATTACAACTCATCAAACCTGATGAAGACAAAAATTAGAGTTCTTCTAACACATGGAGGAGTGGAAACTAAAGTGTGTATCGTAGTGAACTTAAGAGAATATTCACTTATTCTAACAGATACCTAGTTTATGATAACATCATCGTACACCATGAAGCGAAAATAAAGCTAGTGTAACATTTGAATAAGGTTACTAGCATAGTTTAAGTATGCTTTAAGATAAAAGGATCATGTAGGAAATATCTCAAACCACCCTAAAGAAACCTTCTTGTTTGAAATGTGTGTTATAGATCTTAAGATTATTTAAATTTTTTTATTTGTAAACAACACAGTGTATGCTAGAATATGTTAACCCAATTAAGTGAAATTGGTGAAAGCTTATTTGTTTCAAAGAATACCTTTTTGTGTTATGTGTGTATTGCTAGTATTGTATGTGTGGTTAAGTTTATTAAGCATATTTATATAAATAAAGCACTCTATGAACATAGCTTAACCCAAATCATCGTGTGATGGGTATAATTTATGTGTATAGAAAAAGAGAAGACGTAGTGGAAGCATTCAAATATTGCATTCAGAATATGATGTCCTTGGATGTAATTGGATATTTTATTGATAAAATTTTACCTTTCCAAAATTAAAAAACCATGTGTTGATTTGGTTTTTTTTTTTTTTGAATTTACATGGTGGAATCGGTAGCCACCACAAATACGGGTAGGCTGTCCAACTTTTATGGCTTCCATAGTATTCTACACTGTCCACCCTAGAAGCTGCCATAGATCTTCATGCAGTCTGTCCCTATAACCACCATGCCACAATCATTTTAAACCTTTTACACCACTGAAAGCACCAAGAAAGGGACAAGTGTTCAGTCTGATGAGGCCTGAAATTTGAACCTTGGACCTCCACCCCCTTATTGGGTTTGGATGAACCAATTGGTCTACACCTTGGTCCTTATGTGTTGATTTGTTAATAAGTAGTTATGGAATTATATTTTGTTTTAAAATACATCAATGTGTATTTGGTCTTGGCATAATTATATGTGGAATTCAATTTTGTTAATGGGTTTATGGGGACCCTTTCTTATGAAAGAAAACAAAATATGCTTGATCATTTATTTTAAAAATCTATGATGTAAAGTCACTTATTATAAAAATAAAAATAAAAAATGGGATTTTATTTTGGGCTTGATTATATCCTATTTTTGAATAAAATAACTTGCTCTAATTATAGTTCTATTTAAAAAGAGCATTGAAAGTTTATTTAATGAAAGTCAAATCACTTTCACTGAAGCCAACTAATTTTACAGACTTACATTTTTGGTAATGGATTCCAAAATCCAATGTACCTTTTACATATCTTAATATTATTTTAGTTGCTTGTAGATGCAGCTCAGAAGGACTAGCCATAAACCTTGAGACTAGAGAAACAACATCTTGAATATCATGCCTTGTTTTGGTGAGAAACATCAAACTCCCAATCATGCTTTTGTAAGTGGTCATGTCAAACTTTGATGCTCCGTTGTCCTTGCTCAATTGGATCCCATGTCCAGTTGGATTTGCAACTGATTTGCACTGCTCCATGGAAAATTTCTTGATCATGTCTCGAGCATACTTGTGTTGACATATGAAGATCCCTTTGTTTGATTGATGCACTTCCATGCCTAGGAAGTATCGCATTAGACCAAGATCTTTCATCTTGAACTGCTTCATCATGGAGTTTTTGAACTTCGTATTCATTTTATTGTTACTACCCGTAAATATTAGATCATCTACATACAAAAAAACTATGAGAATGTCTACTCCATGATTTAGGTACTACAAAGTTGGTTCACTTTTGCTTCTTGTGAATCCATACTCACTGAAATAGCCATCAATGTGTGAGTACCAAGCTCTTGGTGCTTTCTTGAGGCCATAAAGTGCTTTCTTCAATTTGTAAACAAGGTTTTTTTTTCCCTATTCTTGGAAACCTTGAGGTTTTTGAACATACACCTCTTCTATCAAGTATGCATTCATAAAATCACCCTTTACATCCATGTGTTGAAAATTCCATCCTTTATGGGCTGCTAAGGAAATAATTAATCTAATTGTCTCTTGTCTTGCAACAAGAGCAAAGGTTTCATCATAGTCAATGCCATATTTCTGAGTAAAACCTTTTGCTACTAGTCTCGAATTATGCCACTCAATGCTTCTGTCAGCATTGTACTTGGTCTTGTAGACCCATTTACATGCAATAATTTTTTTACCTTTGGGTAGATTTACTAGCTCCCATGTATCATTATTTTTTATAGAGGTTATTTCCTCTTTCATGCTTCTTGCCATATATTTTGAGCACATATATTCTCATAGCTAGCTGACTCTAGTTATGCATTAGTCAATAAAGCATAATTGACTTCATCTCCTCTAGGTTATTTGGAGTCATCATCCCCATACAATTGTAAATTTTCAAGTTTCTACAAAATTGTATTCATTTCACTACCTTGGCTTTTAGTGAATCTTCTCTAGAAATTTTGATCCAGCATCTGAAAGGATGTATGATGTTGTAAAGTTCTTTTGCCTCTTGATGGAGAGTCAATGTCCATTGGTGAAGAACTTACTAATCTCTATGGAGAAGGAATTGGAGTGGCAGTTGAAGTACTTGAACTGCTTGATCTTGGAGGGGGTGGTGTGCCTTTCCTATTCTTTAGAGACACCTACTATACTTGTGAAGAATTTACATCTTGGGACTCATCATCAACAAAAATTATTTGATGACCCCATTTTCCTCCTTTATCAAAAATTACATCCCTGGATAGTACAATTTTATGAGTCTTGGGATTATAGACCTATATGCTTTTATAGACTCACAATACCTGACAAATATACAAGCTTGACTTTTTGGATCAAGCTTCCTCCTTTTCTCATCAAGAATGTGGGCATATGCTAAAGAACCAAAATTTTTGAAGTGCTTTACATTTTTTTTCTTTGCATACCACCCGTCATAAGGAGTGATGCCATATAAACTAGAAGTTGGACTTCTATTTAGAATATATACACTTATTTTTACAGCATCAACCCAGTACATATTAGTGAGATGCTTTGTCTGAAGCATTGATTTTGCCATCTCAAATAGGGTGCGGTTCTTTATTTTGGACACACCATTATGTTGTGGGGTATAGGTTGTGGTTAATTGCCTTTTGATCCCACTTGATTTACAGTAGTTTAAAATTTCTTTTGAGGAGTATTCACCTCCTCGATCTGTCCAAGGACATTTTACATAATTTCCACTTTGATTCTCTACATTGTTTTTGAAATCTATGAAGCAATCAAATGCTTCATATTTGTGCTTTAAGAAATAAATCCAGCACATCCTAGAGAAGTCATCTATGAAAGTGAGAAAATAATAATTGTTTTCGAGACTCTGTGTTTGCATCGGACCATAGATGTCTGAATGTACTAACTGAAGTGGATAGCTAACTCTCCATGCTTGTCCTCTCAAAAAATTCTATCCGGAGTGCTTTCCCAAAGCACATCCTTCACAGACCTCCTATTGATCATTTATTTTTGGAAGTCTTGTCACCATAGCTTGAGAAGTGAGCAATTTAAAGCTAGAATAATTAAGGAGACCATATCACAAGTGCCACAACACACTTGGATTTTTTATTGCTACATTTGCAATTTGATCTCCCTTGGCTCACCAAATTTGAGAGGTAATAACCTATTCTTGGTCATGGGGACTTGGGTGATGACACGATTACAATTATTTTTATCAAAAATAATACATTGTCCTTCATCAAAGATAAGCTTGTAATTGTTCTCCATCATTTGTCCAATGCTAAGCAAATTATGTTGGAGATTTAGAGTGTGATAGATGTCACTCACTTTATTTAGTACTTCTTTGGTTGGAACCGCCATGGCTCCAATGCCATCTACTTGTGATGCTTTGTTATCCCCTAATTTGATTTGGGATTTATAAGTGGAATGTAGAGTAGCAAATAGTTTTTCTTTGCCACTCATATGGTTTGAGCAACAAGTATCTAGAATCCATGTGTCATTTAAATTCTAATCTAATTGTCCATATGATATAAAAATATTAGAAGCATCATCTTCTTCTCCATAATTTCCAAATTGGCTGCTGTTATCTTATGAATATTTTGACCAGTAGTTGCGAGCAAAGTGACCTGGCTTGCCACATTTGAAACAAGTTGATTTGGACTTGTCACTTCCTTGCCCTTGATTTCCACTTTGTCCTTGATTTACACCTCAATTTTTATTTCCACCTCTTTGTTGGTTGCCTCCTTTGTATGAGTTGCCTCCTCTATTGGAATTGCCTCCTCTATTATGGTTGCCTCCTTTGTTGGAATTGCCTCCCCTGTAGGTTCCTCTACCTCTACCTCTTTGCTTGCCTCGACCTTGACCTCTTCCCCATCCTCTTACATTATTTTTATTGTAAGTGAAGGCCTTATCATCGCCTCCATAGTTGGTTGAAGGAGTTTCAGGAAACCTCTCTTCATGTGACATTAACAATCCAATCAATGCATCGAATGTTAAAAGGGAAAGATCTTTAGATTCTTCTATTATTATGGCAATATGGTTCCATTTTTGTGTAAGTGTTCTCAACACTTTTTTTACAATTATCTCAGGCTTGATTTCTTCGCCTAGTGTAACCATTTTATCTACAACTGCTTTTACTCTAACACAATAATCATCGACTTTTTCATTATCTTTCATTCAGATATTTTCAAAATCTCACTTTAATTTTTGAAGCCTTAACTACTTAACTTGATTACTACCCTAGAATCCATAACTCAATGCTTTCCATGTAGATTGTGCAGTCGTACATGCAGCAATTCTAGAAAATATGCTTTTCTCTAATGCAGCTTGGAGATGAGAAAGAGTAGAAGAGTTGCTCTTTTGTTCTGCTTTCCATATTTTCTTTTCTGCAACACTTACTATTGTCCAGTCTAAAGGTTCTATGTAGCCCTCTTCTATGATGTCCCACAAATATTTACCTATGAGCAAGGTCTTCATATTTATAGACAAATACTTATAGTCATAATCGTTAAATTTTGGTATAGGTAAGCTATTGTGTGAGGCCATAGTTACCAAAAAACTCTGTTTATTTCACAGTTACAATAAAGTATTTTTTTTGAAATAAGGAAAGAAGTAAGAAGGAAGAAATTACAAATTTAAGTCAAATTTGACTTGTTCTAATCTATCATGGACTACTTGGTCCTCATGATGTGGGGATATGATCAATTGAGTTACAAAGTTATCTACCACTTCTTCTTCGTCGTCACTTATCTATATGATTTTTGATAATTCTGGTTTTAGGATTTCTACTGAATTACTGTAGTGTGTATATTTTGATTCTTGTGCTTTAGCTTGTACTGATTTTGATTTTTCAAATTCACTCCTAAATGAGTTATCTTCAAAGTCTGTCTCGTACCTTGAGTCAGGATGCCTTTGATGTGCTATCACTGCATTTTGAAGTTAACTAAACACAATGTTGAGTCCATAACCTTTGACTTTGTTATCAAAACTCTATGCACCTTCTCGTGCTAAAATTGCACATAAGGCATGATAAAAACCATTTGGTCTTATCATCAATGCCTTGTTACAATTTTACAATTTTATCCTTTGTCTCTTTTACAAAAAAAACTAAGCCTCGTAGGCTTATTACACACTCTTTATGATTCCCTAAATCAAAAAACCATGCTTTTACAATGAATTGCCTCTTAGGCAATGTCCCCTTTTTTTATAATAAAAAAAAAATTATATTTCTTATTTAATAAAAATAACATAATTGCTTTTAATTTTTTTTATTTTTTTTAAAAACAATTAAATTTTAATTTATTAAATATAATATAAATATTTTTAATATAATAATTAAAAAAAAAGTTCAACTATAGAAATGAGGGCAAAGGGTTTCAAACCCTTGACATATGATGGCCTTTGGCCTTACAGCGTGTGCTTTTTCCATGATAGTAGCTCACCTGCCATGAGCTAAGGAAGTTCAACTTCCTTATAAAGCATAATTCAAACCGTTTTTGGTTTTTTTTTTTTTAACTAATAAAACTTGTCCTCATGGGATTTGAACCCGGGATATGTGATTCACAAACAATCCGCCTTCACCGATCGAGCTACGCCCATGGTTGGGTATGGAGGAGGAAGGTCATATATTTATTATGGATTTTTGTGGTAATTTCAAACAAAAAAGAATTTTACTATTGCTGGGTTTCGAACTCGTGACCTGTAGGGGGTCGGGCAACTTATGGCTAGCTCCTCGAGCCAGTCGAGCTGTGTGGCCCAATGGGAATCCAAATGAGGCATGCCTCCTTTATCTCTTTGGCCACACAAGCAACTTTAAAAAAATAACAATCCCACATCCGCTATGCAGAGGGGATTTTGTGCTTTAAAAACAAAGAGAAGTAGTATGCTTCTTGATTGCCTTTGAGTAATCGCTCGATCGCCCCTTTTGCCTTTTGTCTACCCACATTTGTTCACCACATTGCTCCTCCCTTCACGTACCATGTGCCTATCCATATCAGCTCCTTGTGCCTCATTTTCCATCTATGTTAGCTCCTGACTTATCCTCCTATCGCCATGTGTCGCTCTATGATCGGTCCTTCTACATCTCTCCTATCTCTACTGCCTATTGTGTTGACCTACTTCAGTGTTTGCCTTGATATGCATGCCTTCGGGCTTCTCTGGCCTTGATATTTGAGTTGTGGGCCCCACCTTGGTCTAGCTACAAACTGTGCTCTATGGGTTTCTCTCGCTTCGATCCTCAGGATTCCTTCACCTTGATTCTCATGTTGTCCTTGGCTTCGAATCTCGGTCCTCGAGCCCCCCTCACCTTCGAATCTGATACCAGATGTGATTTAAGAGAATTTAGGAGCAACAATTAGATAATCAATGTTATATTAAACCTACGGAAAATATCAGTTACATTAGAATATATACTCGTAGTATTATTCAAAATTAGGGAATATAGGGAAGTTAGGGAAATAGAAGTAATATGGAGGAAAGGGAAAAAGGAAATTGAGTTGGTTCACCTTGATGCCCTTGTTGTCCAATCCTACTCTGTTAGCTGTCGTCCAAGTCAAACATACCTATCATGTCAACTACCATCCAATGAGGTAAAAGTGATAAGATCCAAAGCTTATAGTTGAAACAAATTTTTACACCTTTTTTACTCCTCTTTGGTCTTTTTACTAGCTTTAATTCCAACACTATATTGATTGAGATGTTATATATTTCAGATCCTAAATTTCAAAAGCATTGTGCTATAGCTTCTATTTAATGTATCTTAAAGGTCATGAAGGTTTTATTTAGCAAATAAAATGAACATTATTGAAGTATAATAGATACTGTAAAATAAAAAAAGGGTTCATAATTTTATTTGCCTTTTGTATTGTGATACAATTGAGACTAGGAATACACCTAGCGTACTCCTATAAAATAACCTCATAGATGCAAATTCCTAAAGTTGGGTTTGGATGCATGAAACTTTGGAAAAATCATAATGAGTAATGATTGATGGAATGTAAGAAATTCCATATCCATTATCTATGATTTTTAGAGAACACCTTAGTTATTATAACGGAAATATGGAAGTAACCAAGCCCATTTTGATTTGAGATTCATTGTGAAAGAGTTATCATATATATTTAAAGATGTTGCATTATTAGGAATTACTTCATAGAAAGTAATTAAGGAAGAATTATATGGTCATGCTTTTCTTGAAGAAGTATTTTGTGATAGACCTTAGAGAGTAATTAATAAATAGAAGATATTTAATTACTTTGCAACCATGAATTTGAGTTAGAAGAAGAGACCCATTGACGAAGATACTAGCTCACCATGGAGATGATATGGATAGTTCGAATCCAACGTGTTAAATGCACCTACATATATGGACTTATGTATGGTGTTGATATTAATGCATTTATTTTGATATTTTGAAAGGGGATCAACTAACTCATTGGGAGAATGATATTGATAACTTAACCTTACACTAAACCTAGTACACATACATATATTGGTATATTCAAATGGTAAATATGGGTGTACCTCATGGTGTGTCCATAGGAGTAACTTAACTCAACATGAAAATGGAACAACTATTTAGTTAACAACCACTAAAGTAGCTAGTGGAACTTTAGAGAGATTCCTTACAAGAATATTACCTACCAAATATAGGTGTGTAAAAAAATACTTACGAAAAGGATGGAAATTAGGTTGGAAATTTTTGGTTGTGATAGGGATAAAAGACACAAGTGATATGAAATATATTTATTCTTACATGCAACTTGATTTACAAAATATGAGCAAATACAATTTTGGCCACAACCACTTTTATCACACCTCTTGCACATACCTTGCACTATGTTATTCATATATATCAACTATTTTCTATAACTACACCTTGGTCACTCTATACAACTCTCATTCTATTTAGAGACTAATTCTTTATGCACCACATGTTCTAGATGAAATCCATTGAAGAGGTATATCTATATGTACTCAAGATGGAAGAAAGAGAGAGGGAAGACATCCCATGAAATAAATTAACCTAATAGTGGTTGAGGGTAGCAAGCTTATGATGGAGAATAAATCTCTATAAGAGAAAAATTATAACCAAAGCATCCATGAAAGAGGTGAATCATCAAGAGGCCAAGGTAGTTTTGGTAAAGGAAGGGGTAGACCTTTCGTTGAAAATTGTTACCAATATGGAAGAGCTATACATAGAGCCTTTGAAATATCTTAAGTATAACAAACCAACAATTGAGGAAATGAGTCTTGAAACCACATGGATCATACATATGAGGAAAGTATTGCATATACAAGGAGAAGGAGAATAATTGATCATAAAAAGAGTACCTTCAAACCATCTAGAGAAGATAAGAATATAGCCCAAAGAAGGATCTTATTTTATACTATATGGAAGTGTAGTGAAAATTGTTGGAAAGTTATAGATTATAGTGGAATCATGAACAATATAGTATCCTCAAAGATGGTTGAAAAACTAGATTTATGCCCCCTTGGATTTTATGGTCCCCTACAATTGTAGTTTCTGTGTTTGACTATGTTTTTCAAGTGGGTGCGTCTAGTGCCCTATACCTTGTACAAGGGGTACTAGTCCTAGGAAGTCTAGGGGAGCGTGGGACACTACCCTACTTCATGACCTCTAGGGTTGTTTACCCAAGGCTAGATCATGCTTCTAGATGTCTTCTTTAGTGCTCATATTTATTTGTTATGCTAATCTATGGTTGATTAAGTTGCTTGAAGGGAAATGGGAGAGAGAAAGAAAATATGAAGCACAATGTAAAGTGTACAAAATGAAACCTATCTAGCCTATCTAAGGGTGGCAATGCATCAAATAAGAGAATACAATTTCTACATCAATCCAATGAGATAAATTAACACATGAACTAAGCATGACAAAAAATAGAACACAAGTTTGCTCATACAATTAAGCAATATGTATAATGAAAATAGTCTTGGGGCCTATACATGCAATTGATTTAAGGTTTGAGTCTAAACTAAGAAAGAGAGTAGATGCCACAAGTTAGATGTTAGATGTAGTAAAAAATCCAAACTCACTTATTTACCTATAAGAACTACTATTTACAATATATGTATGCAAGGTTTGAAATTCAATTTTCTACCCAAAATAATTATAGGCGGGATCACCAACATCATATTTGGTTGCAAGGTTTGGAGAAATATGCTACATTAAATTATGGGGAGTCAAAAACTATGAGGGGTTAGGTCACCATAAATTTCATGTAGAAAGAAGCAATGAATGAAAGCTTTGAAACATTTAAATACTATTTGTGTTCAAAGTTTATTGAAGCAATTGATAATTCAAATAATGATATTATGATACATATTGATATATGTAGTATCATGTATATGGAATTGCTTTCACTTGAACATCATAAAGATGAAAATCTAAAACAAAAAGAGTTGATTCAAACTCTAGTAAAGAAAGAAGATATGGATAAAAGTGAATCAAGTAAAACCATGCTTCATTCTTCATACAATACTCATATTACAAGCACTTCTAACTTACAAAATTATTATAATGATCCAAGTGAATTTTTAGAAGTTACAAGACAATATCAAGATTACATAAGAGATGAATCACATGAAGCACATAATAGAAAGGTCAAACAAAATGTCACGCACAAAAAATATATAGATGTACATGAACCAGAGACCAAAGACAAAGAAGAAGCTCAAGCATTTTGTGAACTAGATAATATATATACAAAGTTTGAAGAACCAAAGAATGAAGATGAAGGATAACTCATAGCAAAACTCAAGAACAAAGCTGAAGATGAATCTCAAGCAAATGTTTATGAACAATGCAAGGTCACATGAAGATTGAATATCAAATATAATGATTGAATATTAACATCTTCAATAACCACATAGTGTAATGCAAGGGAGTGTGAAAAATATTACATTATTTAGTACATGTTAATGTACCCCTATTGTGCCTTCACGATACAAATGTAAATATGTAATAGATTAGAGTTTGAGAGATGAGTGATTTATATTTCCCATTTATATAAGTGTCAATATGCAGGATATGCACAAGTCTCATGTAAGTAAGAGTGCAAGTGTGTATTGAGAGAATGTGCACAAGTGTCATAAGAGTAAGTGTTCAGATATGTAATGGATGTGCACAAGTATCTTGTATTTAGAGTGCATATAATAGAGTAAGAGTAATGTAGAAATATGGAAGTGTCACAGAGTCAAGTCTGCATGTAAGAAGTGAGTTAAGAGTCTTGTATACAAGTGAGAATATGAGAAGCCAAAGGTCAAGAATAAAAAAGGTTGCATCTTTCATTTATATGAGTAATGCAATAGACATGTATTGAAGAATCACATTACTATGTTTATATTATGGAGACAAAGTTTCATATAATATAACGAAAAATAGTATGTAACGATCAACACATAACCAGCATTGATAATAAAACTTGTATACAAGTTTTGAACAATTTTATTATAAGTACTTTTCATACATGTACATGAATAATTTTGACCATTTATATTTATATTTATATTTGATATTATATATAAATATTATTTTATTATTAATATTTTGATGTAATTAAGCTTAAAAGCCAACAACAAGCAAGAGAGTAGATTCTGTTGAAAGACAGTTTTATTTATTATTTGTTGTTATGGCTGATTTATCTTAGAACAGCCTAGGACATATTTGCAGTTTGCTAAGTTTGCGTGATCTTAGCTGACATCACACAACGATTTCTGATATTTGGAATTAATCTAAAAACAGTGGTTTATTGATAACAAGATGGCGCTATTTCATATTACCCTTAAAGTCGCGTAAATCTATGCGATCATGTCAAAGCAATCAACTTTTTTACATATATTCCTTTTATAAGCAGGGCATATAGTTATTTCATCGTTCATCTAGCAGCAATTTATTAAAAATAAATCTTATTTCTCTTATTTCATTAGAAATCCAAATACTGGAGATTATTAGAAATTGAAATTGCCTTGCTCTAGGTGGACGGATCGGATCATTCAGGTGAAGGTGCAGGCGATCTCGAGCCGCTCCCACATTTTCAGGGTTTCACTTCATTCTGCGGTGCACACAGACCTGGGTTCCCACCAAATGAGATGACTTCCAGAACTTGGACCATTGCTTGGGTATGCATCCCACCAGATGATTATTGGACACGTTGACATTAACCAGCGACACTAGGCCGTCAAATGTAGACGGTATATTCCCAGATAGATTGTTGAATGATGAATTCATGTTAAATTCATGGTACCCAATGCTGGTTGTTGTAAAAAAACACATATCTCAGACGCGTGAGATTGCTGATTTTCGAAGCCTATTTGCTTCGAAAATTTCTGGATGGATCGAGCCATGGAGTGAGTTGTTAGACAAGAACAAAACTTTTAACTGCTGTAGTCGTCCCAATTCTGGAGGGATGAGCCTCAAATCTTTCAAGCTGCCGCAGTTGCCAAGTTCTGCAGGGATACCGCCAAACAACAGATTTTCATTCAAATAAAGTTGTGACAGGTTTTGCAGCGTTCCAGGGAGGACAGTATAGGCCCCGTGAGCTGATTTTGGTCGAGCGAAATGAGAGTGAGATTCTTACAGTTGCCCAACTCCGTCGGTATTTCTCCACTGAAGCTGTTGTCCGACAGTTCCAGTTCGACGAGATTTTTGCAATTACCAAGCGATTTGGGAATAGAACCCTGGAGATTGTTATGAGTGACGTAAAGATGCTCTAAATTGGAAAGTTGTCCAAGGGATTCTGGCAAATTTCCCACCAGCTGATTCTTTTCCAGATAAAGCTCCGTGAGATTGCTGCAACTGCCAATGGATGAGGGTATCCCGCCATTTAGGGAATTTTCATCTAGCCATAGGCTAGATAAGAGGGTGAGATTTCCAACGTTTGAGGGGATCTCTCCACTCAATTTGTTGGTCGTCAAGTAAATCACCTCCAACAGGGGAAGCCCAAAAATGGACTCAGGAATGGCTCCACTGAGGGAGTTATTATAGAGCGACAAAAATCTCAGAGTTTTTAGACCACCCAACTGGACCGGGATTTGGCCAGTGAGATTATTCTCAGAGAGATTTAACTGTTCCAGCTCTCTGCAATTTCCAAGCTCAGGAGGAATGAAGCCAGAGATATTGTTTGCAAATAAATAGAGCTCTGTCAAATTGCGTAAGCCACCTACAGCAGAAGACAACGTTCCAGAAACATGGCTGTAGGAGAGATCTAGCATGCTTACCGTGCCATCTGGATGACAGGCTACTCCTTGCCAATGACAGGGGTCTTTGTCCGAGGAATTCCAGCTGCTCAAAAATTTAGGTGGCACGTTCAACAGAAAGAAGTATGCTCCCTTCGTTGTTTACTCCCCTGCCAGAACGCACCTGTAGTGCTAATGCAACCACGGCAATGAACAGGAGGCTTAAGAGGGTTGTGAATGGTCGTGCCATCATTCTACGTATCCTTAAAAATGGAATATTGCTTCCCTTTCGATTTGGTTTTGTTTCGATTTGGTTTTGTTTTGAGTAATATTTTTTATATACATTTTTTGTGATATTGAATCCACATCACATCACCTATAATACAAATAACATTCTTATCAATAAATTATAAATTATATTGTAGTGTAGTTTTTTACGAATGAGTTAAATATTTTAGACAAAGTGCTCGCAATTCATTTCTATTTATAGACCAACTATCCATGGTCTTCCTCATCTATTCGCCGACTTTACTGCTTCCTCCTTTCTCTCTGCCGTGGACTTTAGTTTGTTATGAGTGACGTAAAGATACTCCAAATTGGAATGTTGACCGAGCTCATATCCGAGAGCTCGCAATTCATTTTTATTTATAAAAAAACTATTCATGGGCTTCCTCTTTCCTTCGTTTGCACTCTTATATTGTTGGATTGTATATAATCATTTCATAAATCTCAATTAATTGTTGTATTTGTTTTCATAAATTCAATTCAATGTCTTTTAAAAATAAACAAATATATTTATTTATTTATTTTTATTTTTCGGTAATATTAAAAGAAATAATATTTTAAAAGGGATCTCACAATCTTATACAAAGAGTGTTTTGAAAGGAATCCCACAGTTTTAAACAACAATTTTCCGAAAGATAGAAAAACAAACACAACCCAACAAATTATCTCGAGAAAGAGACTAATAGCCATCCACCCCGAAAGGGAATAAACAACCAACAACACCGACCAAGAAAGTACAACAAAGACAATCAAGGTATCAGAAAAATCGAAAGGTGGTGGAGAAGTTAAATAGAAATTGAAACCCCACATGCACGTCTCTTTTTCGAAAAGGCGAGAAACAAGTAAAATTTAAAATTTAAATTTCAAATAGCCCACCTGTTCCACCAAGGAACAGGCAGGCCCCAACAATGGGCCTGAGCAGAGGAAACCACAGAGCCAACCAAAAAAGGAACATGAGCAGCAAAGACCACCACCGAGCTAGGGCCACCAAACTAGAAATAGGGAAAAAAACCCCAAAGGTACTCAGATTTGGACTCAGAGTATAAGGACCCACGGGAGAGAAGGGCCTGGAGCAAACCTCTAACACTTGTAAACAAAACCATTACCATAATGGAAAAATATGCATACATACACAATGGTAGCTTCACTCAAACTTAACTTGGAAGTCATACGAGCCCCGAAAACACTCAATCATACTGGGAAGAAGCCCCATTGAATTGGAGTAGGAGAGAATACAAAAATAGATTTTGATGGTCTTAGAAAGACTTCCTAACACCACTCAAAGACTACCATCAACTTACAAGACAACAAGAAAAATTTGGGTCCTAAAAACCGTCGATAAAACCAGCAACTAAAAGTCTATGGGTCGAAACCCCATAGGAAAACAACAAAAATGTTAGAATTTCACAATAATAGATATGCAAAGTATTACATAAAATATGAAGAGAAGAGTGGAACTGATTGCTTTATCTCTAGGATCAACTCTATATAAATAGTAAAGTTGATCATTGAGAGCCGTTGGATTACAAAAACTCATCAAACCTAATGAAGACACCACTTAGAGTTCTCCTAACACATGGAGGAGTGGAAACTCAAGTGTGTATCCTAGTGAACTTAAGAGAATATTCACTTATTCTAACACCCCCCTTAAGTGATACTAGGGGAGATTTTAGAAATGAGTCCTCACAATGAGACCTAATTAGGTACTCATGTACATCATAGATAGTTTGTGGAAAAAACCCCTGTGGAAAAAACCAACTATCACTTCTTTGTTTTGAAATGATGGTAAAAACCCAGTGGGAAAAGCCACCAATAAAAAGCAAAGAAGTATGAAAGAGGCTTGTCTTTGGATGGTGAAGATTGTCCTCTTTAATAAAAATGAGTCCTCGCAAGAAGGCCTAATTAGGTACTCATGTACAATATAGAGAGAGGTGGAAAACATCTTTGTCAATGCAATTTTAGTACTCCAAGTTTCTCTCATAAATGAAGGTAACGCGGAGAAGGAAACGACTTGGTGAAGATGTCTGCAAGCTGATTCTATGTTGGAATATATTCCAAAAGTACATCCCCATTCTGAATATATTTCCTAATGAAGTGCATGTGGATCTCAATGTGTTTGGTGCACTGATGTTCAACTAGATTGCGTGCAATATGAGTTGTGCTTTGATTGTCACACCATAGAGTTATAGGCACTTCTTAGAAAAAACCAATTCTATGAGAATTTGACAAAGCCATAGGGTTTCCTAACTGGCTATAACTGCTACTCTGTATTCTACCTCTATAGAAGATAATGCTATTGTCTATTGTTTCTTGCATAACCAGACTACTGTTGAAGAGCCAAGGCAAAAAACATATCCAGAGGTAGAACATATGTCATCTACTGATCTTGCCCAATATGAATCTGTATAGCCAATGATATCCATGGAGTCTCCTCTATAGGTGAGCCCAAATTTTGTAGTACCCTACAAATAACAAATAATTCTTTTAGCTACTTGCCAATGACTGAAATGAGGGTTATGAGAGAACCTAGATATGAGCCCAACAACATATGAGATATCTGGGCGAGTATGAGTGAGGTATAACAGATTACCTATAATTTAATGGCATAGAGTAGCATCACAAGGAGGGGATGAGCAGGAAGTACTGAGATGAATACCAGATTGAAAGGGGTGTGATAAGGTTTGTAATATATCACTTGAAACTTCTTAAGAAGATCTTGAGTGTACTTTTTTTGACATAAGGTGATCCCTGCTTTATTTTGCTTTATTTGAATCCCAAGGAAAAAATGAGCTAGACCTAGATCAGCCATTTCAAATTTCTTAGAGAGGGAGTTTTTTATATTCTCAATGTGAGTGAGGTGTTATTATCACAATGATATTGAGAGGTGTGGTTGAATCAGTGTAGCTCTTTAAAACTTAAATATTCAACACTCAAAGCTGAAACAATGAAAACATAAAACCAAATAAAGCAAGTATAACAAGAGAACATCACACAACTGAAGAACACAAGCTTATACTGAGAGGTGGGGGAATAATATAAGACCTCTTTTTACTTTTTCCTTTATATTTCAAAATAGTAAAGCAATATACCCAAAGCAATATCAAAGCAATGCACAATATTATCCACAAAGTGACACCAATTTTAACGTGGTTCACCTAGAATGGCTGGGCTACGTCCACAAAAATTTTCTCTAAAAGTTATCTCAAATTTCTTTGGGAATCCTTCTCAATTACAATGTTTATGAGCCTCAGCCCAAAGGAGATACCTTCCCCCAATCATAATTTATGAGCCTCTGCTCAAAGGAGATACCTTCCCCTAATCAAAATTTATGAGCCTCTACTCAAATGAGATACCTTCCCATCTGCTCTGGAAATGATCCCTCAGAAGATCAACTACCTCTACCTCTTGCCAGCACATGGAACTCCTTTCCATCGAAGACCTCCTATCCTCAATGCTTAGCCTAAGAGACCTTTGCCTTCTATGATCACATCCACAGCAGCTCAGCAACCTGTACCAAACACAGTTAGTCGGTCTAGTACAAGTCTTCCTCTATCTGTCAGATCTATCCAACTCTTGAACAAATCAATCCTCTACATACAATCCTTCTCAAATATTTGCCAAATCTGTCCTCAGGTTCTCATAGAACCAATGTACCTCTGTCCTCAAGTTCTTTGATAGAACTATCAAACTCAACTCACAAGTCCTCTGCTAGGACCTGTCCAAATATGCTCACAAGTCCCCACCGGAACCTGTCCAAAACTGCTCACAAGTCCTCACCGGAACTTGTCCAAAAACTGCTCACAAGTCCCCACTGGAACCTGTCCAAAAACTCAGCAGGCTCACCAAGAAAAACTTTCTTAGTAGGAAATCACAAAGTGAATTGTTAGAGACCCAATGTGATTTTTCAAACTCATAGAAGCATAAAGAGAATTTTTAGAGACTCAATATGTTCTATACTCAAATCCCAATCTCAAAACTCAACTCAAATCAACTCAGCTCAATCTCAATCTCAAATCTGAAAACTCAACTCAATATCTGAAATGGATAGGATAAAATGTTTTCTTTCAAGAACATGAAACCCCAACAATTGCCAACTATGCAAAGAATCACATAACAATGATACTCATATTCTTTTCACCATCAATTAGGGTTTCAACAACAATGCTCATCAAACAAGGTTTAGTCAACCAACACCATTCAACTCAACATCAACCTTGAAGCATTCAACCAATCATCACAAGAAAAGGAAACAAGTAGAAATCCTTTTTCCTCCAAAGATATTTGAACAAAATAGCCACCAACACAATATCACCAAATGCAAAGAATAACTTGCTCAAATCAACTCAATGGAGTAAGCCCAATATCATGAATCAAGTAAAGCAATAACTTGATCAAACAACCTCTATGGAAGCAACTCAACCATCAAACTCAAAATAGCCAACCAAGGGTTCCACTAACTCAATGCAAGTAGCTAGACTCACAAATATAAACCCTAGTGCACAAAGCTTCCACTATCTCAAACCAAAAATTATGCATTCACCGAAAACTCTCCTTAAGGATAACAATGCATAAGTAGTCTTCAACAAACTAGAAAATAGGATTTACACCTAGCCAAAGGATACCTAGTAGAATACCTTTTCACTCCAACCTTATTTCAGAAAGCATACACCAATCATACTCATAAGAAGAATGTGCCCATACCTTATTGGAGTAGAAGATAATTGAACCTTCAAGTTGTCACCACACACAACTCTCAAACTTCCAACCAAGTTAGGGTTAGAATAAAAAGAAATGAGCAATAATATAAACTTCCTTTATTACACCTTTTAGCTCCACTTCTTTAAACACAACCACCATAACATGCTAATAAATCAACAATCACAAACTCACACCTTATACCTCAATTTTTAATTTTAGAATAGCAAAGAATAATCTTAAAAATACATCCAAAGAAATATGCCCTTATTTCTCCTAAGTTTTTATTCAATGCTAATCACAAAATCCAAAACTCATAAAATTTAATCACACCTTATAAATTGCTGTCCAAGAAACTCTGAATTTCGTGGCATAAAGACGTTTTAATAAAAAAATGTGTTACTCTAGCAAAGCACCCTCGCGAGACTCAAAACGGTGACCTCCGCCAATGTAGCGCCCAATAGAAGCCTTTGCTGCCACTAGCCCACGCATGCTATGAAGTTCACAAGTGAACTTCCCTCCACTTCACCCTCAAAAAAACTCCCGAAGAATTTTCAATAGCACATGCTTCTAAGTCTTCCTTCGATCGTAGCGAATATAGAGCACAAACACCGCAAATTGCATTCAGGGAATTTTGAATTAATTAGCCTTCCAACCTTAGGAGTTGGAGAATAAATAGTCTCTTCAAAGACACCTTGACGTCGGCAGAAATAAAGACCATTTCAAAATTAATCAAAAGTTTTTTCAAAAAGGGTTTAAAAACCCTTAAATAATTTTAATAAATTAAGAATAAAAAAAGGTTTAAAAACCTTTAAGTATTTTTAATAAATTAAAAATAATTTCTCCCTTAATTAATTAAATAATTAATTAATTAAAACCTTGAAGGGTTTTAAATAATAATTAAATAAATAATAAAGAGAACCTCCATTGGTTTTAATAAAAACCCTATCCAACTTGGTTTTAATAAAAATCGGTTTGGTTTTAATGAAAAACCCTTGCCAATGGAATCTCTTCGGATTTTCTTAAAAATATTCTCTTGGAATCTTCCACCTTTGAAGCCAACACATCCTCTTAACATTAATGCCATTTCCTTTTGACATCAATGACAACTCATAGACAAGAAGCTAGGATCTCAAACCCAAATTTACCAACAACACAAGATGTATCGAGGTTCATCAATTTGGCTACATCTTCGAAAATGACTATTTGGATTCCCATCCAAATCTAGTCTTTGCAAAGCATCGACTTTACAATAAATTTACCAAAGACCCACCTGGAAGGAGCACCAACCCCTGATTTATCTGCACCAACAGAAAGGAGCACCAACCCCTCTACCAAGCATCCACTTGATTTTGATATTGATAATAAAATGACATATACGAATTTTTTCACTGAAACCAGAACCCTCTATGGTTTGTAATATCAAAATCTAAAACTTTCTATTTCACCCAGTATAACATCCCTCTATCTGCATTACTCAGAATTTGAATCTTCTCTTCTCACAACAAAAAAATTGATTGTTCTCTTAGCTCATTCTACCAATTGCTAAACACTTTATAGGTATTGTGCAAAACTTTTTATGCAAACTCCTCTCAAAATTTTAGCCAAAATGGATATCATATAAGAAAGTTATGCCTAAAATACTGAAGTGATTTTTCTCACCTCTCTCCAAAAATCATGGATTTTCACTCTTTATTTTTCTCCACACACACTTATCTCTTCACAAAATGAAGTCCCCATTTTTCAATAAAATCCCTTGTCACTTTAAAATCCCACACTACATTTTTTTTCCCTTTTCAATTTTTAAAATTATTTTCTTTAATGAAGCTTCTTAAAACAATATAACTTCATTTTTTTATTTTGAGAAGGCATTTCATCAAACACGTCACATGCAAAGAATTGACACCTTAATTGTTCTCTTACTTCGGAGCCACATGACACCTCAAAACAAAAATTAAAGATGCCCTATTTGATGCCTTGAAGGTTTAACAACACTAAAACCGAAACTTTGGCAACTCTGCAAGGTTGAAACGGCCAACTAAACGATTTTGCACAAGTGGAACAAATTGACATAAAAGTGACATGTACCATTTTTGCAACAATCATAACTCTCACCTCATAAGTTTGTTTTCTATGAAATTTGAAATATAGAATCTCTGTAATGTTGAATATATCCAGTCTGAATATTGCTACATAAATATTTATGGTTCACCTGTAACACCACGAAAACTGCTACTGACACACTTTTTCCAAAAAGAGCATTTTTGTGACAGTCTTGCAACACTTGTAGCATTTGCCTCGTTTCTCTGTTTTTGTGGTAATTTGGAACACATGTTTTTGAAGATAATTAAAACCTCTAGTTCAAATTTTGCTATCAAATTCTTCTCGGTTTCCTCGTAGTGCTTATGACAAAACTGCCCTTTTTCAGCCTATACAACCACTTGCCAAATCATCCGCCAAGATACTGGAAATGTCACCGATCAATACAAACACTATGCTGACTCCTCCAAAACTATTCTAGATTGTTTTCTGATATTCTGGCATGTTCCAAACTCATCCATTCTATCCAACTGCACCTGTGATGACTTTTGTAATCTTTTGACAACTTCTTGACAATTTTTTCAACTTTTGTAAATTTGCATGAACAACCTATAACAACTTCACCCGAACATCAAAAACATCCTCATAAGCATTGAGCATCATTGTAAATAATCTAAAAAATCTCCAAAATACTATCCACTACATCAACCTATCCATCTGAGTGTGTTGACAACAATGACAATATTATCGTTGCACCTTGCTCAACAATCTCCCCCTTTGGATTTTTTGGCAACACACACAAAATTTCCTATAACTCTTCTCCCCCTTTGACAAAAAGACAAAAGGACTGCAGAAAACTCTTCCTAAATCCATGCACAATATTCTTAGGCAAAAATTATTACACTTAGCAAAAATCACAAACATGAGCAAAAATATAAACAAATACACAAATGCTCCCCCTAAGAATGTGGCCCCAATAGCTAGTCAATTCTTGGGAAGTGTGACCACTCACAATTTCTTGTGAATGTAGTCAAAGACTTGCTTGGAAAATGTTTTTCTGAATATATCCGCCACTTGCTCTTTTTTTGGAACAAAATCCAACTTAACCTCACCTTCCGCAACTTTCTCCTTCAAAAAATGATATCGGATAGCAATATGTTTTGTGTGAGAATGCATAATCGGATTCTTTGAGATGTTAATGGCACTGGTATTATCACACTTAAATAAAATAAGCTCACTAAAATTAATACCAAGATCCTTTATATTTTGTTTCATCTATAACACCTTCGTACAACACGTTGTCGCTGCAATGTATTCTGCCTCTACTGTGGATAAGGAGACTGACTCATGTTTCTTACTGTGCCACACAACCAACCTATATCCAAGATAGAATGCACCTCCACTGGTACTCTTCATGTCATCTACATATCCTATCCAATCTGCATCTGAATATGCAATAAGGGTGAAGTCCTTACCTTTTGGATACCATAACCCATACTCCATAGTACCCTTGAGGTACTAAAGAATCCTCTTCACTACTATCACATGAGTCTCCTTGGGACTAGCCTAAAATCATGCTACCATGCATACTACCTACAAAATATTTGGTCTGGTATTTTTCAAGTACAGTAAGCTCCCAATCATAGATCTATACATAGTTTGATCAACATATGGAGATTTGTCATCCTTGCTCAACTTGCAACATGTCTTCATGGGAGTGCTAAATCACTTACAATCCTCCATTGTGATATTTTTCAACATCTCTTTCACATATTTAATTTGAGAAATAAATATGCCCTTCTCATTTTGATTAACTTGCAATCCGAGGAAATACAAAAGTTCACCAATCATTGACATTTCAAATTCTTTCTGCATCTTATTTGCTAAATCTTTACACAACTCATATTTGCTACTGCCAAATATGATATCACCTATGTATACAAAAATAACAATATGATGATCATTTTTTATTTTGACATACAAATTACTATCCACCATACCTTTCTTGAATCCTTTCTGAGTAAAATAATTGTCTAGCCTTGCATACCATGCTTGGGGTGCTTATTTTAAGTCATATAACGCTTTCTTCTACTTGCAAAACAAGTTGGGATCATCACCAAGCTGGAAACCATTTTTCTGCTCAATATAAACCTCCTCTTCAAGTTTCCCATTCAAAAATATTGATTTTACATCCATTTGATAAACTTTGAAATTCTTGTAAACTGCTAAAGCTAGAAATATTCTAATTGCCTCTAGTCTAGACACAGGTGCAAAGGTTTCCTCAAAGTCAATACTTTAAACTTGTGCATAGCATTTGCATACAAATATTGTTTTTTTCCTAACTACATGTCCTTATTCATTCAATTTGTTCCAAAAGACACATTTAGTACCGATTACATTTTATTTGTAGGTCTTGGTACTAACTACTAAGTCTTGTTTTTCTCGATCTGATCTAATTATTCATTTATTGCCTTTATCCAAATTTTATATTTTCTTGCATCAATAACATTTTTGGGCTCAATGTTGGATAATAAAGAGTAGTTACTTACTAATATTCTTCTTTTCTAAACACCAACTATGGGGTCTCCAATTATTTGCTCTCTAGGATGATCTTTGTACTAGCTGCTCGTTTTGATTTTCTTGTTTTATTCCACTTCCGAATCACTGTTTGAATCCTCTGAGTCAATTTTTGGTTTATTTTTCATTTCCTTTTCCTCATCTCCTTTAATTACCTCTTCATAAATTGGGTAGTTATCTTCATATCTAATTACTCGTTCCATTCCTTCATCAACTTTATCATCTACACTATCCACAATTTTCCTTAGCCTCTTGTTGTAGCATTTGTAAGATTTGATTTTTGAGGAATAGAAAATAAAAAAACTTCATCCACTCTATCTTCAAACTTACCAAGGTTTTCTTTAGATCTTTTTATGTAACACTTGCTACGAAAAACTTTAAAGTATCTTGTTTTTGCCTTTTTACCGAACCACAACTCATAAGTAGTTTTGCTTTCATGTGTCCTCAATATGCACCTATTTTGGATGTATACCGTAGTATGGACTGCCTCTTTCCAAAATCTATCTACTACTTTGCTCTCAGTCAGCATAGTCCTTGCCATTTCCTACACTGTCCTATTCTTTCATTCTACCACACCATTCTGCTGAGGTGTCCTGGCTGCTGAAAACTGTCCCTAATGCCATATTTTTTACAATACTCTGTGAAATCCTCTGAAATGAACTCTCCTCTATTTGACCTTAAACATTTAATCATATTTTTTGTTTTATTCTCAACTTGGTTTTTGAAAACCTTGAACATCTCAAAATCTTCTGATTTATGCTTCAAAAATAGTACCCATGTCATCCTAGAATAGTCATCTATACACAACATGAAATATATGTCATCATTTATGCTTTGCGTTCTCTTGGGTCCACATAAATCAGTATGTACTAGTTCCATAGGTTTGCTTGTGTAGTACTCTTTTGTTTTAAATGAGACTCTAGTTTGCTTCCCATTTTGACATGAATCACAAATTTTATTTGATGGTTTGCCAATGGTGGGAATATCTCTCACTACTTTCTTTGAGCTGATTTTTACTAGATTGTCAAAACTGATATGATCGAGCCTCTTGTGCCACAAACAATTCTCTTCTTCCTATCCAATCAAGTAAGCTCCTTCTGAAATCTTTGAGAGAGTGTACAGTTTGCCATATGTACTTGATCCAGTTGCTATCAAATTCCCATTGTTTGCCTTTCTGACTTCACAACCTTAATTCTTAAAGATCACTTCATGACCTCTATCACAAATTTGACTTACGCTCAACAAGTTATGCTTCAAACCAACCACAAAAAGACTTCTTTTGACCTGATTTTTCATCACTAATATTAACTAAACCTCTACCAACTATCTTAGCTCCATCATTGTTTCTAAACTTTACCGAACCACCTTCATATTGCTGCAGCTTCTCAAATTTTTGTTTGTCACCCTGTCATATGACTAGCGCATCCACTCTCAAGTATCCATGGTGCATATTTATTCTGCACTTTAAATGTCATATGTACGATAAAGGATTCGTTTTCTTCCTTAGGTCATTTTTTTTCTTTCCACTCAGGTTTGATTACAATTTTGGGCTCTTGTTTTGGATTTTCTTTTTGAGTAGCTTGTGCATGTTTTTCAGGAAATTTTCTATTTTGTCTTATTCCATTTGGCTGAAATTTTCTTCCCTAAAATTGATTTGATGCAAATGTACTTCGATAATTTCTTGTAATATGCCCAAAATTATGGCAGTTATAAAACTCTACTGCATAATCCATCAAAGATGAAAAAACATTTCTATTGGTAAAATTCCTTGGTCCTACATTATACTTGTAATCTGAGATCTTATGTCCATAACCATTGCATTTAAAATAGTAACCAGAAAAGAGATGATTGAACCTGGGTGGTGGTATTTCCCATGTTGTCGTAGGATCCATAAATATTCTTCTTCTTTGATGTGTGACATTGGTGAAGCCATCATTGTCAATTTTCCTTTTGTGCCTTGCATTATTGCTTTCCTTTGCATGATTCATTTTTTCTTGATCAACCTGTTTCTTCTCTTCATTCTTTGTGGATTCTTCATTTATGGCCTTTGATCCGTTTGACGATTATACTTCATCAAAACCCAAACCAAATTTGATTCTTGTAGTCTTTTGGTTATTTATTATCTTGTGCAACTTCATAGAACTTTCTTCACGTTTGTGATAACAACTAATTTTTTGATTCATCTCTTCTAGCTGCATTCTTAAACCAACAATCTCTTCTTCTAGCTTGCTGCAATAATCTATTTTCATGGTTATTTGCACTTCGAGATCTTCGGAGATTTTCTTGGATTCTTCTATCTGTACTTTGAAATTTGTTATGATTTCATTTTCATCCTTAAGCTTTCTTAAAATTTTCTTATTCTTTTTTATTTCTATGTTCAATTCATCTAGAGTTGTAATTAGTTCATTTTCCAAATTTACTTCTACATTAATTTCTTTTTCATCACATTCCTATTATTTTTTTGGCTTTTCTTCTTTGAGTGCCATGAAAAGAGCTTCACCTATTTCCTTTTCAAAATCCTCACTAGAGTTATCTTCTGATGAACTAACATTCTTGGAGATGAAACTTTTCTTCTTGAAGTTGCATTTTTTGAAATTTGTTTTTTTCTTCCAGTCACTTATTTCTTCATGTGATCCTTCATCACTTTTGTTATTCTTATTAAGTGGACATTTACCTGAAAATTACCCAATGCCTCCACAGTTGAAATATTTAAACGGTAACTTTCCTTTGTATTTTATTTTTCTCCTTTTTAGTTTTCAAACAAATTTTGTTTCAATTTCATTTGATGTCTCTTCTTCCTTGGATTCTTGTTTTACTTTCATATTTTTATGGGTTTTAAAAGTAGCTTCTTTGTATGCGGGTTTAGATTTTCCTATTCTCATTTCATATGCAGTCAAATAACCATGCATCTCATCCATACTAAGAGAATTTAGATCTTTAGCTTCTTTTATAGCTAAAAATTTAGAATCAAATCTTTGGGAAAGGGATCTTAATACCTTTTTCATGATGACAGAATATTTTATTTCCTCGTCGAGTCCTTTAATCATATTAATGACTTCATTAACTCTCAACATATATGCCTCTATATTTGCATTCATCATTCATCTTAACGTATCCTTCGTGAATGCTCTTTAGTTTGTCCCATATTTCCTTTACCGTTTTAGAACCCATAATATTTACCAGTTCGCTATCCACTAATCCACACATGATAGCATTATTTGCTTTTGAGTCATTCTCAAAAAGTTTCTTACCAGCAGCATCAGTTAGAGAAGTGGTGGGTATTGTGTATCCACTATCTACCGAATCCCAAATTTTGTATCCCAAAGCACAAAGATATGTTTGCATCTTGAGTATCCAAAATATGTAATTAGTTCCATCAAATAATGGTGCTTTGTTTGATGTGAATCCTTCATCACTTGCCATTGTGTCACTTCCAAGATCACCCTAGCTAGTTAAGCTTATTCAGGAACTTGACTATGATACCAATTGTTAGTCTCATAATGATATCGAGAGGGGGGTTGAATTAGTGTAGCTCTTTAAAACTTAAATCTTCAACACTCAAAGACAAAACAATGAAAACATAAAACCAAATAAAGCAAGTATAACAAGAGAACATCACACAACACAAGATGTACTGAGGTTCACCAATTTGGACATCACCAATTTTGCAAAGCACCAACTTTACAATTAATTTACCAACACCCTCTAGAAGGAGCACCAACCCTTGATTTATCTGCACCAACAGAAAGGAGCACAAACCCTTGATTTATTTGGACCAACAGAAAGAAGCACCAAGCCCTCTACCAAGCACCCACTTGATTTTGATATTGATAATAAAATGAAATATATGAATGTCTTCACTAAAACGAGAACCCTCTATGGTTTGTAAGCTCAAAATCTAAAACTTTATATTTCACCCAGTATAACATCCCTCTTTCTGCATTACTTAGAATTTGAATCTTCTCTTCTCACAAAAAAAACTAATTGTTCTCTTAGCTCGTTTTGCCAATTTCTAAACGCTTTCTGCGTATTGAGCATCACTTTGTCTTTAAAATCCTCTAAACATTTCAGCCAAAATTAATATCATATGAGAAAGTTATGCCCAAAATACTGAAGTGATATTTTTCACCTCTCTCCAAAAATCACGGATTTTCACTATTTATTTTTCTCCACACACACTTTTCTCTTCACAAAATAAAATCCCCACTTTTCAATAAAATCCCGTGTCACTTAAAAAACACACACTTGCATTATTTTTCCCTTTTCAATTTTAAAAAATATTTTCTTTAATGAAGCTTCTTAAAACAATATAACTTTTTTTTTTTTTTTTTTTGAGAAGGTATTTCGTCAAACACGTCACATGCAAATAATTGACACCTTACTCGTTCTCTTACTTCGGAGCCACGTGAAACCTCAAACAAAAAAATAAATATGCTCTATTTTATGCCTTGAAGGTGTAACAACACTGAAACTGAAACTTTGGCGACTCTGCAAGTTCAAAACATCCAACTAAAGGATTTTGCGCAAGTGGAACAAATTGACATAAAAGTGACCTGTACCATTTTTGCAACAATCATAACTCTCACCTTGTAACTCTATTTTCTATGAAATTTGAAACATAGAATATCTATAATTCTGAATACATATAGTATAAATATCGCTATATAAATCCTTATGGTTCACCTGTACCACCTCCACAAAAAATGCTATTGACACACTTTTTCCAAAAAGAGCATTTTTATGATAGTATTGAAATGCTTGTAACATTCACCTCGTTTATTAATTTTGGTGGAAATTTGGAAAACATATTATTGAAGATAACTATCATCTCTAGTTCAAATTTCACTATCAAATTCTTCTCGGTTTGCTCATAGTGCTTTTGACAAAACTGCCCTTTTTGGCCCTGTACAACCACTTGCCAAATCATCCGCCAAGATACCAAAAACGTCACCGATCAATCCAAACACTATGCTGATACCTCCAAAACTATTATAAACTATTTATTAACATGCTGAAATGTTCCAAATTGATCCATCCTATCCAACTACGCCCGTGATGACTTTTGCATTTTTTTGACAACTTCTTGATGATTTTTTCAACTTTTGTAAATTTGCATGAACAACCTATAACAACTTCACCAAAAAATCAAAAATATTCTCATAAGCATTGATCATCACTGTACATACTCTAAAAAACATCTGAAAAACTGCCCACTATATCAACCTGTCCATCTAAGTCTGTTGACAATAATGACAATACTATCGCTGCACCTTGCTCAACATGAGGTTACTACCAGTGAGAAGGAGGTAATAAAAATAAAGAACAAGAATGGTGATATTTCATTTACTTCTCCAAATTTAAACTATATTATCAGACTCATAATGATAAAATCCTATTGAAATAAGGAAGGAGTCCATATTTTCATACCAAGATCTAGGGGGCTTGTTTGAGACCATATAGAGATTTTTTAATCCAACAAACAAGAGAGGAGTCTTGAGTAAAACCAGTGGGTTGTTCCATGAATATTTCTTCTTTTAAATTTCCATGTAAGAAGGCATTTTTTACATCCATTTGGTAGACTGACCATTTATGTAAAGCATCCAGAGCAAGAACTAATATAACAGAATCAATTTTAGAAATAGGAGCAAAGGTTTATGTATAATAAATACCCTCTATTTGAGAAAAACCTTTGGCTACAAGAGGAGCCTTGTGTTTATCTATTTTCCCATTTGGTCCATATTTTATTTTGAATATCCATTTACATCTAACTAATTTTCTTCCCTTAGGTAAGGGAAATAAATCCCAAGTATCATTTTTTATCAAGGAAGAAAATTCATTATCCATGGCATCTTCCCAGTATTTTATATCTGAGGTTTCTTTGAAGGATTGAGGATCAGATAAAATGGATTGACATACAATACTAGAACCTATGGGGTTGGTTGATCTGTTTGAGGGAATATTTTTAATGTAGGGAGTAGCTTCTTTAACAATTGTGCAGGCCCATTTTGGCATAGAAGAGAGAGTTGAAGGAGTTGAAAGTATTTGAGGAGTTACATGATATTCATCTTGATTACCAATAATCAAATTAACTTCAAGGGTTGGTTCTTCATAATATTGTGGTTCCACTGTAGGAGAAGGCTCAATGGAGGAGTCCTTTGGAGGTTCTTTTTGAGGGAATGTTTCATCAAATTGGACATTACTATGAAAGAATACCTCATGAGTTGAGGGATCAAGAAGTTTGTATGCTTTCAATTCTTCACAATAACCAACAAAGATGAGTTGTCTACTTTTCTTATCAAGAGCCTTCTTTTTATTCTTTGGAATGTGAGCCCAAGCTATACATCCAAAAATCATGAAATTGAAAACATCTGGTTTTAAGCTATACCTTGCTTCTTCAGTGGTTATTTGGTCAAGGGCTTTATGAGGTGTGTGACTTTGAATATAATTTGCACAGTTAATAGCCTTTGTCCAAAATATTTTTGGAAGATCTCTTGAATGGAGCATACAATTACACATCTCTTTTAATGTCCAGTTTTTCCTTTTTGCAATGCCATTTTGTTGAGGATTATGGGAGACAAAATGTTAATGAACTATACCATAATTAGAAATAATATGGATAATTCATTATTGTAGTATTCTCCCCCATTATTAGTTTGAATCTTCTTGATTTTACAATAAGCCTGATTTTCAACTAAGGCTTTAAATATTTTAAAGTGGGATAACACATCACTTTTATATTTGAGAAAACAGACCTAGGACCTTGTAGAAAAATCATCAATAAAGGTAAGAGCATACTTTGCTCCCTTAAAAGAAGTTTTAGGAAAGGTCATTAAGTCACTATGGATTAAATCTAGAGGGGATGAGGATTTTAGAGAGCTACTTGGGTGGAAAGGATCTTGATGTTGCTTTCCAAGAGCACATCTAGAGCAAATCCCATCACTAGAAGAGACTTTGGGTAATACTTTAACCATATTATGGGTGTGTAAATCCTTTAGGTAGTTATAATTAATATGATCAAAACTTTCATGCCAAATTTGACTTTCAATATTACTATGAGCCACAAAATAGGAGGCTCCTTTCAGATTTTGAAATATTTTGAAGTAAAAAATATGAGATTTAATATCAATATCCTCTTTTACTATAAGCAAATGAGGGGGTTGAAAATATCTTATCTCAACTCCTATTGGGTAGAAGTGAATAGTTTTCTCATTTCTAGAAGTACAAATTTGATAAATGGATAGAAGATTGGTGGGAATGTCTACAACATAGAGAACATTATTTATAGAGCCACCATCAATGGTTATATTCCCTTTCCCTTTGACAGGAATGAAGGAAGAGTCTCATACTTCTATGTTATGAGTAGAGTTAGAGGAGATAGAAGAGAAAAACTTCTCTAAAGTAGACATGTGATGAGTTGCTCTAGAATGTAGGACCCAACAATTAGAGGAATATTTCGAGGTTTTCTCTTGAACATTAAGGGCTTTTCCTATTTGATTATTCTTTTCTAACTTTTGATATTTAATGGTTGCCTCTAGTTGTTGTAATCTTTTCTAACATTTGTTAGCAGAGTGACCATTCTTTTTATAATGGGTATAGGTAATGGGAGTCTTTTCCTTCTTTTTGAATTTTTCTTTGGAGGATGTGGAGGCTACTAAGGATTTTGAAGAATATTATTCATATCTAGCAATTTTGGTCTCTTCCCTAGTTAATCTATCAAAAAATTATTCTAAAGAGGGCATTTTAAATATTGCACCAAGAGCATCTTTAGTAGATATGAATGTGGTTGCAAATATTTGAAAAACACCATTTAGTTTTGAAAGGATTAGATAAATACATTCTTCTTCTGACTTAGTATTCCCACTGCCTTTATATTGAGTGAGGATTTTTTTTAACTTAGTGAGGAAATCAATAATACTACTAAAATCTTTAGGAGATAAAGAAGTTAATTTAGCTTCTAGTTGCATTGATCTCATGTGATCTACTTTTCCAAATAGGGTTTTTAATTTCTCATAAATTTCATGACGAGTTTTGTAATCTGTAATATTAAACCACAAGCTTTCATGAACATTGGTGCTAATAATATGCATAGTTTCATGCATTTTACCTTTATGAACAAATATTTCATATTCTTTATCAAATTTTGGTTGATTTTCTTTTAATAAATGAGTAAGACCTTTTGAGAGATGAGATTTTGAATTTCAGGTTTTGAAATGTGAAAATTATGAGGTGTGAGAGGCTCAATTGAATTCATTTTTTAATATTTTAATATAATAAATATAACCCCCTTTAAAACTTCAAAAAGAGAAGATAAAGAAGAAAATGAAGCTTGTTCAAAAATAGGTAACTCAAATATACCCACCCTTACTAGAGGGAAACTATAAGTATAAAGAGGCCTATGATTGTTTGCTTTATATTGCCAAAACTATAAGTATTGTGAGCATAAGAAGTTTTTTAGTTTGAAATGTATGGGAAGCAAAAAGTTTAAAATATGATCTCAACAACTTGCCCTTACTAGAGGGAGACTATAAGTTGAGAGATGTCCATAGTAAAATTTTTGATAAGAAAATATTTGTCAGGCCCTTATACCAAGTTTCCAAAAAACCCACCCTTATGTGAGGGAGACTATAATTTTTTAGGACCTTGATACATGGAACGTAGACAAAAGATATTTATGGAAAAAGAAAGGAGGTTTTGAAACTTTTTAATATCTTGCTTAAACAAAACTTAAAACAATTATTTAGATATGTAATCTGAAAGCAATTAAGTTTTGAATATATAAATATTTAACATATTTGTTTATAAATAAATTTTGGAATAAATACCAAAAATGATAATTTCCTTTGAAAAAATAAAACAATTTTTACATATGTAATCTGAAAAGGAAATTAACTTTATAACCCAAATGCTGTAAATAAAATTCTATAAATTAAGGAAAAAAATTATTAGTTTTCTAATCTAATATACTATTGAGTATATTCCTTTTGAAAAATCAAACAATTATTTTAGAAATAAAATGGAAATTAACCTTTAGAAATGAAATGAACTTTTAGATATCCAATCTAATATACTAGTGGGAGATATTATGCAAAGAAAATATCGGAAATTAAACACCTCCTTTGCACATAAGAGTGCAAAAATATGCACTCTAGATCCCCCCCAAAAGAATATTTTATATATTTAATACAAATTATGTCTACATCATAAATAGTTAACCCAAAAAGGAGGGTAGCCAAAAGAACAAAGACAAAGGAGATTTCGTTAATCGATATCCACCCTAAAGAAATGCAGGGAAAAAAATATATATACTCTTTTCCAAAATAGTAATAGGGAAAATCAGTTGAACAAGAGTCCGACAATTATCTTCCAAAGGCTTCATAGAGATATTGGTAGTATGGATCTTAGACCTACAGAAAATGGGTTACAAAGAGGAAATCCCTTTACCAGTGAAGCTCACCAGTGATGCTTCCCGAAACTCACCAGCGAAGCTCTCTTTCACGTACGCTACAGAAAATATATATCTAAAGGAAAAAAAAATTGTCAACAGGACATTTTTTTATAATATATTACCCTCCGAAAAACGTTATATTATTGCTGCCTAAAACTGATAGCATCAAAGATTGCATTTGATATTGAAATAAACTGCAGTATTTATAAAATTAAGGAGGCAACAATGAAAAAATGATGGTCTACAATAATTCCTTATATTTAAATAGCAATATTTAAATATTTTTGAGAAAGCATTCAAAAATGAATGAAACTTGTAGAAAGTTGTTAGATATTTGTTTTTTGAGTAAAACCAAGAGAAGCCTCAAAGAGTGTTTCAAAAGTAGAAGAACCTAAAGAACTTCGATCTAAAAATGAGAAGTGAAATATGCATAAAAGTAATATTATATTAGAAACTCGAAATATGTGTAAAAGAGCACCGTTGAGCGAGACTAGAGTGTGCCAGATCTTATTTGAGTGTGAAGGGGAGTTAAGATGACGACACCAAGAAGAGAGGCAGCTCCAATGACTAGAAAATATTAGTCTAGATCGAAGGAGGCCAATAGTCTATGAGAGAGCGCCAGAGCCTAGAGTCCCCCCAAAAAATGACCAATCTCCAGTTCGATTGGGAGTCCCCATACCACAAATTCTTAATGATTAGAATGACATCAAGGAGAGGTAGTTCTCTCAACATCTAGAAAAACAATCATTGAGAGGATATTAAATGTAGAGTAAAAGTGAGGTTTAATTTAAAAAATCACTAATAAATATAACCTCTACTCAATATCTAAAAAAAATTGAGTTATTTCATTTCCTTTAAAAACGAAACATAATAACTAGAATTTTAGAATACGATTTCAAAAAATAATGTGTCGAGATGAAAAAGAATAAAGAAAAAATGCTATTTTACATAGATTTGAATGGCGAGAGAAACGCTTACACATAGGGTAAACTGTGTTTAAAAAAAAGAAATAGTTATTTTTCTTAAAAAATTTCTCAAGCATTCAAGAGTATTCAACATAAAAAAAAATATGCTGAAAGAGAGAAAAAAATTACAATGGATAAAAGGAGACTTAAAGCAAACTTTTGAAGTTTAGATAGTAAAAAAAAATCCAAAGTAAAGAATCAGCTCCTAGAACCTTCAAGATAGAATACTAGCAAAATCTATCCTGCTCTAGTACCATGTTAGAATTTCACAATAATAGATATGCAAAATATTACACAAAATATGAAGAGAAGAGTGGAACTGATTGTTTTATCTCTATGATCAACTATGTATAAATACCAGAGTTGATCATTGAGAGCCATTAGATTACAACAATTCATCAAACTTGATGAAGACACCACTTAGAGTTCTCCTGACATATGGAGGAGTGGACTATCAAGTGTATATCCTAGTGAACCTAATATAATATTAACTTATTCTAACAAAAAATAACCCTCGACACCTATAGGTTCCAACCCCATAGGAAAGTAGTAGAAGAGGGAACCCTCCAAAGGGAGAACACCACCTCAATCAAATAACCATGCTTTGCCCTCCAAAGAAGCAAGGGCAAGCAACAAACCACCATGCGTCCACCACTTCCCCATCGATATTGTAACAGGGGACTCACTAAACCCCAATCCAAGGCAAGCACAAACAGAAGCACCCCCACTCATGAAGCTGTAATAAAAAGCACCGCTAGCCAGCACATCAGACACTACCTGAGAAATAGAGATATGGATAGCCAGAAACTAGGAAAATCCATTCTCATAACCACAAAAACACCATATTGGGAAACCAAGAGCCACTCTAGTTCCTCTACAACACTCTCTAAAACAAGCCTCAAAGTTCCATCATTCCTCACAAGAGGAGCAACCTTTGCAACCATAGGGACTGCAGAAGCAAGCATGGGGTCCAAAAACAATTCAAGTTCCTCAACGATGCTCTCACCTACATACCACATTGTTGCTCTCTCTCTATATAAAATTTATTATTAATAATTGGACATCATCATAATGTAATATTTTTTTAATAGATAAATAAATATGTATTAACATTCCAATCATGAAATATACCACAAAATTTGCATCATTACAATATAATTATATAATTAACTTAAAAAATTTATTATATTTAATAATTTGTAACTATATGTGATAAAAAATTGAAATGTTAATCATTATAATAATATATTTATTATTCAATCCCTCCGGATTTGACACCCATCATGACTAAAATATTGGCAAAAATATTTCTCATAGGTAGAGATATATTTATTATTCAATCCCTTCAGATTTGACACCCATCAGTTTTAGCTAATTTGGATAACCATTCCAGAAATACTATTTAGGATATTTATGTTTCAATGTAGATCTTCTTTTATAGTTGTAAACAGGTGAACAATCATTGTAGAAATATGGTTTAAGAGATTTGGCTCCAATGCAAATCTTCTTTTACTGTTGTAAACATGTGTTCTCTCTAAGGCTGGGAAAAGTCTCATCCCAACTTGTAAATGATCTTTGTTTTAATACATGTTTTTTGAAATTATTTTTCAAAAAAAATTATTAACATCATAAAATTATAATATTTAAATAAATGAAAAAATTAATATATATATATATATATATATATATATATATATATATTATATTTAATAATTTGCAACTATATGAACATGATGATATGATTGATATGCTCGTAATTATAATCTCTTTTATTTATATATATAATTAATATAAAAATATTTTTTATTTTTTAAGTTATTAATATATTATTTAATTTAATATATATCCAGGTGTTATAGGTGAGTTGGAGAGGAAAGGGAAATCCTCCAAGGGAGGTCCCAGGTTCAAATCTCCACCCTACCAAAAAGCTGAATTGGGTATCCAAAATCCAATTGATAATGTTGGTGCGGGCAGGGTTGGGTGCGACTCCCGAGTGACTTTGATGGTGTAGAACCCCTTGTTTGTGGTCTCTCAGACCAAGGCAACCCCACAAGGGATTTTTTGCTTTTAAAAAAAAATAATATATAAAATTTAATAACATAAAAATAAATATATTATTTTAAAGGTCCGAGGTGTAGACCAATTGGTTCATCCAAACCCCTTAAGGGGGGCGGAGGTCCAAGGTTCAAATCTCGAGCATCATCGGACTGAACGTTTTTTGCTTTCTTGGTGCTTTCAATGGCGTAAAAGGTTTAAAATTATTATGGCATGGCGGTTATAGGGGCATATTGCGCGAAGATCTATGTGGTGGCTTCTGGGGCGGACATCGCAGAATATTGTGGTAGCCATAAAAGCTGAACAACCTACCCGGATTCGTGGCGGCTACCGATTCCACCATGTAATATATATATATATATATATATATATATATATATATATATATATATATATATATATATAAAAATAATTATTAATTTTATAATTTTAAATATTTTTACAATATATATAATATCAAACATGTGTAAGAGAGATTTCAACATGAATATTTCAAATTAAATTCATTGCATTTTTTAAAGTATGTCGGGTAAAATAATAATTAAAAAATATAGTTAAAGTATGAATATGAATTTTATTTTATTTTTGTAACACTATATTATTTTATTTTAAATGATATAATTAAATTATATATATATATATATATATATATATAGTAGTTATTGATTGATTGATTGTACAATCGGACATGCATATTCATTCCCAATCTTAAACCTCCCAAAAAAGAGTTAATAAGGTTAATATATTTAAAAAAAAATTATTGATGTTTATGAATTATTTTTTGAGATAAATATTTGAAAATATTATAAATATTTATATAAAAGAAAATCATTTACAAAATAATTTAGTTAAAAAAACAATGTTGATATTTAACTTAATTAAATTAAAATTTTAGAAGATAACTCGGTTAGTTAAATTTATTTTGCTTCTTAACGAAAATGATGTCATAAAATTGATTTAAAAAACATAATAATGTGAAAAAGACTAAAAATATATCTGATAAAAAATAAAATAAAATATATTTTTAATAAATAATTAATTTGACCTAAATAAAAAAACTACGTATAAATTTTATATTTAATATTATAATTAAAAATATAAATAAATTATTTTTTCAATTTTATTTAAGTTTAATTAATTATATTTTAATTTTTTTAAATTTTAATTGCTTTATTTATTCTGATTTTTTACATATATTCAACTCTATATATATAATATCAACAAAATAAATGTTTGTTTAAAAATAATTATAAATAAAATTTTGTTCTTTTTATGATATAAAAAATAAAAAAGTTTTAAATAATATATAGAATTTGAATTTGTATTAATGTCCATAGGTAACCAAAAGAGGTCAAAATGGGAGTGCTTAATGCAACTTCAGAGATAATAATGTATGAAAAATAGTAAACATAATGACATATGATATACAAGATCTGTGGATCAAGGATTACTCTTAACATTCAAGGCTGAAGAGAAGTGAGTGATATAAGAGTTGGATGTCATCGCAGATGTTCTCTTTTGGATTCGACGACGAGTTGATCTTGTTATATCTTTGTGATCACCCCGGCGCTTCTTGGTCATTGCTTCTAGAGGTTGGATGAATGAAGTGATAATTTGGGATCTTGTTATCTTCTACAAATTTTTACTAAGTAGTTCTTTCCTGAGATTGAATAATTTCCAGATGAAAAGGGTAATGCATCTATGATCTTCATAATTAATCCAATATTTTAGTGTATGGGTGTCTATGAATAAGAAATAATATCTACCTCATATATCGTAGTAGACAAGAGAGTTGAAAATGAAATGATCCTCAGATTCCACATGAAGATTGTACAATCTACAAATACACTGATCTCTGGGGAGGTGATGATCTTTCTACAACACGCAAGTGGTGGGAACAAACTCATAGCTGAGCTATAGGTTAAAATATATACATTTTAAATTATCTAAAAATATAGTTTTTATTATCATTTGAACTTATTTTATTTGAGAACAATTTAAAATATTTAATTACAAAAATTAAATTTAATATTTATAAAATTATGTGTGCATTTATTAGACCATTTTTTGATTTGTGTGTCATCCTTGACATTATGTATGCATCTATTAATTTATTATTTATTTTAAAATAATAATAAAAAATTTATTATAAACAATGCCAATAATATTATTCTCGTAATGTTTGTGGGCAGCAGAAAAGTTTTGAATTTTGAATTTTTGTAAATTCAAATTTCAACACATGTATTTTTAGCAAATTGTTTTGAATTTTGACTTTTTGGAAATTCAAAGTTCAAATAATCACATGTATTTGCTAACCAAAATTTTATTCATTCTTACCAAACATTACCCTCGTTCCTCGCAACATTATCCTCGTTACATAATACTTTTATTATGCTTATCAGATTATATTGAATTTTTAACTTATTATGGATACACAATATTTGAAGATAAAGACTTTGAATATAAATATTGAATAGTCTATTGTTCCACATAAATTATTTATGGTCCTAAACCATTCAAACAAAAAAAAAAAAAATAGTCTACATTCAAGACTCCAATAAGGCCCACATAATTTATTCCTCCAATACAAATTCATGCACCATATGATGTCAAAGCTAATTTTATTAAAAGTCCTTTTGGGCATCTTATTAAGAAGAAATACGTAGTATCGCGAGGAAATTGAATTGATTTTACCAGAGATTATTTTTTTAAGCTAAAATTTTTTAGGAGAATAATTAGTTGATGATGGTGACATTGGCAATGTATTTCCTCCTTATCTAATAGGATTTAATGAGCTTTATTTTTTTATAAAACTTCTTCAATAAATTTATATTTGCTAAAGTTATATAAAATAAAAAACATCTCAATTTTTTTTATAAATTTTTATATATAAAATTTTATATTAAAAGTGTTATTATTTATGATTTTGACATGTATTGATAAAAAAGTTCATTTGATAGTAATTATATAAATTATTTATTGAATGTATAGTGACAAAGATAACTAACAACCTGTTTTGCCCAACTACTATGTAAACCTACCCAAAAAGGTGATCATGGGCAAAAAAAAAAAAAAATTATAGAAAGTGGGATTATTCCAATTTTAGAACCAGTGGACAACATTACAATTCAAACTATAATGCACGATTAGTAGAGTTGCCTACTTCAGAGTAGCACAAATTTTAGTGTAATGTAATTAGTATTAAACCAATTTGCATTTATATTAGTAATGATTGTGCTTTCTTGAATAGTAATTAAAATTATTTTCATTTACTAAGTATGTGACAAGAAAGCATATTTCTCACTTTTTGAATTTTTTTTTTAAATTATATTTGAATGAATATATAGTTATGATGGAGTAAAAATTTTAATTTTTTATCTGTGTGATGTGATCTATCGGCAAGAATACCACATGCATTATCGATGATGTGATCGAGGTGCAATACTTTTTTGTTTTTGTTTCTTTACCTAGAATATTTGTATAGGAATTTTTTTATTGGATCCAACATTTATATATTTTATTAATACCTTTTTTTATGTAATTTAAATATCTATCACAGAATCATGTATTGCTTTTATTTTTTGAGATCAATCAAATTATATATTATAATAGGATTATCTACTAATTTGTAAAGGAGATAATATAATTTGCATGGTAAATTAGTTAAGCTACTAGAGTTTTTATAACTAACCATTTAAGAAAGTGAGATAAAATCAAACTAATTGTGAAACATTAAGGATTGAAAATATGATATCAAATAATCTATGATACTCTTGAAATATAATATACAACATATTAGTGATCGAGGACTAGGTGGATTGGTAAGACGTTAGGCACTTACCAAGAGGAGACCTTGAAATATAATATATTAAAAGTGTTATTATTTATGATTTTGATATGTATTGATAAAAAAGTTCATTTGATAGTAATTAACAACCCATTTTCCCAACTACTACCCATTTTCCCAACTACTATGTAAACCTATCCAAAAAGGTGATCATGGGCAAAAAAAAAAAAAAAAAATTATAGAAAGTGGGATTATTCCAATTTTAGAAGCAGTGGACAACATTATAATTCAAACTATAATGCACAATTATTAGAGTTACCTACTTCACGATAGAACAAACTTTAATGTAGATGTAATTAGTATTAAACCAATTTACATTTATATTAGTAATGATTGTGCTTTCTTGAATAGTAATTAAAATTATTTTCATTTACTAAGTATGCGACAAGAAAACATATTTCTCACTTTTTGAATTTTTTTTTAAATTATATTTGAATAAATATATAGTTATGATGGAGTAAAAAGAGTCTATAAGACATTTAAAATTTTAATTTTGTATGTGTGATGTGATCTATCGGCAAGGATGCCACATGCATTATACACAATATTTTTTTGTTTTTGTTTCTTTGCCTAGGATTTTTGTATAGGATGTTTTTTTATTGGATCCAACATTTATATATTTTATTAATACTTTTTTGATGTAATTTAAATATCTACATTAGAATCATGTATTGCTTTTATTCTTGGTTGAGATAAATCAATTTATATTTTACCATAGGATCATCTAAAAATTTGCAAAGGAGATAATATAATTTACATGGTAAATTAGCTAAGCTACTAGAGTTTTTATAACAAACCATGTAAGAAAGTGAGATAAAATCAAATTAATTGTGACACATTAAGGACTGAAAATATGATATCAAATAATCTATGATACCCTTGAAATGTAATATACAACATATTAGTCATCGAGGACTAGGTGGATTGGTAAGATGTTGGGCACTTACCAAGAGGAGACCTAGGATAAAACCTTAGTGGCATGCCCAATTTGTGAAAAGGTAGTATTTTGACCTGATTCTATTGAGTGGGTGCTAGCTTTATGATGGTGGTACCAACCCTGAGCCACCAAGAGGAGACCTAGGATCAAACCTTAGTGGCATGTCCAATTTGTGCAAAGGTATTAGTTTGACCTGATTTTATTGACTATGTGCTATTTTGATAACGGTGGTACCAACCCTGAGCCACCAAGGGTCTCCCTCACTCCAGGTTGTGTTTATCGGGGTGAGATAGGAGTTAAAGTGGTAACACCATTATTTGATGCTACGATCAGAGGTAATGTGACTTGACCCTATGACAAGTTATTAAAAAGGAAAGGTAGTTACTAATTTTTTTATGTATCAAAATAAATATACAACATATTAAATTGATAGATCTACTTAATAAAAAAGTAGAAAATAATATTTCCATAGATATTTAAGGATACATAAAAAAGAGAAACATATCTTAAATTATTTATATAATATTTTGAGGACTAAAATCTTTCTCATACATACATCCATAATATGTCATTTAAAAGCATAAAATTTAATATTTGGTATCAAGAAAGAATATATGACACCTTAATTTAATATTTGGTATTAAATTGAATTTAGCTTTCAATGATGTTATTCATGGTTGCATTATCTTCAAATTTTTGTCTTTACATGCTATAATTCCATACAAAATGATTTGACTTCTTCTAATGCAAGCTACTTAATGGGCATGATAAAAACTAGAGTGCAACCCATATTTAGTGCAAGCTAGTGAATGGACATGATAAAAATCATAAACAATAAAAACCATAAACAATGCCATCAAATAATGATCATAATGCATGAATTCAATGTGATATAGTCACATTTTAATGGATTTTTGTATGTATTAGATATATGAATACTAACACTTATTTTAAAATTCCATGAGGTGCCAACAAATACTAATTTTCAAAAAGATTAATATCTTAAGGTTTTACCTTTTAAGTATTTTTCACACAATAAAAAATTCATAATAATTTGTATTCGTAAATAATAAGTTAAATTCTTCGTTAAATTATTGTTTGGTTAAAAATTATTTTTAAAGAATAATATGTTATATCATAAGATTAAATGATTCACACTATGTATGTTTAAAACAAAGTATAATTCGAAGCTAGATCTCATAAAATTACTATTAAAAATACAAAACAACATTACTTGTTTAAATACATGTTAAACTTGTAAGTTCCTTGGATCTTGGTTTATAACCCACCACCCATATTTTAGATGAAAAAATCAATTTGAAAATAGCATAACATTATTTAGCTCTTATTTTAGAAACTGTGAAAGATACAAAACTAGTTTTTTTATTATTATTTATTTATTTAACATGGATAATATATGAGTAGTAATATTACAACCACGCACAAGTACACATAATACGTAAATATTATTTGAAAAATACAAGAAGTGACTTGGTGTAGTCACCTTAAATAAACAACACTATTATTGTAAAACTTAATATTTATATGAAAAATTTAAAGTGAATTTATGTAAATTTATATTTATATGAAAAATAAAAAGTGAATTTATATAATTTAATATTTATATAAAAAATTGAAATTAAATATATGTATGTTATTTATGGTTTTTTATATATAAATTTTAATATTATAAATATTTTTTTTCAATGTTAATTACATATTAATACTATATAAAAAAATCTCATAAATAAATAAATTTTATTTTTTATGAAAATGATTACATTTTAAATTTGACTATGATATAGACTATGCTATGATATTGATTATAGGATATTGAAAACCCTAGGAGCTAAAAAAACCCTAGGAGTTGAGAATCCACCTTTGCTTGTTTCATGGCTGCTACACAACCGGTAGATTCAACTTATGTAGAAGCTATTAGATCAAGGAATTGCTCTAGGGAAGATGTCTCGCAAGTTCATGCTAAAAATTTTCCACCAAGTAACAATGCCAATCCTATTGTTGAAATTCATATTATTGAGTTTGATAATGCATGCAAGTGGATAGAAGAGCATACCTTGATAGGATATTTCTTGGGTCATATCCTAAATGATACTTTTATTCGATCTTGGATTCAACAATATTGGCAACCTTATGGCATTAAGATAGAGAATATAAAAAATTTATCAAAGGGATTTTTTCTTTTTCATTTTTTTGATGCTCAACATGCACAAGAAGTTTTTAGTCGGGGTCCCTCGTATGTTTGAAGCTCTTTGCTTATCTTTCAATAGTGGTCTAGATATTTCTCTATCAATGATGAGGCTTCTCTGGAAGTGCTTGTTTGGGCTATGTTTCCTGGTCTTCCAACATCCCTTTGGCCATTATTACAAAGTATTGCTTCCACCCTTGGGAAGGTGGTCTACTTAGAACCAAATAAATTCTATAATATTCACACTAGCAGGCGTGTGTGTGTCAAATTTGATCTTTCCAAGGACCTTACTGAGTTTATTGTCCTAAATATTGGTGGCAAGGTTTTAACACAATATGTTGTGTACATTAATTTGCCTAGCACATGTTATCTTTGTCAATAAGTAGAGCACAAAATTAAATATTTTCCACTTATGGTTGATAAGTTTAAATCATGCAATATTGTTTTTCCTCCCCTTGCTCTAATAGTTCTAGCTTCAAGAGCCAAGAATCCTCCTGATAAATGGACTACAATGAAAAATAGGAAAAATCATTCACCAAAGCAGTTGGTGTTGCATGGACGTTCTAGTTCCAACTCTTCGGTACAACAACCTTCAACACCATGCATGTCAGTCCTTCTGGTTCCAAATTCTCCAATGCAACTATCTCCCTCGATAAAAGGAGGGTCCCCTTCTGTACCTACTTCATATGGAGTTTCACCACCTCTAGTATCTCTTTCACCCAATTATATTGATCCTTCCATTATTAAGAAAGCATTATCAAAAGATGTGTTATTCTCTAGGTCCCACCATTCAAGTAGTATGGCTCATGAGGAGTTACATCAAGAAAAGAGATGATATACTAACTTTCTTAGAGAAAATCATGAACGATATCTTAGTAATTTGTATACTTCCCTAGGAGAGTTAGGATATTCTAAATATGTTCCTAAGGGAATAAACCTCGATCATCCACAATTATTTTTTGTACTATAATGTAATAAGACTTATGGATCTAGTCTAAAAATATTAGGTCTGCAAAGAGATTTAGAATGTTTCTTGCTTGCATGGCAGTTTGGATTATTTTTTTTTGCAAGAAGTTAAGGTTTTTGAATTTATTTTGGATAGTTCTTGTACCTTTTTATGGCTAAAAAGTAAGTTTTTTTGTTCCCATCATACTCCTTGAATAGGAGCTGCCACTTTTATTTCTTCCAGATAGCATTCTCATCTTGTCACATAAGGGTGGACCCCTCAAATCAAGCAGTTTGGACTCTTTTTGAAGTTGGTGGTATCCCTTTTGTTTGATTAATGTGCTTTATAGTGATGCTTGCTCTTTCTCTTCCTAAAGTGATCTGAGTGGTATGTGATGATTTCAATAATGTGTATATATTTATTGAAAAACTTGGCTTACTCCCTATGCATTGGAATATTGGTGAGAAGGAAGCATGTTTTTTTTTTCAAAAATAAGCTTGGATTGAGTGACCCTAATTCCTGCTTTCTACTCTATGATTTTCTCGAGTCTATGTGGTATACCTGGTCCAACTTGTTAGGATTACACAATAATAGATATGCAACGTATTACACAAAATATGAAGAGAAGAGTAAAACTGATTGATTTACCTCTAGGATCAACTCTGTATAAATAACAAAGTTGATCAATAAGAACCATTGGATTACAACAACTCATAATACCTGATGAAGACACCACTAAGAGTTCTCCTGACACATAGAGGAGTGGAAACTCAAGTGTCTATCCTAGTGGATCTTAAGGTAATATTCACTTATTCTAACACACCCCCTTAAGTGATACTAGGGGATATTTTTACAAATGAGTCTCGGCAACAAGGCCTGATTAGGTACTCATGTACAATATAGATAGTTGGTGGAAAAAACCCCTGTGGGGAAAAACCAACTATCACCCCTTTTTTTTGAAGTGATGGTAAAAACCTAGTGGGAAAATCCATCAATCAAAAAGCAAAGAGGTATGAAAGAGGCTTGTCTTCGGATGGTGAAGATTGTCCTCTTTAACAAATAAAATATGAGTCCCGAAAATAAGACCTGATTAGGTACTCATGTACAATATAGATAGTTGGTGGAAAAAACCCCTATGGAAAAAAACTATCACCCCTTTGTTTTGAAATGATGGTAAAAACCTAGTGGGAAAAACCATCAATAAAAAGCAAAGAAGTATGAAAGAGGCTTGTCTTCCTATGGTGAATATTTTCCTATTTAACAAATAAAATATGAATTCGTGAAGAAGACCTTATGAGGCACTCATTTATAATATAGTGAGAGGTGTAAGACCTCTTTGTCAATGCAGATGTAATACTCCAAGTTTTTCTCACAACTGAAGGTAATGCAGAGAAGAAATTGACTTGGTGAAGATGTCTGCAATTTATGCCTCAGTTGGAATATATTCCAAGTGTATGTCCTCGCTCTGAATATACTACCGAATGAAGAGCTTCTAAGAATAATAATAAGAATGAGAGAGGTGAAAAAACACTATGCACCAAGATATTTTAACACCCCCCCTTAAGTGATAGTAGGGGTAAGTGAAAAAAGGAATAAACAATATGTGGCATACCTATATAAGATGAGTCCTGGAACCAAGGCCTGATAAGGTACTCATGTAAAATAGAGATGGTATAGCCACAAAGATGAGTCCCAATAGCAAGGCCTAATAAGGTACTCATTTACAACATGTGATCAAAAGAATAAATATATTTAAAGAAAAGTCTCCTAAAACCAAAGTGAATATAGGATGGATATAGAACCACAAAAAATCACATGGGTAGTCCAAAAATGACTCCACAAACATAAGTATGTGGTTTCCACCTATATGAGTATAATGGGCTGATAACTAGGTCCAAAACTTGTTGACAAACAATAAAATTAGGGTAATGGTAGAAAATTTTAAGGGGAAACCACCTGCCATAATAGAAGTGAAAGCACGAGATTCCGGGAAAAGGAAACACCAAGTGTGATTGCATTCAAAATTAAGTACGCTTAAGTCCTAGAAATGTAAATTGCATGAAACGAAAAAGAAACACATTGGAAGAGACACAATCAAATAGAGAAAACATAGCCCTTTCATTAATATCCCTTTGATCTCTGTTACAATGATGTCTCCTCCATTTTCAGGGGCTAGGAGCGCAAATAGAGTTTGATTACAATCACTGAATGATTCCTCTTTTCGCGTGCCCACGATTGCAATGGGCGGGCCAAGATGATGCCGCCGCTGATGTAGATGAGTTCTTCGCCTCTGCTGCTTCTCCAAGAACAAAGAAATGACCAAGACGTCAGTAGCACCTGCTGCAAATGAAAAGCGTTTGCTCTCTAAAACTAACGAAATATGCATGTAAATATTTTCCTGAAACAGTAATTACAGTGAATCCAAATTGCTTCAAAACTTGACAGAAGGTAAGAAAAGTTACCAGAATGCCACTGCAACTGAGGCAGCTGGCCAATCCACCTTCAACTGGAATTCGTCCCTGGGCAGGACGAATTCGACTATAATTCGTCCCTGGGTGGGACGAATTCTTCTGAGTTGAAGAAACCGACCTGCTGCTGCTCCAATGTCAGATCTCGGGACCTGTAAAATGCTTGCAAACAGGGGGGTTATGTAATTGGGGCCATTTTGGGACAACCCAGATGGTCGGATTTTCCCAATTTGGCCTCCACCCTCGGGAATTTGACCTTGACACCTGCAAGTTAGCGAAACGACAAAGCAATACAAAACATCCTAGAATCTGACCAAAAGTTACAAAATTGCAATTATGGACTGATCAGACCTAGTAACATAAAATGCAATCTGAAAAATGATCTAAAATGCTCAAAAACTAAAAATAGGACTTGGGAGGTGCGGGGGTGCCCAAGTGGGCCTCCCACCGTTGGCCCTCGATTTTGGAGCCAATCCACCAGGGATGGGCCCAAAACCTTTTAGGATTGGGGGATCGGCGAATTGGTAGGTTCAGGTGTCCATGCATCGGATTTGGGTAAGGTTCGAGCTTCCAAAGGCCACCCAACAACCTCCCTTGCAAAAGAGATTGGTGGATGTGGGAAGGTGAGCCAAGAGGGATGCAAGTGAGTCTTCAATTCGGCAGCACTTCGTTGCTTGAAAACTCCTTCAACCTATATGTCTTGGGTGAGAAAAGTCCCACCTTTTATAGACCCATGGGGTCTCTTTTGGGAGGGAAGCACAAATGCCATGTGTTGGCCATAGGCGCCATGTGGCAGTCTTGTCTTCCCATGAGGGAGGGGAGTCCTCCATTGACTTGAACTTTGATAAATGCTTTTTGTAACAGTCCTCTAACGGCCCCTCTGTCCACTTACACATGCGTGCAAGGCAGGAGCCCTTAACTGACTGTTCTGGGCTGCCACTTGGCACCATTTTCCTTTTTGCCCGTTAAGCTTGGAATTCGTCCCACCCAGGGACGGATTCAGAATTCATCCTGGGGTGGGACGGATTCTATTTTGAATTCGTCCCTGGGTGAGACGAATACTAGGCAGAGTGTCCAAGTGTGCCAAATTGCTTCTTGACCTTACAAAATTGCTATGAAAGTGGTTAAGACCACTCGTTTAACCTCTCGAGGGCTGCCCTGGGGCTGTGTTTGTCAAAGCGATCAGTGTTTACAATCACATAATCGGATTGGTGCTATTTTGGTGTCTACAGATGCCCCTTTTTGGGAAGCGCTATAGGTGACGCAGTGCTGAGCAAAAATAGATAACCAAAGCACTACTGATTAGGGTTTCTTGGTAACCTAACCAACTTTTGATGCCCCAAGTATGGAAAGGGCATGCATTCTTGAATCCTTGCTTTTGACGAGCTAAGGAATTTGATTTCAAGTATTAACCTGTTTTGGTGAGGTGTGACTTGAACTTAGACATTGATCAGTAATGAACAAGTGAAGGGCGTTTTTATCCTCAGGGGGAACCTTGTGTTCATGATTCACGAATTGCCAAGTGTTTGATTGATTTGATTGTTGCTTGTTTACTGCCCCAAGCAGGAGCATGATTGTCTTTGTCAATGATTCTTTGAATGCATGTCGTTTTCCTTAATTGGGTGTGTGATTGTTGATTGGTGACTAAGTGTGACTACCCCCTCAAGCGACGGATCGATGAGGGAATGACCTTCGTGAGAGAAGCGACGAGTCGCTTGACCCAAGATGACTTGTGTAGGGGTGCCTTTAGAGGGTTTACCGTTAAGCGTGTGCAATTTCTCCAACATATGGACCTATTTTTGGTGGGTGTTAACCCTTTTGGTGATGTCGTAATGAGGTGAAATCATTGAAAACCTAACTTCCCGTGGAGCGGTCTGGTTATGTTAGCCTTCTTGGGGAAGTAGGAGAGAGATAATTTGAACCTCGCCATCGATTTTCTTTGCCCAGAGGTTAAGTGCAAGAGCACTTATGTCCGGCAATGTTATTGCTGTTTGTTTTTGTTGCATTTTTTCTTGTTTTTGTTGTTTTTGTGACACCATTTGGTGATTAAATTGTCGGCAATCCATCCTCCCGTGGAGCGGTCCGGCTATGGTAGCCTTCTTCGGGAGTAGGATAGTGACAATGTAAACCCCGACATCAATTTTTCTATGCCAAGAGGTTAAGTGCAAGAGCACTTGTGTCTGGCAATGTTTATTGCTTTTTGTTTTTGTGTTGCATTTATTTGTTGTTTTTGTTGTTTTGATTTTCTTTGATCTTGTGCATGATGGTTGATGAATATGGATGTTGCATGTTGATTTATTTTGATGGATGCATATGCTATGATGAATGCAAACGGTTTTGATTTATATGTGATATGCAGATATGAAATGTATGAATGGGGTTTGTGATGTTTGGCTATGGCACCATAGACTGTTTAGAGTTCTGTTATTTTGTTTTTAGGTGATTGCTGTGATGTATGCCTCTACATGTATACATGGTTTTTTTGTTTTTGTATTTTCTGATGGTATTATAAGGATGATAAGTAGCGCAGATGGTTTGGGATGAATGTATGATTTTCTGAGATTCAGACAGTTTTATCTCACTATCCATGACTGTACTTTATCTTACAAGACTTTTGAACAAGGTATGAATCGGACCTGTTTTGACCAAGTTATTTAACATCCCTGTGTGTGCAATTGAGTTCATTTAGTGGTATTTGTTAGGATACCGCCAGTGCAGAGATGGGCTTTCAACCGAACTTGTACTGAGGATCACCTAATTAGCTCCACGAATTCCTTTGTTGTATGTACTAAGATTAATATGCGGTGTAATCCAGGATGCCATAAGCTAGCTCATCCACATGCAAACATTGATCTGTACGCAAGTTAATGTGACAGATATATCGTCATGCGGGAGGTTTACTTCTGTTACCGAATTGGTATTGAAGCTTGCCTTATGACCTATAGAATGCTGAGAGTTCTAGGGATTCAAGGTCAACTCCCTTCTTTTCTTCAATTGTATTGGGATACTTGCTCATTGTAGTGATGAGATCACTGTTTAGTTTGATTTTTTTTTCTTTTGAGCAAGGGATTGGGGTCATGGAGTGACGAAAATCACTGTTGTTTATGCCTTTTTATGTGTGCACTGTAGTTTTTCAAATTTGGAGTTTTGACATTTTGCAAATTTTTTGTGTTTTGCAACTATTGAGAACTTTAGGGATTCTTAGGGAATTGGGTAGGGAGGATGCTTGTCCTTTTTCCAAATCTCAGCATTCTAGGGGTCATTCACACAGGGGGATGAGCAAGATAACCATTTCAATTGTGGTGACCTAGATTATTTTGCAGGTTTCGTCTTTCGTTCACACAATTTGGTAATTTTAGTGTTTTGATGTGTTGGGATGTTGCGTAACAAGGTATATTTCAAGTATGACTCTACCTTCGTAAAATATGTTCGACTTGATACACTACATGGCTAAAGAGGAAAATGATGACTGAATCACTGAAACTCTTGGTACATTCCCAAACCACTGACTGTAGTGTGGTAAAAGTTATGCTTGTTTTTTTTGTTGTTTTTGTAACATGAGACAATGCGGAACAAGGTGGACTATCAGAGCTATTGCATCCTATGGTGCCTTTGACCTGTATGACTACAAATATGCAATGTATGGATGCAATGCTTAATGCAGCTATGTATTTTTGTAATTTTGATGGATTGTTTTTGGTGAAGGTGAAGATGAGGTGCGAGAATATGAATTTTTTTTTTTTGATGAATTTGAGTATGCCTAGAATTGAGATGCAAATATTTGTTGTTTTTGATGATTTTTGTTGTTTTGTTTTTTTTGAATTTCTTGATTTTTTGACCAAGCGATTGCGATAATCGTTGGAGCTTTTTGGGTTGACCAAGAGATTGCGATAATCCTTGGAGCTTTTTGTATTGACCAAGAGATTGCGATAATCCTTGGAGCTTTTTGGGTGACCAAGATATTGCGATAATCCTTGGAGCTTTTTGGGTTGACCAAGAAATTGCGATAATCCTTGGAGCTTTTTTTTTTTTTTTTTTTTTGGGGAACCAAGAAATTGTGATAATCCTTGGAGCTTTTTGGATTGACCAAGAGATTGCGATAATCCTTGGAGCTTTTTGGATTGACCAAGAGATTGCGATAATCCTTGGAGCTTTTTGGATTGACCAAGGGATTGCGATAATCCTTGGAGCTTTTTGGTGACCAAGGAATTGCGATAATCCTTGGAGATTTTTGGATTGACCAAGAGATTGCGATAATCCTTGGAGCTTTTTGGTGACCAAGAGATTGCGATAATCCTTGGAGCTTTTTGGGTGACCAAGAGATTGCGATCATCCTTGGAGCTTTTTGGGTGACCAAGAGATTGCGATAATCCTTGGAGCTTTTTGGGTGACCAAGAGATTGGGATAATCCTTGGAGATTTTTGGTGACCAAGAGATTACGATAATCTTTGGAGCTTTTTGGGTGACCAAGAGATTGCGATAATCCTTGGAGATTTTTGGGTGACCAAGAGATTGCGATAATCCTTGGAGCTTTTTGGGTGACCAAGGGATTGCGATAATCCTTGGAGCTTTTGGAGTGACCAAGAGATTGCGATAATCCTTGGAGCTTTTTGGTTTTGACCAAGTGATTGCGATAATCCTTGGAGCTTTTTGGTTTTGACCAAGTGATTGCGATAATCCTTGGAGCTTTTTGGGGTGACCAAGTGATTGCGATAATCCTTGGAGATTTTTGGGTGACCAAGAGATTGCGATAATCCTTGGAGCTTTTTGGTTTTGAACAAGTGATTGCGATAATCCTTGGAGTTTTTTGGTTTTGACCAAGTGATTGTGATAATCCTTGGAGCTTTTTGGGGTGATCAAGTGATTGCGATAATCCTTGGAGATTTTTGGGTGACCAAGGGATTGCGATAATCCTTGGAGCTTTTTGGGCGACCAAGGGATTGCGATAATCCTTGGAGCTTTTTGGTCGACCAAGAGATTGCGTTAATCCTTGGAGCTTTTTGGGTGACCAAGAGATTGCGATCATCCTTGGAGCTTTTTGGGTGACCAAGAGATTGCGATAATCCTTGGAGATTTTTGGGTGACCAAGAGATTGCGATAATCCTTGGAGCTTTTTGGGTTGACCAAGAAATTGCGATAATCCTTGGAGCTTTTTGGGTGACCAAGGGATTGCGATAATCCTTGGAGCTTTTGGAGTGACCAAGAGATTGCGATAATCCTTGGAGCTTTTTGGGTGACCAAGAGATTGCGATAATCCTTGGAGATTTTTGGGTGACCAAGGGATTGCGATAATCCTTGGAGATTTTTGGTTTGGATTATGGTTCTTCAGGGGATAGAGGTACCCCCAGCTTGATGGTCTTTGCACTCCGGATCTGGCTCTAGAGGTATGGGCATGAATGGATCGGCCCTATGCATGGAGATGAGGACAGGGTCCGCCCGCGGCACTGATGTTGCTATGATATCTCTTGGTAGAAGTTACTCTCTGTGTGCCCAAAGTGGCGGATGTAATGTTTGGTCCCACCGTGATCGCCACTGAAAGCACGAGATTTCGGGCAAAGGAAACACCAAGTGCGATTGCATTCAAAATTAAGTACGCTTAAGTCCTAGAAATATAAATTGCATGAAACGAAAAAGAAACACATTGGAAGAGACACAATAAAATAGAGAAAACATAGCCCTTTCATTAATATCACTTTGATCTCTGTTACAATGATGTCTCCTCCCTTTTCAGGGGCTAGGAGCGCAAATAGAGTTTGATTACAATCACTGAATGATTCCTCTTTCTGCATGCCCACGATTGCAATGGGCGGGCCAAGATGATGCCACCGCTGATGTAGATGAGTTCTTCGCCTTTTCTGCTTCTCTTGCAAACAAAGAAATGACCAAGACGTCAGTAGCACCTGCTGCAAATGAAAAGCGTTTGCTCTCTAAAACTAACGAAATATGCATGTAAATATTTGCCTGAAACAGTAATTACAGTGAATCCAAATTGCTTCAAAACTTGACAGAAGGTAAGAAAAGTTACCAGAAGGCCACTGCCACTGAGGCAACTGGCCAATCCACCTTCAACTGGAATTCATCCCTGGGCAGGACGAATTCTGACTGTAATTCGTCCATGGGTGGGACGAATTCTTCTGAGTTGAAGAAACCGACCTGCTGCTGCTCCAACGTCGGATCCCGGGACCTACAAAATTTTTGCAAATAGGTTATGTAATTGGGGCCATTTTGGGACGACCCAGATGGTCGGATTTTCCCAATTTGGCCTCCACCCTCGGGAATTTGACCTTGACACCTGCAAGTTAGCGAAACGACAAAGCAATACAAAACATCCTAAAATTTGACCAAAAGTTACAAAATTGCAGCTATGGATTAATCAGACCTAATAACATAAAATGCAATCTAAAAAATGATCTAAAATGCTCAAAAACTAAAAATAGGACTTGGGAGGTGCGGGGGTGCCCAAGTGGGCCTCCCACCATTGGCCCTCGATTTTGGAGCCAATCCACCAGGGATGGGCCCAAAACATTTTAGGATTGGGGGGTCGGTGAATTGGTAGGTTCAGGTGTCCATGCGTCGGATTTTGGTAAGGTTCGAGCTTCCAAAGGCCACCCAACAACCTCCCTTGCAGAAGAGATTGGTGGATGTGGGAAGGTGAACCAAGAGGGATGCAAGTGGGTCTTCAATTCGGTAGCACTTCGTTGCTTGAAAAATCCTTCAACCTGTATGTCTTGGGTGAGAAAAGTCCCACCTTTTATAGACCCATGGGGTCTCTTTTGGGAGGGAAGCACAAATGTCATGTGTTGGCCATAGGCGCCATGTGGCAGTCTTGTCTTCCCATGAGGGAGGGGAGTCCTCCATTGACTTGAACTTTGATAAATGCTTTTTGTAACGAGTCCTCTAACGGCCCTCTCGTCCACTTACACATGCGTGCAAGGTAGGAGCCCTTAACCGACCGTTCTGGAATGCCACTTGGCACCATTTGCCTTTTTGCCCGTTAAGCTTGGAATTCGTCCCACCCAGGGACGGATTCAGAATTCATCCTGGGGTGGGACGGATTCTATTTTGAATTCGTCCCTGGGTGAGACGAATACTAGGCAGAGTGTCCAAGTGTGCCAAATTGCTTCTTGACCTTACAAAATTGCTAAGAAAGTGGTTAAGACCACTGTTTAACCTCTGAGGGTTGCCCTGGGGGCTGTGTTTGTCAAAGCGATCAATGTTTGCAATCACATAATTGGATTGGTGCTATTTTGGTGTCTACAAGAAGAATAAGTAAGATGTGCATGGAGGACTGAGAGGAAGGAATATGTCCTCTTCAACCCCCTATTTAGGACAAATTCCATTAAGAAGACTACAATGGACCCATCAGATGTCTCAAAAACATAGACTTGTTGCAGAAAAGAATTCATACTCCTAGACTGGTGCTTGCGAACCATGAAATCAAAGTGTCTCATAAAAATAATTCTTACTAGAAAAATCCCTTGGAACCAAAGTGTCTCACAAAAATAATGTGAAGATAGGATGGATAAAGAACCACAAAAAACTATAAGGGATGTCCAAATTGACTCCGCAAGCATAAGTAGTGGTATCCACCTATATGACACAATGGGTTGAATAACAAGGTCCAAAAAATGGACAACCAAAAAAACAAGAGCACCAATGCTAGGAGTGTTGGGTTAAACCGAGAGTGCACTCCATGATACAATAATTTTTAAAAAACTTCATTGAAAAAAATCTTGAAATTGAAAAATGGAGACGACCATTGTGTCCATTTTGGAAAAACCTTTCTGACTATAAATACCCCTCCATTAACTTCAAATGAGAAATTGAAGTGAAAATGAGATATTTGGTTGACCAAAAAATATATTTTTTGAGTTCTAATAATATTTTTTAGTTAATATTTATAGGAATTTCCAATGTAAATATCCTATAAACAATAAAATAAAAATATATTTGTTTTGATATAAATGAGGGTGGGCATGAAGTTAGTGAATATTTTCTTATACTTTTTAGAGATTTTATAAATAAAATATACCTCTAAAAATAAAGGCTACTATAAATAAATCTATAAGAATACACCCTCCCCAAAAGACAAAACAAAAAAGGAATTTAATTATTAGGTTACAAATGATGCTTTTCTCTTAGCCCTTTGAAAGAGAAGGAGATTTAAAATTTTGGGTTCTCATGAGTGAAATTTATGAGGGGTGAGGGGCTCAATTGAATTCATATTAACACAAGAGAGAGATTGAAGTTTTAAATTACCAATACTCCCCCCTTAAAACTTCAATTATGGAAAATTTTAGGTTTATGAAAACTTTTATGAAAAAGTTATTTAAACTTTTATATATATTTATAACCTTTAAAAAATTTGTTAAGATTTAATTTAAAATAGATTTAACAATAACACCCTTAGAGAATAAAATACATTTATAGATTTAACAATAACACCCTTTGATAATAAGTAAATGTGAGAAATCTCCTTCTTAAAATATTTATTTCGAATATATTTATAAACCTAATGATAAGAAAGAGTAAAAAATTAATTTCAAAGGAAGAAAGTAACTTCTTGTGTAAAATTATTATTTTAAGAATAACAATATATTTAGAAGATGTTATAAGGAAGATAGCCTTTCTCTGATTTTGATAAACAAGATAGGTTAGAAAAGTAATTAGAGAGTGAATATTTAAATAATGAAAAAACTAATAATTTTAATGATGACTGCTAGATTAAAATATATTTCCCTTAATGCATAAGAAAAGTGATAGAAATGCAACATATATTTTTTACTTTGATACCATGTTAGGATTACATAATAATAGATATGCAACATATTACACAAAATATGAAGAGAAGAGTGGAACTGATTGATTTACCTTTATCATAAACTCTGTATAAAAATTAGAGTTGATCAATAAGAACCATTGGATTACAACAACTCATCAGACCTGATGAAGACATCACTAAGATTTCTCTTGACACATAGATGAGTGGAAACTCAAGTGTCTATCCTAGCAGAACTTAAGAGAATATTCACTTATTCTAACACAAATTTCAAGCTAGCAATGCCCATATTTTGAAGTGGCTTGATAGAGCTATGCTATCTAAACATTTCCATTTTTATTTCTATCGCTTGTCAACCTCTCTATCCTTTATTTCAATTGTTCCCGATACCACCTTTTTTTATCATTGCTTCCATTGTGTTTTCTATTTTTTGTTCTCCACCTCTACCTCGTCAGTTCAAGTATCAGTTTTATCTAAATTTTTTTTCTTGAAACATCAAGCTATGTCTACTCATATTCGTAGGATTTGGAATCTAGTTCCTAGGCCAACTCGAATTCATTGTAGAATTTCCTGGTGGAATGAATCTATCTCAAAAACAACTATTCTTCTCAAAAATTTATGAGTTGAAGTTTCCAAGCAGAGACAAATCTCTAATGCAACCCTTAAAGCTGAACTAGGTCACGCTTATGTCAGACTAAAAGTGAGCCCTCTAAGATCTATTGTTCAAGCCCAAGTTGCATGTCTTAGTCATGGGATTAAAAAAATTGAGCTTTATGAAGAAAGGGGAGCTCAACTTCCTGCTTGACTTCATTGGCTAAAAATTGATGATAGAGTTTCAAAAGATTTTTTTTTTAAAATGAAGCCCTTGAGACAATTCATTCAATTCAATGCTATTCAGGATGAAGGGATTCATTGGTCTTTGCTTCCTAATATTATTAATTTTTTTATCAATCATTATCAGAAAGTTTTTGCTTCTCAAGAGTTAACTCTTGAATGGCATGTTGCAATTCAAGCTTGTTGTGTAGTTGTTCCTAAGAAGCTTTCAGCTCTTCAAAAAGAATCTTGTGAGCATCCTTTGTCATTAGATGATCTTGATGAAACCCTATCCAATATGGCCAATGATAAATCTCTAGGGTTAGATGGATTTCCTTGTGAATTTTATAAAGAGTATTGGGACATGGTTGACCCAAATTTACTATATGTTTATCAGGAAGCAATGGATTTTGGCTCTTTAGGTTCTATAATTAATAAGGGCAATATTAAATTCATCCCTAAGCAAGGGGATCCATAAGTGCTCACCAAATGGAGGCCTATTACTTTACTCAATGTGAGTTACAAAATTATTTCTAAGGCTTTGACCTTACGCCTTAGACCTCTGTTGCCACTTATTATTCATCCTGAGCAAATTAGATTTGTGTAGAGCAGATATATTTTGGATAATGTAATTTCTATTTGGGAGGACATGGAATGGTCTAGAGCCACTCATAAAAATTACTCTTTTCATCAAGATTGATTTTGAGAAATTATATGAGAGGATTGAATGGAATTTCATCCTTACCATACTTCAAGCTCTTGGTTTTGGGCTACATTTCTTGAGATGAGTTAGTATGCTTTATGTAGATGCTTGAACTATGCTGACTTTGAAAAATTGTCAGTCTGAATCAATTGGATTATTCAGATCTACTAGACAAGGTTTTCCTTTGGCTCATTTTCTTTTCATATTGGTAGTTGAAGTTTTTGGATAACTTCTTGCTAACGAAGTGAATCAAGGTAATATTAGGGGTATTTTTTTACCTAGATAATCTTATCAACTTATAAATGGACATTTTGCATGGTAGACAGATGAACAATGGAGATGCAGAATTCTTGGAAGATCTGGTTTAGTATACCTAAAGAGAACGAGCACTCTAGGAATAGGTGGGGGATGGATTTCCACAATTTTTTGCACACAACACACCAGTTGGAAATAATCAATCCTTTGGAAAGCAGGTTGTCAATAGCGAGGATTCTATTCTGGGAGGCCAACCAAAAGAAAAAATTTACCTTTGGAATGATTTTCCTCACCCATACCTAGTTTGTTAAGTTCCATTTTTCAATCTGAGGTTCTTGGATGTAGTAGGTAGATTTTACGATGAAATTACCAAATTCAAAGAGACTCCAAACCAGGGAATCTGGGTTCTGAGAGTTCATAATGGTGCACAACCTAAGTAGATTTTGTAAGCAACATGAGGCTTCAGTTATGTGACTGGGCCCATTGAAGGTGAGTGTTTTCCACCAATGTCTAGGGGAACCTTGATTGATGAAATGAGCAACTTGGTCTCTGAAGAGGGCCTCAGTGATAGGCTTGAGCATTGCGAGGATCAGGTTTTGGTTGAGCGGTTTGCAGTGCAACCAAGGGTCATCCCAAAATTTTATAGTAGTCCCAGTCCCCAAGCGTCACCTCATACCTTCATATATGATGTCTCTGGTTTGGATCAAACCATTCCAGAAATGAGATCCAATGGGGAGAATATGGTCTCCCATGAAAGCCACCTATTGGAGATACTTTGCTCTGATGACATCGATCCAGATGGCTTGGTCATTGGTGATGAGTCTCCATGCCTGCTTGGCTATGAGGGCCATATTAATTTTGTTGATTCTCCTGAAACCTAGGCTGCCATGTTCTTTCTTTGAGCACAATTTTTCCCATGCCACCAAGGAAAATTTATTTTTATTTTCATTGCCTGCCCACAAAAACTTGCATTGAATTTGTTCTATTTTGTGATAAACATAGCTTAGGGCTTTGAATATGGATAAGAAGAATATGGGAATGCTTTGCAAGAAAGCTTGGACCAAAGTGGCTTTGGCGGCCTGACTGAATAGCGAGATCTTCCACTCAAACATTTTCCTGTTAAGGCATTCAAGGACGTTGTCCCACAAGGATGGGGAGGTTCTACCATGGAACAGAGGTAAGCCCAGGTAAGAGGTGGGGAGGTTGGCAATATTGCATCCAATAATTGTTGCTATTCTATTTTTTTTGGTAATGGGGTTGTTTAATAAAAACAACCTGCATTTGATATAGTTGATATTTTGTCTAGCAACCTTTTCATCATAGTTGAGGATGATTTTTATAATTTTTGCTTTTAGGATAGAGGAGTATGAGGAAAATATAATGTCATCAACAAATTGTTGATGCTTGATGGCTCTGGATCCTGATACAGGTTTAACTCCAGAGATAAAACCTCCATTACAGGTAGCAGTAAGAGATATTCCTAGGGTTTCAACAAGAATTATGAACAAAAAGGGGATAAAGGATCCCCTTGCCTGATTCCTTTGGCACTTTGGAAGAAACATATATGAGAGCCATTAATCATAATAGATAACCAAGCAGTGGAGACACATTCTCTTACCATCTGAATCCACTCCTTGTCCAAGCTGAATTTGCCGAGGACCTCGAACAGGAAGTTCAAAAAAACCTGGTCGAAAGCTTTGTTCATATCAAGAACATGTTGGGCTTCTTGTTTTTGGCTGCAGAGTGGGCCAGTTCATGGATCATTATGACCTCATCAGTTATGAATCTACCTTTTACCGAGCTACCTTGGTAGTGGTCTATGATGGAGGGAAGGAGCAACTTTAATCTGTTTGTGATCACTTTGGTGGTGAGTTTGTATATAACACTGCACAGACTGAACGACCTGTAGTCTAAGAGGGTTTTGCAGTTGTTATATTTGGGCACTAATATAATGAATTTTGAGTTTGCCTCTTTTGGCTTTTTCTTGGTTCTCTCAAATAATTGGACAACTTTAGTGACATATTTGCCAACAGTTTCCCATAAGTGCTAGAAAAAGTAGGGAGGGAATCCATCAAGCTCGGGGGCCTTGTCAGGTTCCATCACAAACAAAAGCTTCTTTTATTTCTTCTTCCACAAACCTATTTATCAACCTTTCATTGGAGGTTTTGGTTACCATATTGGGAATGTTCTGAAGTAGTTGACTTGATATGTGTGGGGGGCACTACACAGTAGGGCCTAGGACCTCTTGAAAGTGTATCATGACTTCCTACCTTATTTATTGGATGTCAAAAACTTTAGAACCATCCTTTTAATAGTGCCTCTATATCTCATAGTGGAGGTGTGAAAGTATTTTGTATTGGTATCTCCTTCTTTCAGCCACAGGTCCCTCAAATTTTATCTCTAGAAATATTCCTCCTTTTCCAAAGTTTTGTGGAAGTTAGAGAGGAGGAACTTCTCTTCCTTAGTAGTATTAGCTCTCTAGTCTCCATATTGGATCAAATTCTCAACTCTACCCAACTCCTCCATCAATAGTTTTTTTCTCAAAATATATTCCTAAACACCTCCCTATTCCAATTTTTAAGCTTAAACTTGATATATTGAGTTTTAAGAACATATTTGTGAGGGGGTTGCTTTGAAAGTCCTATTGCCACCATTCTGCAATGTGGATTGAAATATATGGGTGGGTTAACCACATATTTTCAAACTTGAAGGAATTTTTGAGCACTTGCTGGGGTGAGAGCAGTCTAGGACTATAGGATTGTGATCAAACCTGATTTTAGGGTACCCAAAGATTCTAGAATCTCCAAGAAAGGGAATGAGTTATTTTTACATTAGAAATATATCCAGATGAATCTTAATGATTTGGTTTCTAGGGCATCTATTGCTCCATGTGTAGTTATACCCTTGGAGTGATACATCCATTAGCTCATTATTGTTAACAAATTTACTAAAGTCCTCTATGCATCTTGAGGTGATCAGAATCCCACCTTGCTTATCGAATAAGAAAATGGGGGAGATAAAATCTTTGCTCAACAGCCAAGGAAAGTCTTCAAAGTTGTTGCACATTGCTGATAGGTTTTCCCACAACATTCTCCTGGAGGGGGGGCTGTTAGGCCCATAGAGGTTGGAAGAGATCCATTGGAGGTGGGTTTATTTATTGTTGAATAGGATGTTGATAGTTATATCAGATATGGATAAGATTTAGCCTTCTATGGTTTTTGGGTCCCATAAGCATAGAAGACCTCCAGAAGCTCCGTGAGAGGGACTAAAGGCATAAATGTTGTTTTTCCAAATTGAATTGCATACTTGGATACTGTTGTGTTCATCCAACTTGGATTCTTGAAGAAACATGATATTTGGTTTAAGATATTTTCTAACTACTTTGATAGTTCTTTGTTTTGCAGCCCCGTTTAGGCCTCTTACATTCTAGGATAGAATCTTCATCGAGATGCTTTGGGGTTTGGTTTCTAGCCTCTGCCTCTCCCTTGAGATGGAGTTGGTTTGAGACTGACTTCCTCATCAGGGTGAGGGATAGCGATGGGATTTCTAGGAGTAGATGCCAGAGAGGAGAGTTGAAGGCCATTGGCTATCTCATTTTCTGCTACTTTAAGCTATTTTTCTAGATTTTACGGCCTTCCTCTCTTCTTTTCACTGTCGACACCAAATATAGGTTTAGGAGAGCTTAGGAGACTATTGGAGAGAGATTCCTTGGAAGGGCTAGAGAGTGTATCGAGTCTGGGATATAAAGAAGCAATGAGGAAAGAATCACCCAAATTTGGGGGTTGGATAACCTTAGGGGAAGATATGGGCATTACAAGCCTAGGCTGAGGGGTGGAAAAGGATTGAGGTAAGGGGAAAAATGGGAGGAAGATGGAAATGGGAGGGGAGTAGCAGAGGGGGTGGTGGGGGTTTGGAGGGCCCAAAGTGTGAAGGGGAATGAGGTTCAACCAAGGCCGACTTGCCTCAACTGTGTGGTGAGCTTAAGGGTTTGGAGTAGGGCCTTAGAGCCAAATCCATGATAATATCAGTAGAGATATCCTCAAAAATTTGGATATCGCTCAACGGAATGAACGAGTTGATAGGCTAGGAGGAAGAGCTTACCTGGTTTAGCTTAAGGGTAGTAGGGGTTGTAGGCTAAGAAAGATATTGGGGCCACACATTGGACTTATTCTATAAATATTGGTTCAATGAAGCCTTCTTACGTCCAAATTCCTGTGGCTCTTCCTTTTTTAGCATAGGTCATTGAGATCATAGATGACCCTACATTTTGCATTCTAAAAAGTAATCAGGTTTGTTCTCATACTTTAATCCTTGGCGATGACTATAGCTCCTGGAGTTGATGGTGATAAATGTGGGCAAGGCTGAATCCAAGTTTTCCATGATGCAAATCCAAGCATATGTCATTTTGAATTTGGCTTTGGTTGCAAGGTCGATGGAAACTAGCTCTCTAATGGGTTGGGTGATACCTTTCAATGCATCATGGTAAAAAACTGAGGGGGTATACCATGGAGCTTGACCCAAATCGATGTGAGATTGATACTCTGTGTTTCAGGGTCAAAATATTCTCCCCATATCTGAAGGAAAAGGCTACGGTGGCCAAAAAACCACAGGCCAGTAGTGAGGATGCGGTGGGTGTCTAGGACGTTTTTGAGCCTGATCGTGAAGAAAATCGTCGAAAAAACAACCAACTCCATATTTCTAGATAACCTCCATTTGGATAGAGCCAATTTATGAATTGATTCGACGTCTGGCCTTGCTCCCACAAACATACCAATAAGAGATATTAATTCTTGGAATATCAGAGGTTCCATTAAATCACGCAGGAAATAGACCTTGTTGCCAAAATTAGAGAAATACAATGGGGTTTGAAATGGGGAAGTTCCAAACACAGCTCTCACCTTGTCAAAAAACGATGAGGACCATGACCGCTATTTGAAAGGGAGAGAAAATGAAACCCTATAGGTTTCGAGACCACAACGGCTTACATTGTCTTCCGACAGTTCATCAGGACCATCTGCATCACCTTCGATATTCTTGCCAACTGTTACCGTAGGCGGACCCCCACCAAGATATTTTATAATATTATGTCACATAGTTGATTCCACCATTTAGTAATATAAAGAATATATTTGATAAAAAACAAATAAAAAATATCTCTTAACCTAACAACAAATCTAATATTTTAATAAAAACCACATAATTTTTATATTAATATTATAATTAAAAATATAAATAAATATATTTTAATTTTATTTAAATTTAATTACTTTATTTTATGAATAATATAAATATATTTATAACACAAAATTTAATTTGGTGTATGGATTTAAATAAATTCAAAAACTTATTGCTAATTTTAAATGTATATATATAATCAACAAAATATATGTTTGTTTAAAAATAAATATAAATAATTTTTTTATTGTAGGAAAATAAAAATGTTTTAAATATATAAAAAATTGTTTTATAAAATTTTTAAAATATATTTTTATATTAAAAATTTATATTTTTACTATTTATACTTATTTTGTTTTATAACAATAAAAAATATTTAATAATAATTAAAAAATAAATTTAATATTTATAAAAATATGCACTTTTTATTAATTTTTAATTTATTTTAAAATAAATAGTTTTTTCCCTCCTATCTTGAAATATTGTTCCATTTTAATAGTTCTTTTTCTCATTTACCATGCTCAACAACATTTCCTCATAACTATGCAGGTACACAATCTTTGAAGATATTGAATTTTTAATTTACTAATGTAGATACGCAATCTTTGAAGATAAAGACTTTGAATTTTGTACTCTTCCACATATATTATATCTCATAACATAATACTATCATTATGTCTATCATATTATATTGAATTTTTAATTTACTACCGCAAATACCACAATCTTTGAAGATAAGGACTTTGAATGTTGTACTCTTTCACATATATTGTATGATCCTAAAGCATTCAAAATTAAAAAAAATATTGTCTACAACCAAGAAGGATTTGGTTTTGAAGTTTAGACTTTAATTCTTATATATAAAAATCACTTGAACATTAAAAAAACTCCATTAATTTGTTCTCCATTACAAATTCATGCACCATATCATATTAATAAGAATTAGGTAGTATTACGAGTAAAATTGAATTGATTTTAGTGAAATAATTGGTTGATGATGGTGACCTAGCAATGTATTTCCTCTTGGCCTGATAGGATTTGATGAACTTTAATAATTTGTAAACCTTATTCATGTAGTTTGTTCATCAAGTTATCTTATTTAAGTTATATAAAATAAAACATCTCAAAAAATTTCATATATATTAAAATTTATATTAGAAAGTGTTATTATTTATAGTTCTTATATTCATCCGTACAGAAAGGTCATTTGATAGTAATTAAATTAACTATTTAAATATTGTGTGGTGAAAAAAATAAGTAACAACCTGTCATTTTGCCCATTGGGTATGTAAACCTATCCAAAAAGGTGATTATGGGCATCTCCACTTTGTATAATAAGAAGTGGGATTATTCACATTTTCCAAGCAATTTCAAGTGGGATTATTCACATTTTCCAACCAATTTGTAAATGAACAACGTTATAATTCAAACTATAATACAAGAAGATAATAATTTCCTATTTTGCAATAGTACAAATTTGAGTGTATATTTATTCGGCAATAAACCAATTTCCATTTATCTTACTATTCATTGTGCTTTCTTAATAAGTAATTATAATTACTTTTATTTATGAAGTATTTGGAAAAAAACATATTTTTAGTTTTTAGAAATTAAAAAAAAAATTAAATAAATATATTACGTTACGATGGAGTAAAAAGTCTATAAAACATTTAAAATTTTTACTTTAAGAGGAAAATGTTGAATCTATACACAACATGGGTAATAAGAAATAAAACTTAATAAATATAAAATTTAAAAGTAGAATATAGACTATTTGGAATGGTTTTCTTGGAGATCAAATAATCTTCCTAATAATAAAAATGATATTCAATGGTTGTATGAATTAATGTGTGTAGTTATAAATACCTACATTTATACAATAGATTTGATCGAAATAATAATATTTTACAATACATCAATTACTTGTCAAAGTGAAGATGGGCCAATGGGAAAAATAATACATCACAAGTACAATAATGTTTTCTCTAAATATAAAATATTGACATATTGCAACATCCTTTTGTAATGTTTGATGTATTCTTGAACATGAAAATAAGTTAATATTGGACTTCTAGGAAATATAACTTGCTCACATGCTTTGTAGAAGTTTTCAAGTTGCAAACACTTCCACTGTGATTCACTAAGGCACTATAGGTTTTGATAGGGACTGTCATGACCCTCCTTTGGCAACATTTTGTAGTATTGACTCATGACTAGCTATGCTATGTTGATTGTTGGAATGACTGACTATTTCGTGCTTAGTTTCTAAAAAAATATATTTTATTGAATAATATGATGTACTTTGTTAATGGAATGATTGACTATTTCATGTTTAGTGTCTGTAAAACATGTATTTAATGGAAGAATATGATGCTGCTAATGGATTTATATTTTTATAGGAAAATACTTTTTCGTGGGTGAAAGAAAGACTTAACCACCGAGAATGAGATGCCATAAGTAATGGAAATTATGTGATAGTTTATTCATCAAGAAACGGAGCAACATCGATGAATGATATTTCATGTAGTTGCATATCATGATTTGCATAAGTAAAATATACCAAGTTTAAAATGAAACTTGTTTGTTGCATGATAATTTCCTTTTAGATGGAATTTTATTTGAGATAGAGTTTCATTGCAAAGAGAAATAAATGTCAATTCTAATAATTCTTGTTATAAAAAGAAATAAAGAATGTATCTTTTGACTAACATTATTGTTTTTACATTAGAATAAAAGGATCATTATGCTTACCTTAATTCCATATTGATTAAAAAAATTATACTTAGTTTTTATTAATGATCTTGTATTCAGATTAGTGGAAGTAATTATTTTACTCTATGCTAGTTTTTTGGTGAATCCAACAATCAAAAGAAAACATACTTTTTAAAATTATTTTTGTTGAGGGAAGAATCTTGGTTTTACAATGTTATGCTTGTTGTTTAAAAAACCTTCATCATACTATAAATATGGGGGCAGCCATGCATAGTGATAATTTGAGATAATGCATAACCCATGAAAGGAAACCGAAAAGTCGGATAGCAAGGGTAAAAGGAAGTTGTACCTCTGGTTAAAAAATAAAGACAAAAAAATCAAAGCCATAGATAATTGTGGAAAAGGAAGAAAATGACATTAGAAAGCCATTCAAAAGTGAATTGCGCTAATCAAATAAATTGAGGAGTGTCGATGGCATTTTTTAGGTGGGTATTTGTAAACTTGCTTTAACCTGGTTTGAAAGAGTTGAAATAACATATTATTTAAACACAACTTGTATTTTGAATCATATGATAATCCGTGAGATTATTTTAGAGTAGAACTTTTCTCCATCTCGTTAGAAGAGGAAAAAGTATCTTAGAATTATATCTCACATCTTACTATAAGTTTAATATTCCTTTAAACTAGTTTGTGTATGTGTTTTTTATTTTGGAGTAAAACCTATGTCAAATATTTGATATGCTTCCTTAGAGATTTGTTTAGTTTGATGAACTTCTTCATTTGAATTGGATTGCATGAAAGTTTGGTGTGTTTCGAGTCCTTCGAACATATTGAGTGAATAATAAAATTTGTTTAAGTTTTAAATGTCAAAAAGTTTTTATATTTTTATGACAAAAAAAACCCCTTTATCTGTGTTTATATCTAGAAATTTCAGTTAAGCTCGAATTGCACTTTGAGCCTACAGGTATCATTTAGTGGAAGACTTTAGATTGAGACTTTTTGACAATTGGTATAATAAGCTTTATTTTCATCTTTATACTTAGATAAGGTATGGTGTGTGGTTAATTCATACCTAGAGATTGGAGTCTATAATATTAAATTGGGTGATAGTCTTGTTAAACTCATAGGCTTATTGGTATTTAACTAGATACCTAGTTTATGATAACATCATCATACACAATGAGGAGAAAAGAAAGCTAGTGTAATGTTTGAATAAATAAAAGGATCATGTATGAAATATCTCAAACCACCCTAAAGAAACCTTCTTGTTTGAAATGTGTGTTATAGATCTTGAGATTATTTAAAGTTTTTTATTTTTAAACAACACACTGCATGCTAGAATATGTTAACCCAATTAAGTGAAATTGGTGAAATCTTATTGGTTTCAAAGAATACCTTTTTGTATTATGTGTATTGCAAATATTGTATGGAGGTTAAGTTGATTAAGCATCTTTATATAAATAAAGCACTCTATGAACGTAGCTTAACCCAAATCATCGTGACTCCCTGATAGGTATAATTTATGTGTATAGGAAAAGATAAGACGTAGTGGAAGCCTTCGAATATTGCATTCAGAATATGATGTTCTTGGATGTACTTGGATGTTTGATTGATAAAAGTTTACCTTTCCAAAATTAAAACACTATGCGGTTGATTTGTTAATAAGTAGTTATGGAATTATATTTTGTTTTAAAATACATCAGTGTATTTGGTCTTGGCAGAATTAGATGTCAATTTTGGTAAAGGGTTTATATGGACCCTTTCCTATGAAAGCAAACAAAATATGCTTGATAATTTAATTTAAAAATCTATTATATAAAGTCACTTATTACAAAATAAAAAAAATGGGATTGTAAAGTCACTTATTATGTAAAGTCACTTATTCTTCTTGATGGTTTAAAATAAGAACTCGAAGAAGAAAGGATTGAAGATGTACATGGATATAGTACAATGAAAAGAGAGCTTGCTACTACATTTTAGTCCATGTTTAAAATTATCTTCGTAAATATTATTTATCCATGTAATCCTTGTAATAAACAATGGTGCTAGAATTTCTGTTGTGAGAAAAATATTCTTTGATAAAAATACTATTTAGTAGTAGGATTGTATTCTAATAATATAAACTATGGTCAAAATGGGATTTATCCATTCTTATTTATGTCGTGAATTATGTGAATTTCTGAAAATAGGGTTTAGTGCCCTTTGTATCTATAAAATAGAAAGAAATGATAATTAATATAGTTTAATATGGATGCGTTAGTTGAACGATTGATATATATTACTATTATATAAGGTGAATGGACTGTATTGATTAATATGTTATATATTTAATATCCTAAATTTCAAAAGCATTGTGCTACAACTTCTCTTTAATGTATCTTAAATGTCATGAAGGTTTTATTTAGCAAATAAAATGAACATAATTGAAGTAGAATAGATATTTTAAAATTAAAAAAAGGGTTTATAATTTTATCTTTCTTTTGTATTTTGATACAATTGAGACTAGGAATACACCTAGCTTACTCCTATAAAATAACCTCATAGATGCAAATTCCTAAAGTTGGGTTTGGATGCATGAAACTTTGGAAAAATCATAATGAGTAATGCTTTATGGAAGTTAAGGAATTCCATATCCCTTATCTATGATTTTTAGAGCACACCTTAGTTATTATATTAGAAATATGGAAGTAACTAATCCCATTTTTATTTGAGATTCATTGTGAAAGAGTTATCATCTATGTTTAAAGATGTTGTATTATTAGGAATTACTTCGTAGGAAGTAATTAAGGAGGAATTATATGGTCATGCTTTGCTTGAAGAAGTCTTTTGTGATAGACCTTAGAGAGTAATTAAAAAATAGAAGAGATTTAATTACTTTTCAACCATGAATTTGAGTTAGAAGAAGAGACCCATGACGGAGATACTAGCTCACCATGGAGATGAGATGAATAGTCTGAATCTAACGTGTTAAATGCACCTAAATATATGGACTTATGTATGGTATAGATATTAATAGATTTATTTTGATATTTTGAAAGGGGATCAGCTAACTCATTGGGAGAAAGATATTGATAGCTTAACCTTACACTAAACCTAGTACACATACATAGATTAATATATGAAAATGGTAAATATGGGTGTACCTCATGGTGTGTCCATAGGAGTAACTTAACTCAACTTGAAAATGGAACAACTATTTAGTTAGCAACCTCTAAAGTAGCTAGTGGAACTTTATAGAGATTCCTTACAAGAATATTATCTAGCAAATATAGGCTTGTAAAAAAATACTTACAAAAAGGATGGAAATTAGGTTGGAAATTTTGGGTTGTGATAGGGATAAAAAATACAAGTGATATGAAAAATAGTTATTCTTACATGTAGCTTGATTTATAAAATATGAGCAAATACAATTTTGGCCATAACCACTTTTATCACACCTCTCACACATACCTTGCATTATGTTATTCATATCTATCAACTATTTTCTATAACTACCCCTTGGGCCACTCTATACAACTCTCATTCTATTTAGAGATTAATGCTTTATGCACCACATTTTCTAGATGAAATCCATTGAAGAGGTAAATCAATATGCACTCAAGATGGAAGAAAGGGAGAGGGAAGCCATATCATGAAACAAATCAACCTAATAGTGGTAGATGGTAGCAAGCTTATGGTGGAGAAGAAAGCTCTATAAGAGAAAAATTATAACCAAAGTATCCATGAAAGAGGTGAATCATCAAGAGGCCAAGGTATTTTTGGTAAAGGAAGGGGTAGACCTTTCATTGAAAATTGTTACCAATATGGAAGAGCTAGACATAGAGCCTTTGAAATCTCTTAAGTATAACAAACCAACAATTGAGGAAAAGAGTCTTGAAACCACATGGATCATGCAGATGAAGAAAGTATTGCATATCCAAGGAAAAGGAAAATCATTGATCATAAAAATAATACCTTAAAACCATCTAAAGAAGATAAGGATATAGCCCAAAGAAGGATATTATTTTATACTATATGCAAGTGCAGTGGCAATTTTTGGAAAGTTATAGATTATAGTGGAAGCATGAACAATATAGTGTCCTCAAATATGGTTGAAAAACTAGATTTATGCCCCCTTGGGTATTATGCCCCCCTAAAATTGTAGTTTTGGTGTTTGCCTACGTTTTTCAAGTGGGTGCGTCTAGTGCCCTATATCTTGTGCAAGGGGTACTAGTCTTAGGAAGTCTAGGGGAGCGTGGGATACTACCCCACTACACGACCTCTAGTGTTTTTTACCCAAGACAGGATCATGCTTCTAGATGTCTTCTTTAGTGCTCATCTTTCTTTGTTATGCTAATCTATGGTTGATTAAGTTGCTTCAAGAGAAATGGGAGAGAGAAATAAAATATGAAGCACAATGTAAAGTGTACAAAATGAAACCTATCTAGCCTATATAAGGATGGCAATGAACCAAATAAGAGAATACAATTTCCACCTCAATCCAATGAGATAAATGAACACATGAACTAAGCATGACAAAAAATAGAACACAAATTTTCTCATAAAATTATGAGATATGTATAATAAAAAGAGTCTTGGGCCTATACATGCAATTGGTTTAAGGTTTGAGTCCAAACTAAGAAAGATAGTAGATGCCACAAGTTAGATGTTAGACGCAGTAACAAATCCAAACTCACTTATTTACCTATAGGAACTACTATTTACAATACATGTATGCGAGGTTTGAAATTGAATTTTCTACCCAAAATAATTAGAGGGGGGAGCAGAGACCTGGAGGTATGGTTGGTAAAATCAATCCCCGCCAGATCGCTTAGGGTACCCAATGCTGGTGGTATTGGACCCGACACAAACACATATCTCAGACGCGTGAGATTGCTGATTTTTGGAGATATGCTTCCCGTGAGATTGTTATTGTACAAATACAATTCTTCGAGCCTATTTGCTTCGAAAATTTCTGGAGGGATCGAGCCATGGAGTGAGTTGTTAGACAAGAACAAAGCTTTTAACTGCTGTAGTCGACCCAATTCTGGAAGGATTTGGCCAGTGAGATTATTCTCAGAGAGATTTAACTGTTCCAGCTCTGTGCAATTTCCAAGCTCAGGAGGAATGAAGCCAGAGATATTGTTTGCAAATAAATAGAGCTCTGTCAAATTGCGTAAGCCACCTATAGCAGAAGACAACGTTCCAGAAACATGGGGCTGTAGGAGAGATCTAGCATGCTTACCGTGCCATCTGGATGACAGGCTACTCCTTGCCAATGACAGGGGTCTTTGTCCGAGGAATTCCACCTGCTCAAAAAATTAGGTGGCACGTTCAAGCGTTGAACAAGAGAAATAAGTATGCTCCCTTCGTTGTTTACTCCCCTGGCAGAAGGCACCTGTACTGCTAATGCAACCACGGCAATCAGCAGGAGGCTTAAGAGGGTTGTGAATGGTCATGACATCATTCTAAGTATGAAATATTGTTTTTCTTTCGATTTCGATGGAATCCAAATCACATCATCGATAATGTAAGTGACATCCTTTTCAATAAATTATATCATAAGACCGACATAAATATTTTAAATGAAAGTGCTCTCTATTTATAGACCAACTATCCGTGGTCTTCCTCATCTATTCGCCGACTTTACTGCTTCGTCCTTTCCCTCTGCCGTGGAGTTTAGTTTGTTATGAGTGACGTAAAGATACTCTAAATTGGAAAGTTGACCGAGCTCATATCCGAGAGCTATAGGCTTCCTCCTTCCTTGGTCGCCTTCTCTCGCTCCTACATTGTTGGATTGTATATAATCATTTCATAAATCTCAATTAATTGTTGTATTTGTTTTCATAAATTCAATTCAATGTCATATATATATATATATATATATATATATATATTTATTTATTTATTTTTATTTTTATTTTTATTTTTATTTTTATTTTTAATTTTTCGATAATATTAAAAGAAGAAGATTTTGAAAGGAATCTTACAACCTTATATAAAGAGAGTTTTGAAAGGAATTTTACAACTTTAAACAACAACTTTCAAAGAGAGAGAAAAACAAATACAACCCAACAAATTATCTCCAAAAAGAGACTAACAGCCATCCACCCAGAATGGAATAAACAACCAACAACATTGACCAAGAAAGTACAACAAAGAAAATCAAGATACTGGAAAAACCGAAAGATGGTGGAGAAGTTAAAGAGAAATTGAAACCCCATGCGCACCTCTCTTTCTTGAAAACTTTCAAAGAGAGAGAAAAACAAACACAACTCAACAAATTATCTCTAAAAAGAGACTAACAGCCATCCACCGGAAAGGGGATAAACAACCAACAACATCGACCAAGAAAGTACAACAAAGAAAATCAAGGTACCGAAAAAATCGAAAGATGGTGGAGAAGTTAAAGAGAAATTGAAACCGCATGCGCACCTCTCTTTCTCGAAAAGGCGAGAAACAAATAAAATTTAAAATTTAAATTTCAAATAGCTCGCGCGTTCCACCAAGGAACGAGCGAGCCCCAACAATGGGCCTGAGTAGAGGAAACCGTAGAGCCAACAAAAAAAGAAACATGAGCAGCAAAGAAATTGAAATTTAAACAACCAGCTTGCTCAAACTAAAAAGTGAAGGAAATTACTCCAACACAACGAAAACCAACAGCCCGCTCCTGCACAACAAAAACCAACCGTGGAAGAAGAAACCAAAACCAAATACCAGAAGCAACAACCACTCCTACACAACAAGAACCAACAATGGAAGGAGAAACCCAAACTAGAAACCAGAAGCAACAACGAACCAACAACAACCAAAGCCACTTTATGAGATCCCAATAAACCACCAAAGGAACTGGTTTAAGTAGTCAAAACCACCACTGAACGAGGGCCACCAAACTATAAACACGGGAAAAAACCCCAAAGGTACTCATATATGGACTCGGAGTATAAATACCCAAGGGAGATAAGGGCCCAGAGCAAACTTCTCGACACTTGCAAGCAAAACCACTGCCAAAATGGAAAAATCTGCATACATACACCATGGTAGCTTCACTCGAACTAAACTTGGAAGTCATATGAGCGCCGAAAACACTTGTGTCATACTCAGAAGAAGCCCCACTGAATTGGAGCAGGAGAGAATACAAAAATAGATATTTATCATCTTAGAAATACTTCCTGACACCGTTCAAAGACTACCATCAACTTACAAGACAACAGGGAAAACCTGAGTCCCAAAAATCATCAATAAAACTAGCACCTAAAATTTTATGGGTAGAAACCCCATAGGCAAACAATGAAAATAACCCAGACACCTATAAGATACAACCCCACATAAAAGTAGTAGAAGAGGGAAACCTCTAGAGAGAGAACATCGCCTCCATCAAACAACCAAGCTTTTCCCTCCAAAGAAGCAAGGGCACGCAGCATACCACCACGCGTCCACCACTTCCCCATCGATATTGGAACAGGGGAATCACTAAACCCCAATCTAGGGCAAGCACAAATAGAAGCACGCCCACCCATGAAGCTCAAAGAAAAAGCACCGCTAGCTAGCACATGAGACACCACCTAAGAAATAGAGACATGAACAACAAGAAACTAGGAAAATCCATTCTTATAACCACAAAAAACACCATATTACGAAACGAAGAGCCACTCTAGTTCCTCTACAACACTGTCAGAAACAAGCCTCAAAGCTCCATTGTTTCTCACATGAAGAGCAACCTTCCCAACCACAAGGACTGTAAAAGTAAGTCCCTGGTCCAACAAAAATTCAAGTTCCTCTAAGACGCTCTCACCTGCATACCACATCATCACTCACTATATATAAATATATATTATTAACAAGTGGACATCATCATAATGTAATATTTTTTTAATAGATAAATAGATAAGTATTAACATTCCAATCATGAAATAGACCACAAAATTTGCATCATTACAATATAATTATATAATTAACTAACAAAGATAACTGACAACCCGTTTTTCCCAACTACTATGTAAACCTATAAAAAAAAAGGTGATCATGGGCAAAAAAAAAATTATAGGAAGTGGTATTATTCTAATTTTGGAACTAGTGGACAACATTACAATTCAAACTATAATGCACGATTATTAAAGTTTCCTACTTCACAGTAGCACCAATTTTAGTATGGGGGTGGAGGGTGGGCAGCAATAACAACCGCTGCACAATGATTGCGAGTTGTTATTGCTGCCCACCCTCCACCCTCATTTGACGTTGCAGCAGTTGTTATTGTTTCCCACCCTCCAGTTGTAGCAGTTGTTATTGCTGCCCACCCTCCACCCTCATTTGACATTGCAGCAGTTGTTATTGCTGCCCACCCTCCACCCTCATTTTGAGGGTGGAGGGTGGGCAGCAATAACAACTGCTGCAACTGTGCAGACAGCTTGAGGGTGGAGGGCAATTGCAACAGTTGTTATTGCTGCCCACCCTCATCATTTGAGGATGGAGGGTGGGCAGCAATAACTAGCTTACTAATCTACAGAGATTTGAGGGTGGAGGGCAGTTGCAGCAGTTGTTATTGCTGTCCACCCTCCACCCTCATTTGAGGTTGTAGCAGTTGTTATTGCTACCCACCCACCACCCTCATCATTAGGGTGGGCAGCAATAACAACTGCTGCAACTGTTACAGCATTTGAGGGTGGAGGGCAATTGCAACAGTTGTTATTGCTTCCCACCCTCCACCCTCATTTGAGGTTGTAGCAGTTGTTATTGCTGCCCACCCACCACCCTCATCATTTGAGGGTGGAGGGTGGGCAGCAATAACAACTGCTACAACTATTACAGCATTTGAGGGTGGGCAGCAATAACAACTGTTGTAAGCAATAACAACTACTGCAACTATTGCAGCATTTGAGGGTGGAGGGTGGGCAGCAATAACAACCGCTACAACTATTGCAACAGTTGTTATTCTACTACAATAGTTGCAGCAGTTGTTATTGCTGCCCACCCTCATTTGAGGGTGGAGGGTGGGCAACAATAACAACTACTGCAACCTCAAATGAGGATGGAGGGTGGGCAGCAATAAAAACTGCTACAACTATTGCAGCAGTTGTTATTGTTGCTCACCCTCCACCCTCACTTGAGATTGCAGTAGTTGTTATTGCTGCCCACCCTCCACCCTCATCATAGTTGTTATTGATGCCTACCCTCCACCTTCATCATTTGAGGGTGGAGGGTGGGCAGCAATAACAATTGTTGCAATAGTTGCAGTAGTTGTTATTGTTGTCCACCCTCCACCCTCATCATTTGAAGGTGGAGGGTGGGCAACAATAACAACTACTACAACAGTTGCAGCAGTTGTTATTGCTGCCCACCCTCCACTGCTGCAACAGTTATAGCAGTTGTTATTGCTGCCCACCCTCCACCCTCATCATTTGAGGGTGGAGGGTGGGCAGCAATAACAACTGCATGAGGGTGGAGGGTGGGTAGCAATAACAACTGCTGCAACTATTGCAGCAGTGGAGGGTGGGCAACAATAACAACTACTACAATAGTTACAGTAGTTGTTATTGTTGCCCACCCTCCACTACCGCAACATGCGTGCGAGCTTGTTATTGTTGCCCACCCTCCACCCTCATGCAGTTGTTATTGCTGCCCACCCTCAAATGATGAGGGTGGAGGGTGGGCAGCAATAGTTGTAGTAGTTGTTATTGCTACCCACCCTAGGCAGCAATAACAACTTTATTGCTGCCCACCCTGGGCAGCAATAACAACTACTACAATAGTTGCAGCATTGCAGCAGTTGTTATTGCTGCCCAATGATGAGGGTGGGCAGCAGTAATGAGTTGCAACAGTAGTTGTTATTGCTGCCCAGGGTGGGCAGCAATAACAACTACTGCAACTATTGTTGCCCACCCTCCACCCTCAAATGATGAGGGTGGAGGGTGGGCACCAATAACAACTGCTGCAACTATTTTTGCCCACTCTCCACCCTCAAATGATGAGGGTGGAGGGTGGGGCAGCTGATTATTGTCTGCCCACCCTCCACCCTCATCATTTGAGGGTGGATGGTGGTCAACAATAACAACTACTACAACTGTTGCTGCCCACCCTCCACCCTCAAATGATGAGGGTGGAGGGTGGGCAGCAATAACAACTTCTACAACTGTTGCAGTAGTTGTTATTGTTGCCCACCCTCCACCCTCAAACTGCCCACCCTCCACCCTCAAATGATGAGGGTGGAGCGTGGGCAACAATAACAACTACTACAATAGTTGCGGTAGTTGTTATTGCTGCCCACCCTCCACCACCCTCAAATGATGAGGGTGGAGGGTGGGCAACAATAACAACTACTACAAAAGTTGCAGCAGTTGTTATTGCTGCCCACCATCCACCCTCAAATGATGAGGTAGTTGTAGCAGTTGTTATTGCTGCCCACCCTCCACCACCCTCAAATGATGAGGGTGGAGGGTGGGCAACAATAACAACCATCTGCAATGCTTGCAGCAGCTTGTTATTGCTACCCATGATGAGGGTGGGCAACAATAACAACTGCTGCAACCAGTTGCGGCAGTTGTTATTGCTGCCCACCCTCCACCCTCATCATGGGCAGCAATAACAACTGCCGCAACTATTGCAGTAGTTGTTATTGCTGCCCACCCTCTTGCAGCAGTTGTTATTGCTGCCCACCCTCATCATTTGAGGGTGGAGGGTGGGTAGCAATAACAATTGCTACAACTATTGCAACAGTTGTTATTGCTACCCACCCTCAAATGATGAGGGTGGATGGTGGGTAGCAATAACAATTGCTGCAACCACCCTCAAATGATGAGGGTGGGTAGCAATAACAACTACTGCAATAGTTGCAGCAATTGTTATTGCTGCCCACCCTCCACCATCATCCCACTCTCCACCCTCATCATTTGAGGGTGGAGGGTGGGAAACAATAACAACTGCTGCAACTCATCATTTGAGGGTGGAGAGTATGGGCAGCAAGAACAACTGCTGCAACAGTTGTAGCAGTTGTTATTGTTGCCCACCCTCCACCCTCATCATTTGAGGATGGAGGGTGGGCAGTAATAACAACTGCTACAACAGTTGTAGCAGTTGTTATTTTTGCCCACCCTCCATCCTCAAATGATGAGGGTGGAGGGTGGGCAACAATAACAACTGCTGCAACTGTTGTAGCACTTGTTATTGTTGCCCACCCTCCACCCTCAAATGATGCAATAGTTGCAGCAGTTGTTATTGTTGCCCACCCTCCACCCTCATTTTGAGGGTGGAGGGTGGGCAGCAATAACAACTGCTGCAATAGTTGCAGCAGTTGTTATTGCTGCCCAACCTCAAGTTTCCTACTTCACAGTAGCACCAATTTTAGTGTAGGCGTAATTAGTATTAAACCAATTTGCATTTATCTTAGTAATGATTCTACTTTCTTGAACATAAATTAAAATTATTTTCATTTACTATGTATGTGACAAGAAAGCATATTTCTCAAATTTTGATTTTTTTTTTTAAATTAATAATTGAATGAATATATAGTTATCATGGAGTAAAAAGAGTCTATAAGACATTTAAAATTTTAATTTTGTATATGTGTGATGTGATCTATTGGCAAGGATGCCACATGCATTATCAATGATGTGACCCGGGCGCAATATTTTTTTGTTTTTGTTTCTTTACCTAGAATTTTTATATAGGAAGTTTTTTTTTATTGGATCTAACATTTATATATTTTGTTAATACTTTTTTTTAATGTAATTTAAATATCTATCATAGAATCATGTATTTCTTTTATTCTTTGTTGAGATCAATCAATTTATATATTACCATAGGATCATCTAATAATTTGCAAAGGGGATAATATAATTTGGATGGTAAATTAGCTAAGCTACTAGATTTTTTATAACAAACCATGCAAGAAAGTGAGATAAAATCAAACTAATTGTGACACATTAAGGACTGAAAATATGATATCAAATAATCTATGATACTCTTGAAATATAATATACAACATATTAGTCATGGAGGACTAGGTGGATTGGTAAGACATTGGGCACTTATCAAGAGGAGACCTAGGATCAAACCTTAGTGGCATGTCCAATTTGTGCAAAGGTAGTATTATGACCTAATTCTATTCAGTGTGTGCTAGCTTGATGATGGTGGTACCAACCCTGAGCCACCAGGGGTCTCCCTCACTCCAGGTTGTGTTTATCAAGGTGAGATGGGGGTTAAAGTGGTACCATCATTATTTGATCCTAAGATCACAGGCAATGTGACTTGACCCTATGACTCGTTATTAAAAAGTAAAGGGAGTTATTGATTTCTTTATGTATCAAAATAAATATACAACATATTAAATTGATAGATCTACTTAATAGAGAAGTAGAAAAGAATATTTTCATAGAGATTTAAGGATGCACAAAAAAAGAGAAACATTTATTAAATTCTTTAAATAATATTTTTAGGACTAAAATATTTCTCATATATACATCCATAATATGTCATTTAAAAGCATAAAATTTAATATTTGGTATCAATAAAGAATATATGACACCTCAATTTAATATTTAATTAGAACTTATAATATTGGTTAATTTAGATCTTGATATATTGTAATTTGTATCATGTATTAAATTGAATTTAGCTTTCAATGATGTTATTCATGGTTGCATTATCTTCAAATTTTTTTCTTTACATGCTATAATTTCATACAAAATGATTTGACTTCTTCTAATGCAAGCTATTTAATGGGTATGATAAAAACTAGAGTTCAAGCCATCTTTAGTGCAAGCTACTGAATGGACATGATAAAAATCATAAACAATAAAAACCATAAACAATGCCATCAAATAAATAATGATCATAATGCATGAATTCAATATGATATAGTCACATTTTAATGGATTTTAGTATGTATTAGATATATGAATACTAAAAATTATTTTAAAAAGCCATTAGGTGCCAACAAATACTAATTTCTCATAAAGATTCATTTCTTAAGGTTTTACCTTTTAATTATTTTTCAAACAATAAAAAATTCATAATAATTTGTATTCATCATATTTCATAAATTTTAAAGGTAAATAATAAGTTAAATTCTTCGTTAAAGTCTTGTTTGATTAAAACATTTTAAATAATATTGTTATATCATAAGCTTAAATGATTCACACTATGCATATTTAAAACAAAGTGTAATCGAAAGGTAGATCTCATAAAATTACTATTAAAAATACAAAACAACACTACTTGTTTAAATACATGTTAAACTTGTAAGTTACTTGGATCTTGATTTATAACCCACCACCAATATTTTAGATGGAAAGATCAATTTGAAAATAGCATAACATTATTTAGAGCTTATTTTATAAACTTTGAAAGATACAAAACTAGTTTTTTTTATTATTTATTTATTTAACATGGATAATATATGAGTAGGTAATATATTTTTTTTTTATTGGTTGAAAGGGTTTTGAAAGGGCCCCTCAACCTTGTACAAAAAATAAAATAGACTAGTTGGAAAAGACCTTGAAGGGGGCAAAAGGGAAACAACTAGAAAGGAGAGACATGAGAGGAAGCTGGAAAAGCCCCTTCCAATAGAGACAACAGAGACTAGCAGAGAAGGTTATCACCTTGAGATACCAAAAAAAATACACCCAAGGGGATAACATAAACTACCAGGAAATAGAAAGACCAAACATCTAAAAAACCACATAGATACAACTTAATCCAAAGAGATATCCTCCGTGTCAATGATTTATTCAAGGAGTGTGGCTTTGACAGCTCCCGAGTTAATGACATTGATAGCTTTGGATACCCGAATCACCTGCTCAAGCCCTATGAACACTTTGGAATGATTCTGGAATATGTTCTATAGCGTTTAGATGAAAATTTTAGAGTGGTCACGTTTTACCTTTGTCATCCTTTGGGTGTTAATTTTGGCTTGGTTAGTTGTCGGATTAGGTTCAGCATTGCTTTGCTTCCTGGTTCTTCTCTTTGTATCCTTTCAAGTGGATCTATGACTGTTAGTAACCTGGTTGTCCAAGGCCACATTTAGGTCTTCCTTGATGAAGATGAGAGGGTAAACATCCACCTTGTTGCCTAATTTCTGCAACATATAGTCATAAATGAACAGGAATAAGCCCTGGTGCCTAACGTGGGTGGAAACCTATTTGTGAAAATTTTCAATGGAAACTTCCATCAAGCATTGAAGGTACTCAGGGATGTTCACCTCCTAAACATAGCACAAAACATTCAGGAAAGCAATATGGAAAACTTCTCATAGGCTCATTCAGGTTGTCCACTGTGATGTATTGCTTTATGGGAATGAGCGCTCTATTCCATGGGTCAGGGATTTTCTCTCTAATAATCCCTCATTTCACATCTCTGGTGAGATTATTACCTCTATCAACAAAATGCTTTAGCTCCCCTAGAATATAGTGATTATCTCTATGGAGTCTAAAGCCGACATTGGGAAGCTTAGTAATTTCAGAAAGTAGGTCGACTGTGACATCAAAACTCATACCTCTGACCAAGACGTGGCCATCGACCCAGGATGACATGAAATAATTCATGATGGTAGGGTCAGAACCTCAAAACTTAGATAGGAAAGGGATAAAGCCATAATTACTGAGTAGGGATTTGATATCATCTTGAATATTGAGGCATTCGGGTTCGATGATGGCCATGGGAGCGAGCAAAAAGGTGAAGGTGCCAGAAGGTAGATGGGTATAGTTAGAGGCAGGAATGGGCTCTCTAAACATGATATTGGGTAGAGTGGTGGAGTAGGGCCAAAGGGTTATGCGCTCATAAAAAGCCTTAGTTCCCATATCATATGGCTGGGTTTCACATGGTCGGGTTTCTAGGTCCCAAAGCTTACTTGGGGAAATGAAAGGGATAACTTTGGATAGGTTGGCACAACAGGAGATGGGACAATACGAACTAGGGTAATATTACACCCATGCACAAGTACACATAATACGTAAATATTATTTGATAAATACACGAAGTGATTTGGTGTAGTCACCTTAAATAAACAACACTATTGTTGTAAAACGTAATATTTATATGAAAAAATTGAAAGTGAATTTACGTAAATTTATATTTATATGAAAATGATGGCAAGCCGAGATTCAATCAACAGAACTTCAAATTAATTTTTCTGCAAATAGCTTAATACAGTCTTACATTACAGTTTCCAGGCATATTTCTCTTCCCCCTCAATCCCGAACTCACCATCCCCTGCCCTTACAAATTTCGAGTTTTTATCGAGGCCTCGATCCTCTAGGCAATTAATGCCCCCGCCTAACAAAAATTCAAATTCGATTTTCCCCTCGGTCGAGTTTTCAAAATTTTTTGCCATAAATGGGCAACTGCCCGATCCGCCATGAAGCTTGCATTAATGGCCTCCCTTAACTTGCACCCGCCGTTTTGTTCTGACTGTTCTTTTGTACCGCTGTCTCAACCATAAAGTCCATCGCCTGTAATTGTTGTTCTACAAGAAATAATAATAAAAAGAAACATACGCGTGGCCGACATCTTTGACTTAATACATGTATGCTTCCGCGTGTCAATTTCAACCTTACCCCCAACTGGTTGCGTCGCTTTTAACACACGTGGCAGCCACGTGTCTATTTCAGCCTTGCCTGGCCGTCCGCGTGTAAACTTTGGTCTGTCTTCTTATTGGCCGCGATATCACGATAGGTCACGAAATCGCGACATGTCACGATATCGCGACCAAAAGTGCCTTCACCCTGTCGAGCCCATTGGGGTCGCGATTTCGTGACCCCCTTTTGCCTTCGCCATGCCGAGCCTCTTGGGGTCGCGATTTCGTGACATGTCACGAAATCGTGACATGTCGCGATTTCGCGACCCCCCCCCTTGCCTGCGCCTTGCTGAAGCCTTTAGCCTTGTCTTTCGCCTTGCCTTGGTAACACTGCCACGTGGCAACTTTTAACTGGTCGCGATATCGCGACAGGTCACGATATCGCGACCTGTCATGATATCGCGACGGGACTTCCCCCTACGCCTTTGTTAGAAATATCATCGCGATATCGCGACGTCGCGATATCACGACGAAACTTGCCGAAGCCAAGTCGAAGCTTTTGAGGTCGCGATTTCGTGACATGTCACGATTTCGTGACCTCCTTCCCCCTTGCTTTAAAAAAACTTCCCCCTTAAAAAAAAACTGAAACAAATCAAAATGTAAAGTACTTAGAAAAATCTGGAAAATTTTTGGAAGATGCAAGATTGCTCTACTGTCGCCGGATGCTCCTGCATCAGACACCCGGGGTAAATTAAAAGTGATCCTCACTTCTGTTTTGTTAGGGGAAGACCCAGGCGGTCAACCTCCATTTTTGACAACCAAGTTGCATCTTCAATAGGTCTGCCCTTCCACTTTATCAAATATTCAGAATACTGTTTGTTTCTGGTGCTTCTGCCTTCACGAGTGTCTAATATTTCTTCGACCTCGTCGGTGGTTGGAGTAGATGCTGGAATTTGCCATAATCCTGTACTTGGTACCTCTGTACTCTCTCCCTCATGATATTCCACTAAATCTGAAATATTAAAAACAGGTGAAATGTCAAGCCAACTTGGCAATTCCACTTCATATGCATTTCCTGACTCCCGTTTTTCTAGTATTCTGCATGGCCCAAACTTCTTCATCTTCAATTTGTTATAAGTTTTTGCAGAAAATATTTCCTTCCTGAGATGGACCATGACTTCATCTCCTACTTCGAACTCTTTGAACCGCCGCTTCTGGTCTGCTCTTGTCTTATATTGAGTATTCATTTTTATAATTTGTTTTCTTACTTCTTCATGCAGACTTTTCATATGTTCCGCAAATTCTTCTACCTCGGCACTGCACTTTTCTCTCTTATCCAACTTTCTCAGTTCAGAAACATTTCTTGGGCTGTTTCCATATATTATCTGGAACGGAGATTTATTGGTGCTCTTATTGACTGAATTGTTATACGCAAATTCCGCCTATGGTAAAACTAAATCCCATCCCTTGGGTTGATCTGCTATCAAGCATCTCAAGAAATTACCCAGGCTTCTATTTACCACCTCTGTCAATCCATCAGTCTACGGGTGGTATGCAGAACTGAATTTCAGATCTGTCTTCAACTTCTTCCACAGAGTTCTCCAGAAATACCCAACAAATTTTGTATCTCTCTCAGAAACAATGCTCTTCGGTAGACCGTGAAGTCGTACCACTTCCTTGAAAAATAACCCTGCAATGTGAACCGCATCACTTGTTTTCTGGCATGGAATAAAGTGTGCCATCTTGGAAAATCTGTCAACTACTACAAATACAGAGTCATTTCCCCTCTGTGTTCTTGGCAATCCGAGGATGAAGTCCATGCTGACGTCCTCCCATGGCCGCTCAGGTACTGGTAACGACTGATACAATCCCGTGTTCTATCTTCTCCCCTTTGCCATCTGGCATATTCTACAGCTCTGTACAAACTTTTTCACATCTTGTTGTAGTTGCGGCCAATAGTAATTTTCGCTCACCAGGGCAATTGTCTTATCCTGGCCAAAATGTCCGGCCAGTCCTCCGCTATGTTTCTCCTTGACTAAGTTTTCCCGCATGGAACTCCTTGGAATGCATAATTTACTTCCTCTGAACAACATTCCGTCTTGGATTAGAAAATCCAACCATTTTGTCCTGTCCACAGTAACAGGTGTCAAGCAAGCCGTCCAGGCTTCTCAAAATCTGGATCTTCAGTGGTACAAACCCTTCGCTTCTTCAAATCCCACTACTTCCACTGTCATTTTAATCGATAAATTCTGCCTTCTACTTAAGGCATCCGCAACTCTATTTGATTTCCCGCTTCTGTGCTTCAAGGACAAAGGTATAGCTTTGGAGGAACTCCACCCACTTCATGTGCCTTTGATTCAGCTTTTGTTTGACTGTTAATGTACTGTAAAGCCTGATGATCAGTAAATAGAACAAACTCCTTTGGCAATAAATAGTGTCTCCACTTCTTCAGAGCCTGAACTATAGCATAAAATTCCTGGTCATAAATTGAATACTTTTTCTGAGCATCATTTAGCTTCTCACTGAAATAAGCAACAGGTCTGCCTTCTTGACTCAGTACAGCCCCTATTGCACTGCCACTGGCATCACAGTCCACCTGAAATACCTTGTTAAAGTCTGGGAGTGCCAAAATAGGTTGTTCTGTGACCTTTTTCTTTAATGCATCAAAGCTCCTTTCAGCCCCTAATGTCCACTTGAACTCTTTTTTATCCCCTCTCATTGTTTCTGTGAGAGGTGCACAAATGCTGTCGAAGTTCTTTATGAACTTCCTGTAAAAGTCGGCTAGACCATGAAATGATCTTACTTCTGTTGTGCTTCTTGGGGTAGGCCATTCGATGATGGCTCTCACCTTCTCTGGGTCCATTTTCAGACCTTCTGCTGAGATTACAAACCCTAGGTATACTAACTCTTTCTTGACAAAATTACACTTTTTTAGATTTATTAATAACTGCTCCTCCCGCAGCTTTTCAAAAACCCTCCTGATATGCATCAGGTGTTCCTCCAGGGTTCTGCTGAATATTAATATATCATCTAAATAAACAATGACAAACTTTCCCATAAACTCTTTCAGTACTTCATTCATCAGCCGCATGAAGGTACTTGGTGCATTGGACAGCCCAAATGGCATGACCAACCACTCATACAAGCCCTCTCTTGTCTTGAAGGCTGTCTTCCACTCATCTCCTTCTCGGATCCGGATCTGATGATAACCACTTTTCAGGTCAATCTTCGTGAAGTACTCAGCTCCACTTAAATAGTCCATGATATCATCCATCCTTGGCAATGGGAATCTATATTTGATAGTGATTTTGTTGATTGCCCGAGAGTCTGTGCACATTCTCCACTCTCCATCCTTCTTGGGTGCTAGTACTGTAGGCACTGCACACGGGCTAAGACTCTCCCTAATCAATCCTTTCTCCAGCAACTCCTGGACCTGTCTGTTTAACTCCTCAGTTTCTATAGGTGTCATTCTGTGTGCAGCTTTATTTGGCAAGCTTGATCCTGGCACCAAATCTATATGGTGGCTGATCTTCCTTACTGGGGGTAAACCCTCAGGCACATTATCTGATACAATATCTGGAAATTCCTCCAACAGATCTAGGACTTCTGTCGGGGTATCTTTGCATTCCTCCTCCCTAACTCTAGGAATTATTGCATAACACAAATGTTCATGCTTCAAACCGTCCAAAAATTTTCTCCCTTCAACTAAACAGATTTTGGAGCTGTTACACACCTTTTCATCCGCCTCCTTCATGGGTTTCAGCTTATGGCGTACACCATTCTTTGTCAATGAGTAGGTGTTGGCACGGCCGTCATGCACTGCACTCCGGTCGAACTGCCAGGGCCTTCCCAACAACATATGGCAAGCATCCATAGGCAGGATGTCGCACAGGACCTCATCACAATAATTTCCAATATTAAATTTAATGGAGCACTGCTCATTGACCAAAGCCCTATGGTCCTTCTATAACCATGCGACCCGATATGGATGCGGGTGCTTCTTCCTCTCTAATTGTAACTTGGTAACCATTTCTTCCGAAACCAGGTTATCCGTGCTACCATTATCAATAATAATATTGCAAACCTTGCCCGCGCATTTACACCTTGTGCGGAATAAACTTCTTCTCCGATCTGTGTCCTTCTCCTCATTCAATAGGACTCTTCTTACGATCATTGCTTCCCCTCTCTCCGCTTCTTCGTAATGTTCGGACTCAAGATCTTCCTCTCGCCACAACAGCCTCGGTTGGACCCTCAGGCCTCTTGTTCATCCTTTCTCGGTGTTGTGGACACTCAAATGCCCGATGCCCTTCTTCACCATAGTGGAAACATGTCCCACGAAATACTCCTCTTCCAAACCCTCGTCCAGATCCACCCCGTCCTCTTGGGTAGTTGTTCTGATCACGGGGCTGATAAACATCCTCTTCCCTTTGATCCTGGTTGCTACTGGCTTCACCGCTCTTCTTCAGATCTTTATATTTTTCTCCACTGGTTCTCCCACCAGTTCTTCCACCATGGCCCCTTCCTCTTTGCTTGCCTTCAAACCGCCTATTCAGTTTTTCTTCCACCTTTAAGGCAAACTGGTAAGCATCCTCAATGGTGCTTACCCGAACTAGGCTCAGCTCTTCCTGGATACCGAGTCTCAACCCATTGATATAACGGGCTACCTTTTCTTTGTTTGCCTCTAAATGTCCAGTTCTAATAGAGATCTTGTAAAACTCCTCGGTGTATTCTTGGACAGTTTTGTTTGTCTGTCTCAAACTCTGCATTTTCCTTAGCAGATCCAACTCGTAATCTACCGAAATAAACTGTCTTTTTAGCTTTTCCACCATTCTATCCCATCTTGTTATTCTCTCCTTCCCTCTTCTGTTCCTCTCCAACTGTATTCCCCTCCACCAAATGCTGGCATGACCCTTCAACTTAGTCTTAGCAAATCTGACCCGATTAGGGTCTTCAACCTCCTCGTATTCGAAATATTCTTCTAAATCATTTATCCAGTCAATCACCTCTTCTGGATTTAGGTTTCTCGAGTATGTAGAAACCTCCATTTTTGGTTGCTTTCCAATCTGAGAGATGGCCTTGTACAACCTGGCTTGTGCAGGATCCACAACCTCTTCTTCTTCCTCAGACTGGTCTTCTTCTTCATCAACTTCGTCTTCACTTCCCTCATCCCTTCCGGGCTCGTGCCTTCTACGTAGCTCCTCTTGCAAGGCTTGAACTTGTCTCTGCAAGGCTCGGAAGTCTTCGGCCGGCACCACATTTCCTACTCCACCACGGTTTCTTCGTGGAGGCATTTTTTTTTTTTTCTTCCCTTACAAATCCTTCCACAGATCCTGGTGTAACTGCCTCTCTTCCGGCGATCTGTTACACGCTCAGGAGCTCCCGCTCTGATACCACTTGATGGCAAGCCGAGATTCAATCAACAGAACTTCAAATTAATTTTTCTGCAAATAGCTCAATACAGTCTTACATTATAGTTTCCAGGCATATTTCCTTTCCCCCTCAATCCCGAACTCACCATCCCCTGCCCTTACAAATTTCGAGTTTTTATCGAGGCCTCGATCCTCTAGGCAATTAATGCCCCCGCCTAACAAAAATTCAAATTCGATTTTCCCCCTCGGTCGAGTTTTCAAAATTTTCTGCCATAAATGGGCAACTGCCCGATCCGCCATGAAGCTTGCATTAATGGCCTCCCTTAACCTGCACCCGCCGTTTTGTTCTGACTGTTCTTTTGTACCGCTGTCTCAACCATAAAGTCCATCGCCTGTAATTGTTGTTCTACCAGAAATAATAATAAAAAGAAACATATGCGTGGTCGACATCTTTCTTTTCAATTTACGTGGCCCTCATCTTTGACTTAATACATGTATGCTTCCGCGTGTCAAATTCAACTTTACCTCCAACTGGTTGCGTCGCTTTTAACACACGTGGCAGCCACGTGTCTATTTCAGCCTTGCCTGGCCGTCCACGTGTAAACTTTGGTCTGTCTTCTTATTGGCCGCGATATCGCGATAGGTCACGAAATCATGACATGTCGCGATATCGCGACCAAAAGCGCCTTCACCCTGTCGAGCCCATTGGGGTCACGATTTCGTGACATGTCACGATTTCGTGACCCCCTTTTGCCTTCGTCATGCCGAGCCTCTTGGGGTCGCGATTTCGCGACATGTCACGAAATCGTGACATGTCACGATTTCGTGACCCCCCCTTGCCTGCGCCTTGCTGAAGCCTTTAGCCTTGTCTTTCACCTTGCCTTGGTAACACTGCCACGTGGCAACTTTTAACTGGTCACGATATCACGACTGTCGTGATATCACGACGGGACTTCCCCCTACGCCTTTGTTAGAAATATCGTCGCGATATCGCGACGTCGCGATATCGCGACGAAACTTGCCGAAGCCAAGTCGAAGCTTTTGAGGTCGCGATTTCGTGACATGTCACGAAATCGCGACATGTCACGATTTCGCGACCTCCTTCCCCCTTGCTTTAAAAAAACTTCCCCCTTAAAAAAAACTGAAACAAATCAAAATGTAAAATACTTAGAAAAATCGGAAAAATTTTTGGAAGATGCAAGATTGCTCTACTGTCACTGGATGCTCCTGCATCAGAAAAGTAAAAAGTGAATTTATATAATTTAATATTTATATAAAAAATTGAAAGTAAATATATGTATGTTTTTTATGTTTATATATATAAATATATATATCTTTTAATATTGTAAATAAAAAAAAATTCAATGTTAATTACATACTAATACTATATAAAAAAATATCATAAATAAAATAAATTTTAATTTTTACAAAAATGATTACATTTTAAATTCGACTATGATATAGACTATGCTATTATTTTGATTATAGGAGCTTGAAAAACCTATGACCTGAAAAACCCTAGGATCTAAGAATCCACCTTCATTTGTTTCATGGCTTCCACATAACTGGTAGCTTCAACTTATGTTGAAGCTATCAGAGAAAGGAATTGCATCAGGGAAGAGGTCTCTCAAGTTCATGCTGAAATTTTTCCACAAGGTAACAATGTCAATCCTATTGTTGAAATTCCTATTATTGAGTTTGATAATGCATGCAAGTGGCTAGAAGAGCATACCTTGATATGATATTTCTTGGGTCATATCTTAAATGATACTTTTATTCGATATTGGATTCAACAGTATTGGCAACCTTATGGCATTAAGATAGAGAATATCCAAAATTTATCAAAAGGATTTTTCTTTTTCACTTTGCTGATGCTCAACATGCATAAGAAGTTTTTAGTCAGGGTCCCTGGTATGTTCGAAGCTCTTTTCTTATATTTCAACAGTGGTCTAGAGATTTCTCTATCAATAATGAGGCTTCTTTGGAAGTGCTTGGTTGTCCTGAGTTACCTGGTCTCCCAACATCTCTTTGGCCATTGTTGCAAGGTATTGCTTACACCCTTGGGAATGTGGTCTACTTAAAATCAAATAAATTCTATAATATTCACACTACAAAGTGTGTGTGTTTCAAAGTTAATCTTTCTAAGGACCTTACTGAGTCTATTGACCTAAATATTGGTGACAAGGTTTTTACACGATATGTTGTGTACATTAATTTGCCTAGAACCTATTATCATTGTCAATAAGTAGAGAAAAAAATTAAATATTGTCCACTTATGGTTGATAAGTTTAAATCATGCAATGTAGTTGTTCATCCCCTTGCTCCTCTAGTTCTAGCTTCAAGAGCCAAGAATCCTCCTGATAAATGTACTACAATGAAAAATAGGAAAAATCATTCACCTAAGTAGTTGGTGTTACATGGACATTCTAGTTTCCAACTCTTCTGTACGACAACCTTCAGCACCATGCATGCCAGCCCTTCTGGATCCAACTAATCCAATGTAGCTATCTCCCTCGACATCAGGAGGGTCCCCTTCTATAATTACATCATATGGAATTTCACCACCTATAGTATCTTCTTCACTCGATGATATTGCTCCTTCCATTATTAAGCAAGTGTTATCAAAGGATGTGTCATTCTCCAGGTCCCACTGTTCATGTAGTCTGGCTCATGAGGGGTTACATCAAGAAAAGAGATGGTAGATTGACTTTATTAGGGAAAATCATGAATGATTTCTCAGTAATTTGTATACTTCCCTAGGAGAGTTAGGATATTCTAAAGATGTTCCTAAGGGAATAAAAATTGATCATCCACAATGATTTTTTGTCCTACAATGTAAGAGGACTTATGGATCCAGTATAAAAATATCAAGTTTGTAGAGAGATTCAGAATGTTGCTCACCTGCATGGCAGTTTAGATTTTTTTTGTTTGAAAGAAGTTAAGGTTGCTGAATTTATTTTGGACAATACTTGTACCTTTTTATGGCTCCCAAGTAAGTTTTTTTGTTCCCATCATACTCCTAGAAGAGGAGGAGTTGTCACTTTCATTTCTTCCATATGGTATTCTCATCTTGTCACATGGGGGTGGACCCCTCAAATCAAGTAGTTTGGACTCTTTTTGAAGTTGGTGGTATCCCATTTGGTTTGATTAATGTATATGCTTCTAACAATGCATTGGAAATGTGTGCTTTATAGTGATGGCTTGCTCTTTCCTTGCCTAAAGTGATCTGGGTGGTGTGTGGTGATTTCAATATGATGGAGAAATCGATTGACAAACTTGGATTACTCCCTATGCATTGGATTATTGGTGAGAAGGAAGCAATTTTTTTTTTTTAAATAAGCTAGGATTGAGTGACCCTAATTCTTGCTTTCTACCCTCTAATTTTCCTGAGTCTATGTGGTATAACTGGTCCAAATTTCAAGATAGTAATGCCCATATTTTGAAGCATCTTGATATATCTATGCTATCTAAACATTCTCATTTTCATTTCCATCACTTGTTAGCCTCTCTATCACTTTTTTCAATTGTTCTTGATACCACCCTTTTTTATCATTGCTTTCATTGTGTTTTCTATTTTTTTTTATCCACCTCTACCTCGTCAGTTCAAGTCTTAGTTTTATCTAAATATTTTTTCTTGAAATATCAAGCTATATCTACTCATATTCGTAGGATTTAGAATCTAGTTCCTAGACCAATTGGAATTCATGGTAGAATTTCCTGGTGGAATGAAGCTATCTCCAGAACAACTATTCTTCTCAAGAATTTAGGAGTTGAAGTTGCTAAGTAGAGATGAATATCTAATCAGAATTTAAAGTTGAACTAGCTCGTGCTTCTGTAAGACTAGAAGTGAGCCCTCTGAGCTCTATTGTTCAAGACCAATTTACAATTCTTAGGCATGATGTTAAAAAAATTGAGCTTTATGAAGCAAGGGGAGCTCAACTTCGTGCTCGACTTCACTAGCTAAAATTTGATGATAGGGTTTCAAAAGAATTTTTTCAAAAAATAAAGCACTTCAGACAATTATTTCAATTCAATGCTATTCAGGATGTAGGGGTTCATTGGCCTTTGCTTCCTAATATTATTAACTTTTTTGTCAATCATTATCATAAATGTCTTGCATCTCAGGAGTTAACTCCTAAATGACATGTTGCAATTCAAGCTTGTTGTGTAGTTGTTCCTAATAAGCTTTCAACTCTTCACAAAGAATCTTGTGAGCATCCTTTGTCATTAGATGATCTTGTTGAATCCCTATCCAATGGCCAATGATAAATCTCTAGGATTAGATGGATTTCCTTGTGAATTTTATAAGTAGTATTGGGACATGGTTGGCCCAAATTTACTATATGTTTATCAGGAAGCAATGGCTTTTGGATATTTAGGTTCTATAATTAATAAGGGTAATATTAAATTCATCCCTAAGCATGGAGATCCATAATTTCTCACCAATTGGAGGTCTATTACTTTACTCAATGTGACTTACAAAATTATTGCTAAGGCTTTGGCCTTACGCCTTAGACCTCTGTTGCCACATATTATTCACCCTAAGCAAACTAGGTTTGTGTAGAGCATATATATTTTGGATAATATAATTATTTTTTGGGAGGGCATGGAATGGGCTAGATCTACTCATAGAAATACTCTTTTCATCAAGATTGATTTTGAGAAAGCCTATGATAGGATTGAATGGAATTTCATCCTTACCATGCTTTAAGCTCTTGGTTTTGGGCTACATTTCTTGAGCTCGGTTAGTGTAGACACCAAAACAGCACCAATCCGATTATGTGATTGCAAACACTGATCGCTTTGACAAACACAGCCCCCAGGGCAGCCCTGAGAGGTCAAACAGTGGTCTTAACCACTTTCATAGCAATTTTGTGAGGTCAAGAAGCAATTTGGCACACTTAGACACTTTGCCTAGTAATCGTCTCACCCGGGGACGATTGCTAACTTGAAATCGTCTCACCCGGGGACGATTTCTGAAATCGTCTCCGGGTGAGGACGATTTCCAAGTTTAACGGGCAAAAAGACAAATGAGGCCAAGTGGCAGCCCGAGAACGGTCGGTTGATGACTCCTGCCTCGCACGCGTGTGTGAGTGGACAAATAGGCCGTTTGAGGAGCTGTCACAAGGGCGATTATGAAAGCCCAAGTCAATGGAGGACTCCCCTCCCTCATGGGAAGACAAGACTGCCACATGGCGCCTATGACCAACACATGGCATTTGTGCTTCCCTCCCAAAAGAGACCCCTTGGGTCTATAAAAGGTGGGACTTTTCTCACCCAAGATATACAGGTTGAAGGAGTTTTCAAGCAACGAAGTGCTTCCGAGTTGAAGACCCACTTGCATCCCTTTTGGTTCACCTTCCCACATCCACCAATCTCTTTTGCAAGGGAGGTTGTTGGGTGGCTTTTGGAAGCTTGAATCGGACCTAAATCCAACACATGGACACCTGAATCAACCAATTCGCCGACCCCCCAATCCTAAGAGGTTTTGGGCCCATCCCTAGTGGATTGGCGCTGGAATCAAGTGCCAACGGTGGGAGGCCCACTTGGGCATCCCCGCACTTTTCTTAAGTTTTATTTCAGAAGCATTCTAGTTTATTTTCTCATGCTTCATATTGTGTTTTCTGTTTGGTGAATTCATAGCTGCAATTTCGTAACCTTTGATCGGATTCTAGTATGTTTTGTGTCGTTTTGTAGTTTCACTAACTTGCAGGAGGCGATATCAAATTCCCGAGGGTAGAGGCCAAATTGGGAGAATCCGACCATCTGGGTCGTCCCAAAATGGCCCCAATTACATAACCCCTCTATCTGTAGGTGTTTTGGAGACCTCGGGAGTCGACATTGGAGCGTGTCAGTTCGGCTTCCCCAACATAGAAGAAATCGTCCCACCCAGGGACGATTTACAGTCAAAAATCGTCCTACCCAGGGACGATTTCCAGTTGAAAGTATATTGGCCGATTGTCTCAGTGGCAATGGCCTGTTGGTAACATTTTCTATCTTCCGGCAAGTTTTCAGGCTGTTTAGAATCATTTTGTTTACTGTTTTAGATAAATGTTTGCATGCATCTTTTGATGATTTTAGAAGAACGAACACTTTTCACTTGCAGCAGGTGCTACTGACATCTTGGTTGTTTCTTTGTTCGCAGGAGAAGCAGCGGAGGTGAAGAACTCATCGACATCAGCGGCGGCATCATCTTGGCCCGCCCATTGCAATCGTGGGCACGCGGAAAGAGGAACATTGAGTGATTGTAATCGAATTCTTTTAACGCTCCTAGCCCCCGAAAAGGGAGGAGACGTCATTGTAAGAGAGATCAAGGGATATTAATGAAAGGGCTATGTTTTCTCCATTTGCTTGTGTCTCTTCCAATGCGTTTCTTTTCCATTTCATGCACTTTACGTTTCTAGGACTTAAGCGCATTTGGTTTTGGTTATATTGCAATTAGTGTTTCCTTTGCCCGGAATCTCGTGCTTTCAGTGGCGATCACGGTGGGACCTGTTCCCTATTTTTTAAGATCACGAGAAAACTAATCGGGTTTTTGTGTTTTGTGTTTTACAGGTACATTTTTTTTTTGCAGACTGTTAACCGTCTCTGACTATTACGATTACTTTATTGGAAATCGTCTCACCCTGAGACGATTTTAAAATCGTCTCTGCCAGGGACGATTTTTGTTATGTAAATCGTCTCACCGGGGGACGATTTTCTGTCTACAGATTTTAGAGCGAGAAATTCGGAGGCAAGCTGGAGCGAGCGAGAGAAGAGGTAGGGATTTTATCATCTCTGTTAAATTTTTTATTTCTATTTTCTATTTCTTTGACTGTTTTCATTTTATCCTGCATACTTAGGGAAAATCATTCATGCTTGTTTCATTTTCGCTAAATAAAATGAACCTCACACACTCCACGTAACAATTTTAAACCAAGGAGCTGGTCGTAAGACCCTAGCCCTTTATCAAGACCATTGGTGGATTTCATCACCACCTTGGCTTGATTTGCATCCATTTCCGATTGTCAACTGTTGTTAGGCGTAAATCTGACGAAGACAGACCGAGTGTCGTCGGGGTGATTCCCATGCGTGCGAGGATAAGTTTTCTATGGTAGGTGCCATTAACCGGACAATCCCCCTTCCGTACCGCCTACGTACCACGTACCTTCTGCTCTCACGTACCTATAGTCTCCCTCTCGTAAGGGCGGGTATATAGAGAGGTTGGTATATCGGCCTGGTTGGTATATTGAAGGGGCTACCATTTTGGGAGTTATATGAGCCGTCATAATGCATTTAAACGATCTTCAAAACCTACAAAAACAAAACAAAACACCAAAATGCACTAAACCAGTTTAGGGCACACCAATAATCCTTAAAAGAGATAATCACGGTTTTGTGAATGTGTGTGCTTAATTATGCTTAGTGTAGACAAAAAAAAATCATAAACGAGATAAAAACTTATTTAGATAGCATAGAAGCACCGCAATGGTGTACACCCGCAGTCAAGCCCAATCAAGTGCAGAAGCTCCGGAAGGTACACAAGAAGCGAGGCACAAGTCGCCTTCGCTTCGGTCCCGAGGATTTGGTCATACCGCCTTATAGGTCTAACCTACAAAAGAATCCAATTCAGAATCCTCGGTGGGGTATGCCTATTCAAAGCAGCCCCTTTCGGGAAGATGCCTTACATGTAGACCTTGACATAAATAGAGAATCACCTCTTGAAGTTAGGCATGAGTGGCCACCGCGCGATGAAGCGCTAGACGGGCACACCATCCATTTGGAGGGGCAACGTGGATATGGCGTCCCTTCTTTACCTATCATCAAACGAGAGAGACCAAATCCGGAGCGCGGGGCTCCTTACATAGGGCGACCTAACTCCGCCCACCCCCTTCACACCCGTGAAAGGGAGTACGAGGAAAGCCATCGCATTCCTCGAGGGCAACAAACAACGCGAGAACCTTGCATTTCCGCACCGGCGGGATATCATGATCACCCCTTGAGGCCGGAACCTCGAGCACATACCGCTTACCTCGACGGAGGGAAGCGACCCATTGAAACCTTAGATCAGCAAACTCGAGGTAAACACATAGGAGAAACATTCGAACCTCCTGAGCAAAATAGGGTAGACCAAATTGACCCAGCTGTCGCCAGATATACCACCCGTCAAGCCCAAACCATGCGGCTTAAACCAAGTTATCGGGAAATAGAGTACCGAGCACCGCTTGGATAGAGAACGCATGCAACGCGAAGCGGATGAGTTACGCTATGAAATACACGAGAGGGGGCCAACCCCTCGCATCCAAAGAAGCTGAACAGTATGAGAGGCGTAATCCGTTGGTGCGGGGACGGGTCTCCACGACCTCGTCAAGCTACTGCCTCCAAGACCTCATAGATTCGAGAGGGAGGCAACTCCCCGAAACAATGATGGGTACCTTCGGCAAGAGCTTGATCGGGGTCATAGGTTTCGCCCGAGAGACTCCTCAAGAATTTTACGAGGAGTATGAACCGGAAGAGGAATATGTTGAAACTCCCCATCAAGGCGGGGAGGGATGCCATTCGGCCACCCCTCCATAGGCCTCCAGTTTACCGTAACTTGCAACAAGAGCGAACAAGAGAGGAAGAAATAAAATCTTTCGATGCATACCAAGCGCTATTGGAGCGTTTGGAGTGCTGTGGAGACAAAAGCTGCTGGGCATCAAAAACCCACATTACGTCTACTCCGCGGTAATCCGGTGCATCCCTCGGTGCCTACACCTCTTTACCCCGAACACTTCAAGTTGCCTCAATTGGCAGTTTTTAAAGGTGAAGAGGACGCACAAGAACACGTTACACGATTTCTAAGCCAATGCTTCGGCATCCAAGATAATGACGCATTGTTGCTTAGAACATTCATAACCACATTCGCAGGCCCTACCTCGGATTGGTTCACACAACTGCCCAAACACAGCATAAGCAATTTAGATCAATTAGTAGACGCGTTTCTTGAACGCTTTGCCTTCAACACAAGGAAGAAGGCATCACTAAGTGATTTAGCGAGCCTCAAGCAATTTGAAGAGGAAACAATGGCAGCGTACGGGAATCGATGGAGAGCTTTGCTTTCTAGGTTACCCTACCGTCCTCCTATGTCTGATCTCACGTAGATGTTCGCAAAAAGTTGCTTAAAATCAATCTCCGGTCTATTGTTGCTGCGACAATACGACAACTTAGAAGAAGCTTTGGCGCAAGCCAGAGTCATAGAAGAGATTAAGATAGGCGAAGGCGCAATTGCCAAGCCTAAGAAGAAAGAGTGGAATAAAACCACTAAAGCTGGGACAACGCAACCACAACACGCTGCGAGTCAACCAAGTTGCGATAAATGTTCCCGCGCTGTGCAAGAAACGCAGCCTCAAAAGGCTAACTACCGAGGCGGTGCCTCCCGCTTATGAAAGAGATAATAGAAGACGGGAGCGAGAATTACCCGCGTCGCCCTAGGCAAAATTTCACCCCATATGCGGAGTCTAGGGACTCCTTATTTGACCGCTTGTCGGCGGCAAATTTAGTCACTCTGCCGAAAATCAAAATTATAGACCCTAACATTCCCAAGCCTAGGGGGTAGAGAGAGGAATTGTATTGTAGATTCCATAGGCGCGAGAGGACATGACTTGAATGGGTGCTTGAAATTCAAAGACCTAGTCCGAGGATTTGATCGACAACGAGAACATTGGTTGTGGACAACCCCATCGCACCAAACAACCAACAAATGGGGGTATTCAAGGACCCCTTGCCGGCCCACGAGGCACGAGACAAAACCACTCCGGATTAACGAGGTGCGACAAGATCTTCCCACACGGGGATTTGTGGGAATGATTAGCATAGTAACAAGGAACGGAAGGTACCCGACGGCTGCCCCTGAGGTAGCTACGAGGGAAGTTCCGGCAACATCGCATCCTCAACAACGCCCAACGCGGTTACCTCCGCCTAGACCCGAGGTCACGATACGAACCAAACTCACGCGAGTTTGCGGACCACGTCGGCTAGGCTGTCCATCTACGAGCTTATTCAACAATCGGCTCCCCATAGAGAAGCTCTTATGGACATTTTAAAAGCCATTGAATTACAACCCCACGAGGCAAATTCTTTCAACGCCTTCGTGGGACATGTGAAACAATGTACGGAGCCGGTCATCACATTCGGAGAAGATGAGGTCAAAACGATATCAAATGACATGGCGAGATCCACCCCTGCACGTTATCGCGCGGGTCAACGGGATTTCGTACAAGAGAGTGCTTGATAGATGCTGGCTCGTCCGAGTAACATCATAACCACTATGCAGCCTTAAAGCATTTGAAGCTGCCGACCTCTCACATCCACGAGCCTCCACGTACACACTTGCGAGCTTTTAATGATGCAATATGCTCGACGGTCGGCACGGTCGTTACGCCGATCCAGGTAGGACAAAAGTCAATACCTACAACTGTGCCATGTCTTTGGAAGGTGAAATGGCTTATAATATACTTGCTAGGGCGGCCTTGGATCGGGGGACATGAAGTGTGTCCCTTCGATCGCCCACGAGTGCTTAAAGTATGCTTATGAAGGGGAAATACATGTAGTCCCAATGGACTTAGAGCCCTTCAAGTATTGCAATGCGGTACAATTCATACCTCAATCGACCCTCCCTTCAACGCATTTGGATTTCCAATTAAATCCATCTAAACGAGGTCCAATACCGTGAGGCACCACTAGTGGCCAACAAGACAAAATCCCAGCCAGGTGAGACTTCATCACCTGCTCCTTCATCATCAACGCCACCTATCATGGCCCAACGGAAGGACAAGGGAAAACAAATCATGGAAGAGGTTAAGCCTCTAGAAGAAAGGTTGCCCATAATCTCAACGATATCAACGAGAGGAAACACCCAACACAACGAAACCAAGACTCTGAACAACCAAACATGGAATGGACTCGGGAAGGACTACCGTTTCCTCCCACCCAATCATCAACAATCACTGTTGAAATGGCCGATACGGGCCTGGGGGAGTACTTAGTGCAAAATATTGTGGCAACCCCCACATTGGAGTCAGTACAGGACATGGGAAGACCTCGCCTTCCCATAGGGACAATTGTTCCTCTAGGCTACCCACCGAACCAGACAAATTTTGTGTATGGGGGCCTTGATCATGGTCTTGAACCATGCCAACAAAAGGAAACAGACGAAGAACCTTTTGTGGAAAACATCAATTATCTATCAAACCCAGAATTTGCCCTAAAATATCTAGGCCAATGCAATTGGCATGGATACGAGCTAGGCAGATATGAGCAAGGGATGCGGATCCTTTGCCAACCAAGATATCAGATGCCATATGACAAGTCGGGGGTAGGGTTCAACCATCCCCTGCCATTAGACATCTTGGTTGAAAATATGCAAGGCCTAGAAATAGGCAACAAGGGGGGATTGGCACTAGACCCTTATGCCAATCCAAATACTAGAATACACATTGGGAGACTACCTCCCATGGTCAACAAACACCCACTAGAAACAACAATAATCCCTCTCCTTTGCTAGAGAGAGGTGAAAGTTCGGATAGTAATCCTCAAAGAGAACATCAATGGCTGTCGGACATCTTTATGAAGTTGTTCCCCTTAGAGGTTCCAGATGAAACAATACAGTACCAAGAGAATCAGGTCCCTCCACCAAGAGTGGAACAATCGCAATGGGACCAGATTAATTCATTGGAACAAGAAGAGTCCTCAACGTCGCAAGCAACAGATCTTTGAAGAGGATGAACAATTTTGGATCTATGAAAGCGATTCAGAAGATGAAACTGAAATGGACTATCTCAGACATGCGCGACGACATCACCGCGCTCTAACTCATGAAGATCTAATGGGACAGATGGGCATATTGTTGGGGCATGAATGGCATGTAGACCCAGCGAGGTGGGACCAAGTGTTGGATCCATGGCTCCAAATTCAAGATGAGCATCGTCCACCTCGAGATCCCATCATGACAGCAGTGCCGAGGGAAGACCCCGCCCTCCTTTTTGCAAAATTTGCACCTAGGGAGGATCCATTCGTGCCTGTTCCCGTAGAGCCAGATCCAGAGTATAGGGAGCATCTAGAAGAAACAAGTTATCACACCCGCGGTTCTGGAGACCAAATTCATTCCATCCACATGATCTCCATTGATTTGACCGCACCCATCCGCAATCCGACCGATCCATCATGGTCATTGCATCTAGACATGGATGCCATCGACTGGGATTGCGTCAATTCACCATTGTCACCATCGAGTGCGGCCTTTCGGTGAAATGCTTCATTTTACCCCAAGGACAACTCGGGATATTTTTCAAGCTGAAGAGGGACCCGAGGTTCCAAACACGTAGATCTTAACTCAGTTGATGATATCCATTTAATCCCAACTCCACATCAGTTGGAGGACGGATCCCACATGTCAGTCGAGGAGACGACTGACGTAGACATCGGCACAGATCCAATGAATCCACGGATTCTCAAGCTGGGGGTAAGCCTTTCCCCCGAAGAGCAAGCCGATTACATTGCCCTTCTTAAAGAAAAGAAGGAGGTTTTTGCATGGTCGTACAAGGATATGCCAGGACTAGACCCACAGCTAGTCATGCACAATTTAACGCTTGATCCGACAATCAAGCCTGTAAAGCAAAAACTAAGAAAGATGCACCCAACAGTGGCCTTGATGGTCAAAGATGAATTGCAAAAGCTGTTGGATGCACAATTTGTCATCTGCGTGGATTATCCGCCATGGTTGTCCAACATGGTTCCCGTCAAGAAGCCCGACGGGAGGATTCGCATATGCACCGACTTTCGAGACCTAAACAAAGCGAGTCCTAAGGATGATTTTCCCTTGCCAAGCATCGACGCATTGGTAGACGCTACGACGAGGTCACGAAATGCTCTCCCTAATGGACGGTTTCTCGGGATACAATCAAATTCGTATCAATCCTGAAGACCAACTCAAAACGGCATTCACAACGCCTTGGGGGACATTTTGCTATAAGGTCATGCCTTTTGGCCTTAAAAATGCTGGCGCTACATACCAACGTGCTATGACTTATATCTTCCATGATTACATGCACAAAACTTTGGAAGATTACATGGATGATTTGTTAGCCAAGTCTCTCTTGCGCTCAGATCATCTCGGTGACTTAAGCAAGATTCTCGATCGCCTCATAGAGCATAAGGTCAGACTGAATCCCAAGAAGTGCGTGTTCGGCGTCACATCTGGAAAACTCTTGGGTTTTATAGTCTCAAAATGAGGCATCGAAGTGGACCCAAACAAAGTCAAGGCAATCCTTGAAATGGCTCCCCCAACCACTATCAAGCAGCTCAGAAGTCTGCAAGGAAAGGTCACGTCGATTAAACGCTTCATAGCGCAATTATCTGACAAATGCCGACCAATGAACAAATTATTGCACAAGGGGGTCACATTTCATTGGGATGACGAGTGCCAGTCAGCCTTTGACGAAATCAAACAATACTTGGCTTCACCGCCAGTGTTGGCACCACCTAGACCAGGTGTGCCGTTCTACTTATACATCTCGGCTATCGAGGTGGCATTGGGAGCCATGCTAGCCCGGAAGAATGAACTTCACAAAGAACAGGCTACTTACTATCTTAGCCGCACCACTGGTCGATTACGAACTTAACTATGCATACGTTGAGAAACTACGCTTGGCGGTGGTGTTTGCTACCAAAGGCTACGCCACTACATTCTGAGCAACACTACGTATGTTGTGTCTAAGGAGAATCCATTGCGATACATGATGAGTCGTACTTATCATAGTAGTCGCACGGCGAAATGGATCATGTTGTTGACGGAATTTGACATTGAGTTTATTGGGCAAAAATCTATAAAAGGACAAGTCATAGCCGATCAACTAGCAGAGGCTCCTCTTGAAGACGATCAGCCTCTGGTCATAGAACTACCCGATGATGGGGTCTTCCATGTCTCAGAATCGCCAGATTATGATGAGCCTGAGTCTCAGGCTGACATAACCTTATTTTTTGATGGTTCTAAATGCGAGCAAGGTGGTGGCACGGGAATTGTATTCTTCACACCGCAGGGCGCTCCAATGCCCTTGTCATTTAAATTAAACTTCCCAGTGCACCAACAATAATGCAGAATATGAAGCCTTGCTCCTAGGTCTTCAAACAACAATCGCCATGAACATCAAAAGATTGAACATCTTTGGTGATTCGTTGTTAATCATCAATCAAGTCAAAGGGGTATATCAATGCAAATGCCCAGTTCTGAAGGCCTATAAAGCCCTCGTGGACAAATTCTTGGCAAAACTTGAGTGGTATGACATCGAGGCACTCCCTCGATCATCGAATCGTTTTGCGGATACAATGGCCTCCTTGGGGTCACTAATCCCGCAAGACCTTTCAGGTGATATGACAACTATTCAGGTCAAAACCTTATCGCAACCCGCGATGGAGCGTGCAAGCTCAGACTTCATGCCAGGAGTCCACATGATCCAGATCGAACCATCTTCGGATAAGTTCTTTCGAATTCGAGATCATCTAAAATGGGCCAACTAGGGGTCTTTGTTTTCCCCCACTCCCATTAATAGCAACACAACGCTATTCTTACAAGTTCTATCCCAATCAGCATTTGTTAGGGAAGAACTCCAAAAGGGATTGGCTGTTCATACTATCGAGGTTTCTGATCAACAGGATTGGTATTTACCCATAAGAGACTACCTCAAGTTAGGTAATCTTCCCTTTGGATTGACGCACGCCGCAAAACGAACATTCAAGCAGAAAGCGGCAAAGTATGTCTTGATAGGAGACATTTTGTATCGTCGCAGCTATGACGGAATTCTTCTTCGTTGCTTGGACCAGCAAGAGTCCACTTGGGCAGTCGCCCAAGCGCATGACGGTACATGTGGCGGCCACTTCAGTGGTATGGCCATTGCAAAGCGCATTCTTCGCATGGGCTATTATTGGCCATCTTTAGAGCGAGATTGTTGCGCGTATGTCAAGAGGTGCGTGAAATGTCAACATCATGCCAATTTAATGCACGCACCTTCCCGGGCCCTACGGACAGTCCGGTACTGCTTGGCCATTTTCGTAGTGGGGCCTCGATCTAATCAGAAAGATCTCCCCTGCATCGTCAGGCCGTCACACGTTTATCATAACGGCCACAGAATATTTTACCAAATGGGTGGAAGCAATTCCGTTAACCTCAACGAAAGGACCCCGTATTGCGGAGTTCATCTTGCATCACATCATATGTCGTTTTGGTATTCCATCCAAAATAATCTCGGATAATGGGCCATCATTCAAGAACAAAGACGTGCGTGCTTTAACCACAAAGTACAAAATTCAGCACGACTTTTCAACACCCTATTATCCGCAAGCAAATGGGCAAGCGAGAGGCGTCAAACAAAATGCTAGTCGCCATCCTTAAAAATATCGTCGCGAGACAGTCATAAGGATTGGCACATACAAATCCCACTTGCCCTTTGGGCTTATCGCACTAGCATTCGGACGCCCACTGGGGCAACTCCGTTTTCACTAGTGTATGGCTCAGAGGCAGTAATGCCTCTCGAGTTGGAAATTCCTTCCCTGCGCATATCAATGCAGGAGTTCATCGATGATAACACTACGCGGCAAGCCCGATTGGACCAACTTACGTTGCTTGACGAACGACGCGTTAATGCTCTCGAGCACTTACGTATCTATCAAGAGCGGCTTAAGAAAGCTTACAACATGAAAGTTCACCTAAGAGACTTTCGGGTTGGTGATTTGGTTATGAAGGAAAACCAACAAAACTCTAATTTGCCGTCCCATATGAGGGACAAATTCATGGCAAATTGGTTAGGTCCTTATGTCATTGATAGCAAAATAGGACCCGGGACGTACAGGCTAGCTTCTCTTGACGGTATCAAGGAAACAGAACCCTTGAATATCAGTCATTTGCGACCATTTCATATCTAAGAAAGCCATATCCAAAAAAAAAAAAAATGCTCCAAGGATTATCGCAATCTCTTGGTCACCCAAAAAGCTCCAAGGATTATCGCAATCTCTTGGTCACCCAAAAAGCTCCAAGGATTATCGCAATCTCTTGGTCACCAAAAAGCTCCAAGGATTATCGCAATCTCTTGGTCACCCAAAAAGCTCCAAGGATTATCGCAATCTCTTGGTCAACCAAAAAGCTCCAAGGATTATCGCAATCTCTTGGTCAACCAAAAAGCTCCAAGGATTATCGCAATCTCTTGGTCAACCAAAAAGCTCCAGGATTATCGCAATCTCTTGGTCAACCAAAAAGCTCAAGGATTATCGCAATCTCTTGGTCAATCCAAAAAGCTCCAAGGATTATCGCAATCTCTTGGTCAATCCAAAAAGCTCCAAGGATTATCGCAATCTCTTGGTCAACCAAAAAGCTCCAAGGATTATCGCAATCTCTTGGTCACCCAAAAAGCTCCAAGGATTATCGCAATCACTTGGTCAACCCAAAAACTCCAAGGATTATCGCAATCACTTGGTCAAAACAAAATCAAAATTATAATCAATGAAAAATAAAAAATAATCAAAAACAACAAAGATTTGCATCTCAATTCTAGGCATACTCAAATTCATCATAGAATTCATATTCTCGCACCTCATCTTCAACTTCACCAAAAACAATCCATCAAAATTACAAAAATACATAGCTGCATTAAGCATTGCATCCATACATTGCATATTTGTAGTCATACGGGTCAAATACCATAGGCTGCAATAGCTACGATAGTCCATCTTGTTCCGCATTGTCTCATGTTACAAAAACAACAAAAACACCATGCATAACTTTTACCACACTACAGTCAGTGGTCTAGGAATGTACCAAGAGTTTCAGTGATTCAGTCATCATTTTCCTCTTTAGCCATGTAGCGTATCAAGTCGAACAGATTTTACGAAGGTAGAGTCATACTTGAAATACACCATGTTACGTAACATCCCAACACAAATCAAAACACTAAAAATTCCCAAATTGTGTGAACGAAAGATGAAACCTGCAAAATAATCTAGGTCACCACAAGCGAAACGGTTATCTTGCTCATCCCCCTATGCGAATGACCCCTAGAATGCTGAGAGTTGGCAAAAGGACAAGCATCCTCCCTACCCAATTCCCTAAGAATCCCTAAAGTTCTCAATAGTTGCAAAACACCAAAAAGTTGCAAAATGTCAAAACTCCAAATTTGACAAACTACAGTGCACACATCAAAAGGCACAAACAACAGTGATTTTCGTCACTCCATGACCCCAATCCCTTGCTCAAAAGAAAAACAAATCAAAATAAATAGTGATCTCATCACTACAATGAGCAAGTATCCCAATACAATTGAAGAAAAGAAGGGAGTTGACCTTGAATCCCTGGAACTCTCAGCATTCTATAGGTCATAAGGCAAGCTTTAGTACCAATTTGGTTGATAGCCTATCGGTAACCGAAGTAAACCTCCCGCATGACGATATATCTGTCACATTAACTTGCGTACGAGATCAATGTTTGCATGTGGATGAGCTAGCTTATGGCATCCTGGATTACACCGTAGATTAATCTTAGTACATACAACAAAGGAATTCGTGGAGCTAATTAGGTGATCCTCAGTACGGGTTCGGTTGAAAGCCCATCTGGCTCTGGCGGTATCCTAACAAATACCACTAAATGAACTCAATTGCACACACGGGGATGTGAAAAATAAGCTGGGTCAAAAACAAGTCCGATTCATACCTTGGTCAAAAAGTCTTGTAAGATAAAGTAGAGTCATGGATGGTGAGTTAAAACCGACTGAATCTCAGAAAACCTTACATTCATTCCAAAACCATCTGCGCTACTTATCATCCTTATGATACCATCAGAAAATACAAAAACAGAAAAACCATGTAAATAAAGAGCTTCTTAAATAGCCTACAGTGCAATCACCACAAATATCATTCATCCATTTCACTTCGCATATCACATAGACATCTAAAACATTTGCATTCATCATAACATCTGCATTCATCAAAATGAATAAACATGCATAACAAAAATCACATCATCACATGTACAAAACCACAATAAAATCGGTATATATATATATATATATATCGTCAAAAAGATGCCCGCAGGCTACAAAACCGGTCCTCAGACCCCGCAATCATATCCAAAAACCCAACCTAAGGCGTCCACCACCATGATCACGTAGGATCGGTGCGACGGGAACTACCCCCCATGGTGTGGGTCCTACGGGACCCTGCAAGGCGGCTACTACTAGCCCCCGCATCATGCTTGCTACCACCCCCCTCATCTAACCTCCTGCGACGAGATGATGCTGACTGCTCAGTCAGACTATCCCTTGTCCACCGTGAAGATCCACCGACCGAAGGCTCAGGTAGCCGCCCACCAAGGCGGATGACCTCCCTCTCCAAGTCTATCCAGTACAGACACCACTCTGCCTCTCGTCGATGATAAATAGACAATGCATCATCACGTTGCGCCAAAACTCTATCCCGCTCTGCCAACTGAGCCCATAGAAGATCCCTCTCCTACCGCACATCCCCCAACTCCAGATCCCGCATCCACAGCAGCTCTGTCAGTCATGCAATCTCAATGCCTACATCCGACCCCACCTCCTCTGTATCTTTCGGATGCATAGGACTCGCGGGGACAGTAGCCTGCTCAGGCTCCCACTGCTCCTCCACATCCTGCATGTCCGGCTGCTCCGGAACACCCAAGTCCACATCCTCATCTCCCACATCCACCATGTCCGCATCATCCAACGGACCCCCCAATCACCCCCTGCTGCCTCAGCATCCTCCACTGCCACCTCCGCGCCTCCCAGTGGCCCCTCTCCTCTCCAGCGCCGTAGTACCCACCACGAGTCATACTCAGTGGTAGTCCCGATGTCATCCACATCCGGGACCTCAATCACCGCATCCGACTCCTCGCCCAATGGCGCGGTGACCGGTGGCTCCAGATCCCTCTCATCTCCCCCACGTCGATAGACCACGGGCTCACCGAGCAACCCCTGGCGCACCCCAAACTGTCGTGTAACCCGACGGTATGGAAAGAACTCATGCTCCGATCCCGTGCCGCCCAGTCAACCACCGCTCCCTGCGTACCCGTCGGAGCCACTCTCCAGCCTCCGGCCAGACTGGACAGTCCCGATAAGGATGCCAAACCACCTCCCCTAGAGTGAGCAGAGAGAAGGCATCAGTATAGTGTTGTACAGCACCTGCCCATCGCCGACTCTGCCCCTGCTCCGTAGACCGCCGCCACAAAGCTGCATAGCCAATCTCCTCGTCATCCATCACCGCCCGAGTCATCCACGGTAACCCGGTCGGCCTCTCCACTGCTATGTGCTGCCAACCCCAGCACTGAAGAAGATAACTGCAACTCACCCCCTTCCGCTGCCGACAGCGGACGCCGTACAGCTCCCCGTAGAGCTGTGCCAACAATGTCTGTCCCCATCCATAAATCAGCGGTGCCTCTATCGGGCACTCTACCAACTGCCATACCAACTCCAGCAGGTTCCACGGGAACCTCCCGCCTGACGAATCAGGTAGAAGCATGTTAGAAATGAGGCCCATCAAGAATGCGTGCCTCACTCCTAACACCCCCCTCTCCTGCCACCGGCTAACAAAAATCCCGCTAGCCTGACAGTCCACCTCGGTTGTCTCCATTGGGTTCGTTACACCCAGCCGCTCTGCATGCCCAAAACATCTCGTCAGTACAGACGGTCCGCTGATCACGCGGCGATGTCCTAATGGGCGGTCCATCTATCGGAATCCGAAGCAGCCGATAAACGTCCTCCGGTGTCACAGTCATCTCCCCTGTCGGAAGATGGAAAGTGTTGGTCCGCGGATCCCAAACTTTGATCAGGGCCGTCAGATAGGCCTGATCCGGGACCACAGGCTCCGGTCGAGCCACCTGCTTGAGCCCAAGGGCATCAAGCCACTGCCAGTCAACATCAGTCAGCGCCGACCGCGCCTCAGCGAATGCGGCAGGTACACGATACCGGCTCCTAACCTGCAAAACAATAACACACACAAAAATTCAAAACTAATTTTTCAGATTTAGGGTTCCTAACCTTAAGTGATAATTACAAAAAAAAAAAAAATGCACTTACGGGTTTCGCCTCCGCTCCGCCGCTCGAACCAGTTTGTGCACTCATGATGACAGAGAGAATTCCGGCAGCGCTTCGCTTCGCAGAATTACCTCCTCCTCCCAGAGCTCCCAAATCGCAAGAAAAAAAAATGACACAAATGAGCCCAAATCCAAGTTTTGGGCCTTAAATAAGCCTACCAAGCGGAAATCGTCCTTGGCTGGGACGAGCGCTCCGAGTCGGCGCTCGTCCCACCCGAGGACGATTTCTGCAATTGGAAATCGTCCCACCCAGGGACGATTTCCAGCCAAAAAAGTCAAAACATCAAAAAATCAACAAAAATGCACTAAAAACAACAAATAAAGTTGCCTAATAGAATGTTGTTACACTCGCAATCCAAGGCAATCAAAATAGACGTTGGGGTCATATATTGTCGCTATCTCACTCCCCAAGAAGGCTACCATAGCCGGACCGCTCCACGGGAAGAAGATTACAACAATTTTATCCCCACATGCGTCACAAAAAACAACAAAAACAATAAAAAAAATTCAACAAAAATAGACAACAAAAAAAAAACATTGCCGGACACAAGTGCTCTTCCACTTAAACTCCGGGCAAAGAAAATTGATGTCGAGGTCCAAATTATCGCTCTCCTACTTCCCCAAGAAGGCTACAATAGCCGGACCGCTCCACGGGAAGACGGATTTTTGAAAATTTCATCCCCAAACGACGTCACAAGAAAATCAAAACAACAAAAACAGTAATAAACATTGCCAGACACAAGTGCTCTTGCACTTAACCTCTTGCAATAGCAAATAAAATCGATGTCGAGGTCCAAATTATCGCTCTCCTACTTCCCCAAGAAGGCTACAATAGCCGGACCGCTCCAGGGGAAGTTAGATTTTCGATGATTTCACCTCATTACGGCATCACCAAAAGGGTTAACACCCACCAAAAATAGGTCCAAATGTTGGAAAAATTGCACACGCTTAACGGTAAACCCTCTAAAGGCACCCTTGCACAAGTCATCTTGGGTCAAGCGACTCGTCGCTTCTCTCACGAAGGTCATTCCCTCATCGATTCGTCGCTTGAGGGGGTAGTCACACTTAGTCACCAACCAACAATCACACACCCAATTAAGGAAAACGACATGCATTCAAAGAATCATTGACAAAGACAATCACGCTCCTGCTTGGGGCAGTAAACAAGCAACAATCAAATCAATCAAACACTTGGCATTTCGTGAATCATGAACACAAGGTTCCCCATGAGGATAAAAATGCCCTTTGCCTGTTCATGACTGATCAATGTCTAAGTTCAAGTCACACCTCACCAAAATAGGTTAATACTTGAAATCAAATTCCTTAGCTCGTCGGAAGCAAGGATTCAAGAATGCATGCCCTTTCCATACTTGGGGCATCAAAAGTTGGTTAGGTTACCAAGAAACCCTAATCATTAGTGCTTTGGTTATCTATTTTTGCTCGGGCACTGCGTCACCCGCGGCGCTTCCCAAAAAGGGGCATCTGTAGACACCAAAACAGCACCAATCCGATTATGTGATTGCAAACACCGATCGCTTTGACAAACACAGCCCCCGGGGCAGCCCTCGAGAGGTCAAACGAGTGGTCTTAACCACTTTCATAGCAATTTTGTAAGGTCAAGAAGCAATTTGGCACACTTGGACACTTTGCCTAGTAATCGTCTCACCTAGGGACGATTGCTAACTTAAAATCGTCTCACCCAGGGACGATTTCTGAAATCGTCCCTGGGTGAGACGATTTCCAAGTTTAACGGGCAAAAAGACAAATGAGGCCAAGTGGCAGCCCAGAACAGTCAGTTGATGACTCCTGCCTCGCACGCGTGTGTGAGTGGACAAATAGGCCGTTTGAGGATTGTCACAAGGGCGATTATGAAAGCCCAAGTCAATGGAGGACTCCCCTCCCTCATGGGAAGACAAGGCTGCCACATGGCGCCTATGACCAACACATGGCATTTGTGCTTCCCTCCCAAAAGAGACCCCATGGGTCTATAAAAGGTGGGACTTTTCTCACCCAAGATATACGAGGTTGAAGGAGTTTTCAAGCAACGAAGTGTTGCCGAGTTGAAGACCCACTTGCATCCCTTTTGGTTCACCTTCCCACATCCACCAATCTCTTTTGCAAGGGAGGTTGTTGGGTGGCTTTTGGAAGCTTGAATCGGACCTAAATCCAACACATGGACACCTGAATCAACCAATTCGCCGACCCCCCAATCCTAAGAGGTTTTGGGCCCATCCCTAGTGGATTGGCGCCGGAATCAAGTGCCAACGGTGGGAGGCCCACTTGGGCATCCCCGCACTTTTCTTAAGTTTTATTTCAGAAGCATTCTAGTTTATTTTCTCATGCTTGCATATTGTGTTTTCTGTTTGGTGAATTCATAGCTGCAATTTCGTAACCTTTGATCAGATTCTAGTATGTTTTGTGTCGTTTTGTAGTTTCACTAACTTGCGGGAGGCGATATCAAATTCCTGAGGGTAGAGGCCAAATTGGGAGAATCCGACCATCTGGGTCGTCCCAAAATGGCCCCAATTACATAACCCCTCTGTCTGCGGGTGTTTTGGAGACCTCGGGAGTCGACATTGGAGCGTGTCGGTTCGGCTTCCCCAACACAGAAGAAATCGTCCCACCCAGGGACGATTTACAGTCAAAAATCGTCCTACCCAGGGACGATTTCCAGTTGAAAGCAGATTGGCCGACTGTCTCAGTGGCAATGGCCTATTGGTAACATTTTCTATCTTTTGGCAAGTTTTCAGGCTGTTTAGAATCATTTTGTTTACTTGTTTTAGATAAATGTTTGCATGCATCTTTTGATGATTTTAGAAGAACGAACACTTTTCACTTGCGGCAGGTGCTACTGACATCTTGGTTGTTTCTTTGTTCGCGGGAGAAGCAGCGGAGGTGAAGAACTCATCGACATCAGCGGCGGCATCATCTTGGCCCGCCCATTGCAATCGTGGGCACGCGGAAAGAGGAACATTGAGTGATTGTAATCGAATTCTTTTAACGCTCCTAGCCCCGAAAAGGGAGGAGACGTCATTGTAACAGAGATCAAGGGATATTAATGAAAGGGCTGTGTTTTCTCCATTTGCTTGTGTCTCTTCCAATGCGTTTCTTTTCCATTTCATGCACTTTACGTTTCTAGGACTTAAGCGCATTTGGTTTTGGTTATATTGCAATTAGTGTTTCCTTTGCCCGGAATCTCGTGCTTTCAGTTAGTATGCTTTATACAAATGCTTCAACTATGTGTACTTTGAACAATTGTCAATCTGAATCAATTATATTTTTAGATTATTTTTTTACCTAGATAATCTTCTCAACTTATAAATGGATATTTTGCAAATTATTATTTTTTGACTCTTCATGAATATGAACACTCTGTCAAACAGGCTCTAGAATGTCTGGATATTTTTTGCAATGCATCAATATCTAGAATTCAATGGAGGAAGACCTCATGCTATAGGTAATCCTCTTTGGACCATCAAAGTTGGCTTGAAAGCTTCCAATAGAATTGGATTCAACCAGGGGAGATGTTTAAATTCCTTGTCATCCCATTCACTTTCTAGAGTTCCCCTGCTATCTTATGGAATTATGTTTTACAAAATGTAGAGAAAAAATTTCATTTTGGATCATCAAAAAACTTACTCTAGCTGGTAAGTTTCAGGTGTGTTCCAAAATAATTGCTTCTACTCATGTGTACTATTCATATTTTTGGGTCCCTTCTCAAACCTACTATAAAAAGTTGGGAAACATTTTAAGGGATTTTATTTGGGCTAAATCATCACATAAATAAGGGTTTCATAGAGTTTATTGGTAAATCTATTGTCTTCCCAAAAAATTAGGAGGTATGGGACTACATGATTGTCAAAGATAAGGTTTTGCTTTATCTACTAAATGGATTCTTCGAGCCTTAAGTGGTTTTCAAGATTAAAAATATTTCATTCAGCATTGCATCTCCACTGGTTTACTTCTTGGAAGGAAGGTTTTAAAAGGAATAATTTTTCAATCCCTCATGGTTGCTCCTATCCCAGTTAAAATTCAAGTCCCTTTTGTCATTCATAGCATATGGATGGTTTGGAAGAAAATTAAGCCCTAGTTGAGTTGGTTAGGGGATGGGAATTGGAAAGGTGCTTCTTTTTCCACTTAAAAAGTTTGGTGGTCACATTTAATTACTCTTAAAGGTTCCTCTCTTGCTTCTGTGCAATGGATTCATGCTCAACGGTTCTTCAGGAAAGGGATTTTAATAGTGGCAGACTTTTTTTTGATACATTCTAGGGATTGGATCCCATGGGATGATTTTAGGAGATTGTTTGGTTTGTGGCTAGATGATAATATTACTTACAACATTGTTTTGTACTGTATCCCCTTCTCCATTTTGCTCATAATCTATAGATATTCAAAAAATCCTTGGTGGTCTGATTGGAGATGGTTTAATAAAATCCCACTTCTTACTTACAAAACTAAGTTAGGGTATGCTTGGCTTACTCCCTATGTCCCTATGGTTCAAATAATCAATGTTCGATGGGATCTTCTTTCCACTCAAACTCGTTGGAGTCTAAGATATATTGGACCCAAACAGGCTTTATTTTCTTTGAGTCTATTATCCTATGGTATTTCTCTTGAACAAATATTAAACTACCTTGGAATAGAGAATCCTTCCTATAATTTTGGCGATGCTTCATAGGACCCACTTCATATTTTTTGGCAATGCAAGAGAGGTCGAATGGCTTGGGATTGGCTTGAGTTGTTCTTTCGACATCATATGGCAAGTTCATTCACCTGGCATCATGTTTTACTTGGAAACCCACCAAATATTTCCTTTCCCTTGTTGGAAGTGTGTAATATTATTCGCATTAGTGTGCTCTTTCATATTTGGAAAACTCTTAACAAAATTCTCTTTTCTTAGTAGCATAGTTCAAATGAATTTTTAATTGCCGATAAATGCATAGTTTACTCTGATTTTTGGCTCAAGATTTCAGTTCAAGTGGAGAAATTTCATATAGAGGTGGAGCATCTTTGTGCTCTTATACAGAACTGGGATAATGCCCCATGTACAGTCATCCGAGTGCCTTCTATACAACCTTCTCGATATTGTATTTGATGGCATTGATGGTTCTGGTATAAGTGATAATGTTGGCACACCTGGGGAGGATGGGTGGATCATTTCCATTCCTTCTAATATCAGTTAGCATCTGGAGGGTGATGGGCATTCACCTCATGAGCATACCTCCATGATTGACATGATTTAATGCATATTTTTTGGTGTTGTGGTTGGTGATAGGTTGAACCCCATTTTTATTGTTTTGAGTAATGTTGTCTAACTCCATCTGAGATAGTATGACTACATATTGGGGTGTGCCTATCCACCTACTTTTTTGGTTGTAAAGATATTAAATTAATTAAAAGTTAGGCCTTTACATTTAAAAATTATATTTTTGAAAAATTTATTATATGCATATTAAATTTCAAGTCTTTTATGAGATATTATATTCACATTTTTTAATTAAAAAAAATGCAGTGTATGTTTCCAATAATACATTTCATTTATAACATTAACTGCTTTCTAAAATTTTAATACCAAGCCTAATTGCATGTGCTTTGTTTTGCATGGACCATCCCTTAAAATAAATGAAATATTCAATTATTTAAAGTATGTGGAGGTCTTAGGATAATTAAATAATATATTTAAAATATGAATATAAATTTAAGTTATTTTTATTTTTTAAGTGTGAGTATATTATTTTATTTTAACTTAAATAATTAAATTTATAAAAATAATATTTTTCTTAAAATCATGTAACATTAATATTATTAATAAGATTAATATATATTTTTAAAATATTATTGATGTTTATGAATTATTTTTCAAGTTTTGTTTTGTTAAAATATAAGTATATCTATAGAGATAAGATAATTTAATTAAAAATAATGTTGCTTTTTAACTTAGTTAATTTTAAATTTTAGAAGATATTTTAGAATATTATGTCACATAGTTGATTCCACCATTTATAAATATAAATAATATATTTGATAAAAAACAAATAAAAAATATCTCTTAACCTAACAACAAATCTAATATTAAAAAAAAAACCACATATAATTTTTTATATTTAATATTATAATTAAAAATATAAGTATATCTATAGATATAATATAATTTAATTAAAAATAATGTTGCTTTTTAACATAGTTAATTTTAAATTTTAGAAGATGTTTTAGAATATTATGTCACATAGTTTATTCCACCATTTATAAATATAAAGAATATATTTGATAAAACCACATATAATGTTTATATTTAATATTATAATTGAAAATATAAATAAATAAATTTTTAATTTTATTTAAATTTAATTACTTTATTTTATGAATAATATAAATATCCTTATAACACAAAATTTAATTTGATGTATTGATTTAAATAAAGTCAAAAAGTGACTGCTAATTTTAAATGTATATATATAATCAACAAAATATATGTTTGTTTAAAAATAAATATAAATAATTTTTTTATGGTATATAAAAATGTTTTAAATATATAAAAAATTGTTTTATAAAATTTTTAAAATATATTTTTATATTGTCATAATTTTTTATATTAACAATTTATATTTTTAATATTTATACTTATTTTGTTTTATAACAATAAAAAATATTTAATAATAATTAAAAAACAAATTTAATATTTATAAAAATATGCATTTTTTATTAATTTTTTATTTATTTTAAAATAAATAATTTTTTTCCCTCCTATCTTGAAATATTGTTCCACTTTAATAGTTATTTTTCTCATCTACCATGCTCAACAACATTATCTCATCACCTAATACTATTATTATGTTTATCAAATTATATTGAATTTTTAATTTACTACTGTAGACACACAATATTTGAATATAATGACTTTGAATTATGTACTCTTCCACATATATTATATCTCATAACATAATACTATCATTATTTTTATCAGATTATATTGAATTTTAAATTTACTACTGCAGATAACACAATCTTTGAAGATAAGGATAATGACTTTGAATTATGTACTCTTCCACATATATTATATCTCATAACATAATACTATCATTATTTTTATCAGATTATATTGAATTTTAAATTTACTACTGCAGATAACACAATCTTTGAAGATAAGGACTTTTGAAGATAAGGACTTTGAATGTTGTACTCTTTCACATATATTATATGATCCTAAAGCATTCAAACTTAAAAAAATTATTGTTTACAACCAAGGCTGGGTAAAGGATTTGGTTTTGAAGTTTAGACTTTAATTTTTATATATAAAAATCATTCGTACATTAAAAAACTCCATTAATTTATTTTCCATTACAAATTCAAGCACCATATCATATTAAGAAGAAATAGGTAGTATTACGAGTAAAATTGAATTTATTTTAGTGAAATAATTGGTTGATGATGGTGACCTAGCAATATATTTCCTCTTGACCTGATGGGATTTTGATGAACTTTAATCATTTGTAAACCTTCTTCATGTAGTTTGTTCATCAAGTTATCTTGTCGAAGTTATAAAAAAATAAAACATCTCAAATTATTTCATATATGTTAAAATTTATATTAAAAAGTGTTATTATTTATAGTTCTTATATGTATTCATAGAGAAAGGTCATTTGATAGTAAGTAAATTAACTATTTAAATATTGTGTTGTGAAAAAAATAAGTAACAACCCGTCGTTTTTCCCATTAGGTATATAAACCTATCAAAAAGGTGATTATGGGCATCTCCACTTTTTACAATAAATTGGATTATTCATATTTTGCAACCAATTGCTAGTGAACAACGTTATAATTCAAACTATAATACAAGAATATAAGAATTTCCTATTTTGCAGTAGTACAAATTTGAGTGTAAATTTATTCATCAATAAACCAATTTGCATTTATCTTACTATTTATTGAGCTTTATTAATAAGTAATTATAATTACTTTTATTTATGAAGTATTTGAAAAAAAATATATTTTTCAGTTTTTAGAAAAAAATAAAAAATAAAGAAATATATTAAGTTACGATGAAGTAAAAAGTCTATAAAACATTTAAAATTTTTACTTTAAGAGGAAAATGTTGAATCTATACACAACATGGGTAACAAGAAATAAAACTTAAGAAATATAAAATTTTAAAGTAGAATACAAACTATTTGGAATGGTTTTCTTGGAGATCAAATAATCTTCCTAATACTAAAAATGATATTCAATGGTTGTATGAATGAATATGTGTAGTTATAAATACCTTCATTTATACAATATATTTGATCGAAATAATAATAATTTACAATACATCAATTACTTGTCAAAGTGAAGATGGGCCAATGGGAAAATAATACATCACAAGTACAATAATTTTTTCTCTAAATACAAAATATTGACATATTGCAACATAATTTTGTAATGTTTGATGTATTCTTGAACATGAAAGTAACTTAATATTGGACCTATAGGAAATATAACTTGCTCACATGCTTTGTAGAAGCTCTCAAGTTGCAAACACATCCACTGCGATTCACTAAGGCACTATAGTTTTTGATAGGGACTTTCATGACCCTCCTTTGGCAACTTTTTGTAGTATTGACTCATGACTAGCTATGTTATCTTGATTGATCGAATTATTGACTATTTCATGCTTAGTTTCTAAAAATATATATTTTATTGAATAATATGATGTACATTGTTAATGTTTGATGTATTCTTGAACATGAAAATAACTTAATATTGGACCTCTAGGAAATCTAACTTGCTCACATGCTTTGTAGAAGCTCTCAAGTTGCAAACACATCCACTGTGATTCACTAAGGCATTATAGTTTTTGATAGGGACTGTCATGACCCTCCTTTGGCAACTTTTTGTAGTATCGACTCATGACTAGCTATGTTATCTTGATTGATCGAATGATTGACTATTTCATGCTTAGTTTCCAACAAAAATATTTTATTGAATAATATGATGTACTTTGTTAATGGAATGATTGACAATTTCATGTTTATTTTCATGGAAGAATATGATGTTGCTAATGGATTTATAATTTTGTACGAAAATACTTTCTCATGTGTGAAATAAAGACTTAACCACCGAGAACGAGATGCCATAAATAAGGGAAATTATGTGATAGATTATTAATCAATAAATGGAGCAAAATGGATGAATGCTCTTTCATGTAGTTGCATATCATGATTTGCATAAGGAAAATATACCAAGTTTAAAATGAAACTTGTTTGTTGCATGATAATTTCCTTTTAGATGGAATTTTATTTGAGATAAAGAGTTTCATTGCGAAGAGAAAGAAATGTTAATTCTAATATTTTTTTTTATAAAAATAAATAAAGAATGTATATTTTGACCAACATTATTGTTTTTACATTAGAATAAAAGGATCATTATGCTTGCCTTAATTCCATATTGATTAAAAAAATTTATACTTATTTTTTATTAATGATCTTGTGTTTGGATTAGTGGAAGTAATTATTTTACTCTATGCTAGTTTTTTTTGTTAATCCAACAATCAAAAGAAAATATATATTTTAAAATTATTTTTGTTGAGGGAAGAATCTTGGTTTTACAATGTTATGCTTGTTGTTTGGAAAACCTTCATCATAATCTAAAAATGGGGGCGGCCATGCATAGTGACAGTTTGAGATAATGCATAACCCATGAAAGACACCCAACAAGTTAGATAGCAAGGGCAAAAGGAAGTTGTACCTCTGGTTAAAAAAGAAAGAAAAAAAAGCAAAGCCCTAGAGAATTGTGGAAAAGGAAGAAAATAACATTAGAAAGTCATTCAAAAGTGAATTGTGCTAATCGACTAAATTGAGGAGTGTCCATGACATTTTTAGGTTGGTTTTCATCAACTTGCTTTAACTTGGTTTGAAAGATTTGAAATAACACATTATTTGAACCCAACTTGTATTCTGAAGCATATGATAATCTGTGAGATTCGTTTAGAGGAGAACTTCTCTCCATATCATTAGAAGAGGATAAAGTATATTAGAATTATACCTCACATCTTACTGTAAATTTAATATTCCTTAAAACTAGTTTGTGTATGTGTTCTTTATTTTGGAGTAAAACCTATGTCAAATATTTGATATGCTTCCTAAGAGCTTTGTTTAGTTTTATGAACTTCTTCATTTGAATTGGATCACATGAGAGTTTGTTGTTTTTGGTGTCCTACGAACATATTGAGTGAATAATAAAATAAGTTTAAGTTTTAAATGTCAAAAAGTTTTTATCTTTTTATGACAAAAAACCCTTTATCTGTGTTCATATCTAGAAATTTTAGTTAAGCTCAAATTGCACTTTGAGCCTATAGGTATCATTTAGTGGAAGAATTTAGATTGCTACTTTTTGAGAATGGGTATACTAAGATTTATTTTCATTTTTATACTTAGATAAGGTATGGCGTGTGGTTAATTCATACCTAGATATTGGAGCATACAGTTTTAAATTGGGCTACTGTTGATAGTCTTGTTAAACTCATAGGCTCATTGTTATTTAACTAAATATTGTTAGAATTTCATAATAATAGATATGCAAAGTATTACATAAAAAATGAAGAGAAGAGTGGAATTGATTGATTTATCTCTAGGATCAACTGTGTATAAATAGTATAGTTGATCATTGGGAGCCGTTAGATTACAACTCATAAAACCTGATGAAGACACACCTTAGAGTTCTCCTGACACATGGAGGAGTGGAAAATCAAGTGTGTATCCTAGTGAACTTAAGAGAATATTCACTTATTCTAACACCCCCCATTAAGTGATACTAGGGGAGATTCTATAAATGAGTCCTGGTAATGAGGCCTGATTAGGTACTCATGTACAATATAGATAGTTGGTGGAAAAAATCCTTGTGGGGAAAAACCAACTATCACATATTTATTTTGAAATGATGGTAAAAACCAAGTGGGAAAAGCCACCAATAAAAAGCGAAGAAGTATGAAAGAGGCTTGTCTTCGGATGGCAAATATTGTCCTCTTTAACAAGTAAAATATGAGTCCCAACAAGACGATCTGATTAGGTACTCATGTACAATATAAAGAGAGGTGGAAGACCTCTTTGTCAATTCAATTTTAACACTCCAATTTTCTCTCGCAATTGAAGGTATCATGGAGAAGGAAATGATTTTGTGAAGATGTCTGCAAGTTGATTCTCTGTTGGAATATATTCCAAAAGTATATCCCCATTCTGAATATGTTGCCTAATGAAGTGCATGTGGATATCAATGTTTTTGGTGCACTAATGTTCAACTGGATTACGTGCAATATGAATTATGCTTTGATTATCACACCATAGAATTATAGGCACTTCTTGTAAAAAAACAAATTCTTTGAGAATTTGACAAAGCCATAGGCTTCCTGACTGTCTATAACTACTGCTCTGTATTCTACCTCTATAGAAGATAATGCTACTGTTTGTTGTTTCTTGCATAACCAAGCTACTAGTGAAGATCCAAGGTGAAAACATATCTAGAGGTATAACATATGTCATATACTGATACTACCCAATATGAATCTATATATCCAATGATATCCATGGAGTCTCCTCTATAGGTGAGCCCAAAGTTTATAGTACCCTACAAATAATGAAGAATTCTTTTAGCTACTTTCCAATTACTAAAATGAGGGTTATGAGAGAACTTGGATATGAGCACAACAACATATGAGATATCTGGGTGAGTATGAGTTAGGTATAATATACTATCTACAAGCTGATGGTATAGAGTAACATCATAAGGAGGGGATGAGCAGGAAGTACTGAGATGAATGTCATATTGAAAGGGGGTGGGATAAGGTTTGCAATCTATCATTTGAGACTTCTTAAGGAGATATTGAGTGTACTTTTGTTGACATAAGTTGATCCCTACTTTATTTTTTTTTATTTGAGTCCCAAGGAAAAAAATGAGCTAGACCTAGGTCAGCCATTTCAAATTTCTTAGAGGGAATCTTTTATATTTTGAATGTGAGTGAGGTTACTACTAGTGAGAAGTAGGTCATCAACATAAAGAACAAGAATGGTGATATTTCCTTTACTTCTTCAAATGTAAACTATATTATCAGACTCACAATGAGAAAATCCTAATGAAAGAAGGGAGGAGTCTATATTTTCATACCAATCTCTAGGGTCTTTTCTGAGGCCATACAAAGATTTTTAAAGTCGAAAAACAAGAGAGGAGTCTTGAGTAAAACTAGTAGGCTATTCCATGAATATTTATTCTTTTAAATTTCCATGTAAGAAGGCACTTTTTACATCCATTTGGTATACTGGCCATTTATGAAGAGACGATAAAGCAAGAACAGATCTAACAGAATCCATTTTAGCAATAGGAGCAATTTTTTTTGTATAATCAATACCCTCTATTTGAGAAAAACCTTCAGCTACAAGACGAGCCATGTGTTTATATATTTCCCCATTTGGTCCATATTTTTTTTTATAAATCCACTTACATCTAACAAATTTTATTCCCTTAGGTAAGGGAACTAAATCCGAAGTATCATTTTTCATCAAGGAAGAAAATTCATTATTCATGGCATCTTCCCATTATTTTATACCTAAGGCTTCATTGAAGGATTGAGGATCAGAGGAAATGGATTGACATACAAGACTAGAACCTGTGGGATTGGATGATCTATTTGAGGGAATATTTTGAATGTAGGGAGTAGCTTATTTAACAATTGTGTGAGCCCATTTTGGCATAGAAGAGGGATTTGATGAAGTTGAAATACTTTGAGAAGGAGTTACAGGATCTTCATCTTGATTATCAATAATAAAAATTACTTCAAGGGTTGGTTCTTCATAATATTGAGGTTCCACTATAAGAGAAGGCCCAATGGAGGAAGAGTCCTTTGGAGGTTCTTTTTGAGGGAATGTTTCATCAAATTTGACATTCCTATGAAAGAATACCTCATGAGTTGAGGGATCAGAAGTTTGCATGCTTTCAATTCTTCACAATAACCGATAAAGATGAGTTGTCTACTTTTCCTATCAAGAGCCTTCCTTTTATTCCTTGGAATGTGAGCCCAAGCTATACATCCAAAAATCTTGAAATTGGAAATATCTGGTTTTAAGCCAGATCATTCTTCTTCAAGGGTTATTTGGTCAAGGGCTTTATGAGGTGTGCAATTTTGAATATAATTTGAACAGTTAATAGCCTCTGCCCAAAATGTTTTTGGAAGATCTCTTGAATGGAGCATACAATTAGCCATCTCTTTTAATGTTCAGTTTTTCCTTTCTGCAATACAATTTTTTTGAGGATTATGGGAGACAAAATGTTGATGAATTATACCATGATTAGAAAAAAATATGGAGAACTCATTACTACATTATTCTCCCCCATTATCAGTTTGAATCTTCTTTATTTTGTAAGAAGCCTAATTTTCAACTAAGGCTTTAAATATTTTAAAGTGGGATAACACATCACTTTTATATTTGAGAAAATAGACCCAGGACCTTGTAAAAAAATCATAAATAAAGGTAAGAGCAAACTTTGCTCTCTTAAAAGAATTTTTAGGAAAGGTCATTAAGTCACTATGGATTAAATCTAGATGGGATGAGGATTTTAGAGAGCTACTTGGGTGGAAAGGATCTTGATGTTGCTTTCCAAGAGCACATCTAGAGAAAACCCCATCATAGTAAGAGACTTGGGGTAATCCTTTAACTATATTATGGGTGTGTAAATCCTTTAGGTAGTTATAATTAATATGACCAAATATTTTATGCCAAATTTGACTTTCAAGATTATTATGAGCAACAAAACAGGAGGATCCTTCTGGATTTTGAAAGATTTTGAAGTAAAAAATATGAGATTTATGATCAATATCCCCTTTTGCTATAAGCGAATAAGAGGGTTGAAAATCTCTTATATCAACTCCTGTTGGGGAGAAGAGAACTGTTTTCTCATTTTCAAAAGTACAAATTTGATAAATGGATAGGAGATTGGTGGTAATGTCTGGAACATAGAGAACATTGTTTATAAAGCCACCATAAATGGTTATATTGCCTTTCCCTTTGATAGGAATGAAGGAAGAGTCTCCTACTTCTATGCTATGAGTAGAGCTAGAGGAGATAGAAGAGAAATACTTATCTGAATAAGACATGTGATGAGTTGCTCCAGAATCTAGGACCCAATATTTAGAGAAATATTTGAAGGATTTTCCTTGAACATTAAGGGCTTTTCCTATTTGCTTATTATTTTCTATATTTTGATATTTTATGGTTGCCTCTAGTTTTTGTAATATTTTCCAGCATTTTTTAGCAGAGTGACCATTCTTTTTACAGTGGTTATAGGTAATGGGAGTCTTTTCCTTATTTTTGAATTTTTCTTTGGAGGATGTGGAGGCTACTAAGGGTTTTGAAGAAGATTTTTCATATCTAGCAATTTTGTCCTCTTCCCTAGTTAATCTATCATAAAATTATTCTAAAGAGGGCATTTTAAAGGTTGCACAAAGAGCATATTTAGTAGATATGAATGTGGTTGCAAATATTTGAAAAACACCATTTAGTTTGGAAAGGATTAGATAAATACATTCTTCTTATGACTTAGTCTTCCCACTGCCTTTATATTGAGTGAAGATTTCTTTGGACTCAGTTAGGAAATCAATAATACTACTAAAATCTTCAAGAGATAAAGAAGTTAATTCAGCTTCTAGTTGCATTGATCTCATCTAATCCAATTTTCCAAACAGGGTTTTTAATTTCTCCCAAATTTCATGAGGATTTTTCCAACCTGTAATATGAAACCACAAGATTTCATGAACATTGGTGCTAATAATAGCTATAGTTTCATGCATTTTCCATTTATGAATAAATATTTCATATTCCTTACCAAATTCTGGTTGATTTTCTTCTAATAAATGAGTAAGACCTTTTTGAGAGATGAGATTTGGAATTTTAGGTTTCCAAGTGTGAAAATTATGAGGGGTGTGAGGCTCAATTGAATTTATTTTTGAGGATTTTAAGATAATTAATATGCCCCCCTTTAAAATTTTAAAAAAGGAGGATAAATAGGAAAATGAAGCTTTTTCAAAAATAGGTAACTCAAATATACGTGCCCTTACTAGAGAGAAACTATAAGTATAAAGAGGCCTATGATTGTTTGCTTTAGATTGCCAAATATTCAGTGGATCACAGTACCCACCCTTACTTGAGGGAAATTGTAAGGTGAGCATAAGAAGTTTTTTGGTTTGAAATGCATGGGGGGCAAAAAGTTTGAAAGGTGATCTCAACAACCCGCCCTTACGAGAGGACGACTATAAGTTGAGATATGTCCAAAGTAAAATTTTTTATAAGAATATATCTATCATGCCATTATACCAAGTTTTCAAAAAACCCACCATTATGTGAGGGAGACTATAAGTTTTTAGGACCTTGATACATGGAACGTAGACAAAAGATATTTATGGAAAAAGAAAGGAAGTTTTGAAACTTTTTAATATATTGCTTAAACAAAACTTAAAACAATTATTTAGATATGTAATCTGAAAGCAATTAAGTTTTGAATATATCAATATTTAACATATTTGTTTATAAATAAATTTTGGAATAAATACCAAAAATGATAATTTCCTTTGAAAAAATAAATTAATTTTTATATATGTAATCTGAAAAGGAAATTAAATTTATAAACCAAATGCCGTAAATCAAATTTTATAAATTAATGAAAAGAATTATTAGATTTCTAATATAGTATACTATTGAAGAAGCTTCAGTGAGTCGAAATTGATTAGACATTTTTTGTAGGACTGCCCAAACTACCAAACTCGTTTTGGCCATATCTCACTCATCCAGACTCGGATTGAGCTGAAATTTTGAGGGTCGATGCATGAAAAACCCAAGAATGTCTCCACAAAGTTTCATATCATTTTGAGAAACACATATCCAAGTACATCCCTATGTGTGAACGAGATATTTGGCAAGTGGCTATGCAAGGGTTTCATCTGGGTTGAGTGCAAGCAGCTCCAAAGGTTGGTTTTTAGGGCCTTCAGGCCCTAACGGCCAATATTTTTGTGTTTTATGGTCAATATTTTAGTAGGAAATATTTTAGGGGATACAATATGGGTTATAAATGTATCTTTCAACAGATCATACTGTGAACTTGAGTGACAACAACTTCCAATTTGTTGCACAAAAGAAAAGTGAAAACCATACCTTTCCATAGCGTCTAGGGTAAGGATTAAAGATATCACAAAATAAGTTTCAAGCAGTTGATCAATAAATGACTCATATCTCAAGTGAATCTGGTGCTAAGGTGCACCCACAAAATAATTCTACTATGAAAACCCCTGTCAAGGGTAAGAATTTCAAATATTCAATCCCAAAAACAAATTTTAGGGATGCCTTTCATGGTGTACAACCTCAGATCAATGCTAATATTAATATCAGGGCTTCCCATAAACCTCTAAGAATGCCTAATATTGATCCCAAGAAAATGGAGTCAGGATGTATTAAAGAAACTGATGGAACTCCTATTTTTAAGCTTGATATGGGTAACATTCAAACTGGCATTGAAGATTTGGAAAAAAGATGACTAATTTATTGGTTCATGGGTTTTCGTCCGAGTCTATCTACTTTCAAATTCTAGGCTGCAAAAATCTAGAAAACTAAAGGTGAGTTACAAATATCTATTTATCCAAATGGTTATTTTCTTGTTTTATTTTCTAATAATGAAGATAGAGAGAAAAAATTTCAAAGGGGTCCTTGGTTTTTTGGAAGGGCAGGGCTTTTCATGAAGCCCTGGCATACTAAATTTAAATTCGAAGAAGATATTCCTTCTATAGCTCCCGTGTGGGTTAGACTCTTTGGCCTTCCTATTGAATTTTGGAATCCTACTATTTTTTCTTCAATTGGAAACTCTTTAGGAAATTTTATGATGACTGCTGATTGTACTCAAAATTTTGAACATATTATTTATGCTCGGATTTGTGTTTTAATGGATTTTGACAAACCCCTACCTAAAAATATCACATTACAATTTGGGGAAGACACTTGGGAGCAAGTAGTGGACTATGAGAACATTCCTTTTCATTGTAGAATTTGCCATGAATATGGTCATTTGGCCTATGCTTGCCCAAATAAAATTCATGATCAAAATAAAGAAGATATAAAATCAGCAGGTTTCCAAATACCTAAGAAGAAGAACACTTAGAAAAACCAATTATGAAGGATCAATCAAAGTCATATGCTAATATGTTTGAAATCCTTTCCACAAATGATGTCCCAAGTGAGGAAGTGGAAATAATCGGAACTGAAATCTTAGAAATATAATTTAAATATGAAGGGAAGAACTCAGATACAAACCAACAAATCAAAGGTTTTCAATAGAAAAAAATAGGAGAAAATTTACACAAGAAAAACAATATTTCAAATGTCAAAACTTCAAATAATGCAAGTCCCAATATAGATTCCGTTGAACCATCTAGTAAAATTTTGGTTGTGTACGAGCATTCTTCAAGGTTAGAAGTCATCTCATATTCAATTGGAATAAGTCAAGAAATAGGGAAAAAAAAATTGAAGATGGATTCTAATCAAAAAGTAGGTCGCAAGACCAATCAATATCATATGGTAAAAGAAGGTGAAAATCTTGTAGAGGAAGATAAGATTAATGCCCTTCACAATTTTTTTAGCCTTGGTATTAATAAAGATCGTTACTTGGAATATTAGAGGACTCAAAGGGAGTCTTTCAAAATAAAATGAAATTAGAAGAATGATTTAGATAAATCGTTCACATATTGTTTTCCTTCAAGAAACAAAGATGTCAATGGAGGATATGGACTTAATTGCCAGTAAAATTTGGCCAACTAGAAAAGTGGTTTCCCTCAATTCCCAAGGGACTTTGGGTGGCATTGCTTGTCTTTGGGACCCAAAAGAGGTATTTATTCACCATATGGTTGGCATTTGGGGTTTGTTGGCTATAGCTATTCAAATTAGACATTCCAACCAGATTATGCTCTGCATTACTATTTATTCTTTGACTTCTTTGGAGGAAAAAAGAAGACAATGGAAGGATATTACTCATATTACCTCTCATTTTTGTAAAGCTTGGATCTTTATCGGAGGAGATTTCAATACCATCATCTATCTAGATGAGAAAATTGGGGAAATAGAAATTTGGACAAAAGTACTAACCTCATGAGTGAATATATTGCAAACCTCCATATTGTGGATATCCAACCAGATAATGGCCTTATGACTTGGTCTAACATAAGGCAAGGCTTAGCTTGTATAATGAAGAGATTGGATAGGTTTTTTCTCTCTAATAATTTCTTAATCCATGGTCAAATTCCTAAAGTGAAAACTCTTAATAATTTTGGTTCGAATCATTGGCCAGTCATGGTGGAAATGTGGAAAACCAATGTGAGTTTCTCTCCTTTTTGTTTTCAATTAATGTGGCTTAGAGATATTTCCTTCAGAACTCGTGTGCAACAATGGTGGAAGGAAGGTAAACCTAGGCATGGGACTAAGATGTTCTTTTTTGCCAAAACACTACAATACATTAAATACAAAATCAAGACTTGGAACTAGAAAGAGTTTGGGGATGTTCATAAAAAACATGAAGTTATTGCTCATTTTGAAAATTTGAATAAGAAAATCCGTTAAGATTGCCTCATAGAGAAGAGAAGCGTAGATGAAATTAAAATCACAACTCAGTTAGAGGAATGGGAAAAAAGAGAAGAAATATTATGGAAGCAAAAATCTAGAATTCAATGGCTCAAAGAAGGAGATCGAAACACAAATTTCTTCCACAAATATATTCTAGCTCAAACATATCACAACTTTATTTCTTTCTTAAAATCAGATTATGGATATGTTGTTTATACTTGGGATGGCATGACCTCTATTGTTGTTGATTACTTTTCCAATATTTTTACTACTACTCCTCTTGACTCAGCTTCTCAACAAAATTTTCTTCAAGCAATCCCTTCTCTTATCACTTTTGAGGAGAACTCTATTTTGATTGCTCCTATTACTATCAATGAGCTTCAACAAGTAGTTTTTAAAATGCAAAAAGGGAAAACCCCAGGTATTTATGGTTTTCCCATTGAGTTCTACCAAGATTTCTGGGATATCCTTCATGTTGATTTATTAGAGGTGGTGGAAGAAGCCAGGAAAGCCAAATAAATTTTGAAGGTTATCAATAAAAATTATATTATTCTTGTTCCAAAATCTCAAGAGGTTGATCATATCTCATATTTTAGACCTATTGCTTTATGTAATGTTATTCTAAAAATCATTAATAAATCATGGCAATAAGGATGAAGCCTCTTTTGCATAAGATTATTTCTCCAGAGCAAGGGGGTTATGTGGAAGGACGTCAAATAGTAGATGAGATAGTTCTTTCTCAGGAAGCCATCCATTACATGGATATGCAAAATTCTCCTTCCATGTTCATTCGGTTAGACTTATCCAAAGCTTACGATGGAGTGGATTGGCATTTCCTTATCAAAGTTTTAAGGCAATTTGGTTTCTCTAAGGATTGGATGGATTGGATTATGGAATGTATCTCTTTAGTTTCCTACTTAGTTCTTATCAATGGCAGGCCTTCTCAGTATTTCCTAGCTTCCAGAGGTATTAGGCAAGGTGACCCACTATCCCCTTATTTATTCATCATTCTTGCTAAATGCTTGGGTAGGACTATAACCAAAAAGAGGGAAAACAAAACCCTTGATGGAGTTACCATTGCTTATGGAGCTAGACCTATCTCTCATATTCAATTTGTGGATGACTCTACTCTTTTAGGTAAAGCTACAATTAAGGAAGCTTCTAATATTAAGCAAATCATTAGCTATTTTTCTAAGGCTACTAGACATATGATCAATGAAGATAAATCTAAAGTTATTTTAATTCACTATTCTACAAGACAAGAATCCATAGTCTTGGATAAATTAAGATATAAGAAGATCTCTCTTACAATAACTTATTTAGGTATTCCCATAAATATTCAAAGGCAAAAAAATAAATATTAGAATTGGTTGTTGGACAAAGTCAAGAATAAAATTGGAAAGTGGACCAACAAGTGGCTTTCTTCTACGGATAGAATCACCTGGGTAAAATCAGTCCTTCAAGCTATTCCTATTTATGTTTCTTTCATTTTGAATATCCCAAAGGTTGTTCTTCGAGATTTGGATCAAATCAGTCAACGTTTCCTTTGGAGTGGTACTAAGGGGAAAAGAAAATGGGCCTTGGTGAAATCAGATACTTTATGTATTCCTAAGAGTGAAGTGGGGTTAGGATTTTGGTCTTCAATTAATAACAACAAAGCTTTAGCTGCTAAATTATATTGGAGGATGTTGCATAACCCCAATGCTATTTGGGCCAATAATATTCATGCTAAATATGTTGAGAAAAAAAGTCCTAAAGACGTTGTTCACTATCAACTTCCTACCAAAGGTTCTCCCATTTTACAAGTTCTTAAGACTAGTGAGGATTTGATAAAGAAAAAATTATTTTGGATCATTCATAAATACAAGATTTATGATCAATATCCCCTTTTGCTATAAGCGAATAAGGGGGTTGAAAATATCTTATATCAACTCCTGTTGGGGAGAAGAGAACTATTTTCTCATTTTCAAAAGTACAAATTTTATAAATGGATAGGATATTGGTGGTAATGTCTGGAACATAGAGAACATTGTTTATAGAGCCACCATAAATGGTTATATTCCCTTTCCCTTTGATAGGAATTAAGGAATAGTCTCCTACTTCTATGCTATGAGTAGAGCTAGAGGAGATAGAAGAGAAAGACTTCTCTAAAGCAAACATGTGATGAGTTGCTCCAAAATCTAGGACCCAATAATTAGAGGAATATTTGGAGGATTTTCCTTGAACATAAAGGGCTTTTCCTATTTGCTTATTATTTTCTATCTTTTGATCTTTTATGGTTGCCTCTAGTTGTTGTAATATTTTCCAGCATTTGTTAGCAAAGTGACCATTATTTTTACATTAGGTACAGGTAATGGGAGTATTTTCCTTATTTTTGAATTTTTCTTTGGAGGATGTGGAGGCTACTAAGGGTTTTGAAGAAGAGTTTTCATATCTAGCAATTTTGGTCTCTTCCCTAGTTAATATATCATAAAATTCTTCTAAAGAGGGCATTTTAAAGGTTGCACAAAGAGCATATTTAGTAGATATGAATGTGGTTGCAAATATTTGAAAAATACCATTTAGTTTTGAAAGGATTAGATAAATCCATTCTTCTTCCGACTTAGTATTCCCACTGCCTTTATATTTAGTGAGGATTTCTTTGGACTTAGTGAGGAAATCAATAATACTACTAAAATATTTAGGAGATAAAGAATTTAATTCAGCTTCTAGTTGCATTGATCTCATCTAATATAATTTTCCAAATAGGGTTTTTAATTTCTCCCAAATTTCATGAGGATTTTTCCAATATATAATATAAAACCACAAGATTTCATGAAAATTGGTGCTAATAATAGCCATAGTTTCATGCATTTTTTCTTTATGAACAAAGATTTCATATTCCTTATCAAATTCTGGTTGATTTTATTCTAATAAATGAGTAATACCTTTTTGAGAGATGAGATTTGGAATTTTAGGTTTCCAAGTGTGAAAATTATGACGGGTGAGAGGCTCAATTGAATTCATTTTTGAGGATTTTAAGATAATTAATATGCCCCCCCTTAAAATTTCCAAAAAGGAATATAAATAGGAAAATGAAGATTTTTAAAAAATAGGTAACTCAAATATACGTGCCCTTACTAAAGGGAAAATATAAGTATAAAGAGGCCTATGATTTTTTTCTTTAGATTGCCAAATCTTCAATGGATCACAATACCCACCCTTACTTGAGGGAAACTGTAAGTATTGAGAATAAGAATTTTTTTGGTTCGAAATGCATGGGGGGAAAAAATTTTGAAAGGTGATCTCAAAAACTTGCCTTTACGAGAGGAAGACTATAAGTTGAGAGATGTCCATATTAAAATTTTTGATAAGAAAATATTTATCAGGCCGTTATACCAAGTTTTCAAAAAACCCACCCTTATGTGAGGGAGACTATAAGTTTTTAGGACCTTGATACATGGAACGTAGACAAAATATATTTATGGAAAAAGAAAGGAAGTTTTGAAACTTTTTAATATATTGCTTAAACAAAACTTAAAACAATTATTTAGATATGTAATATGAAAGCAATTAAGTTTTGAATATATCAATATTTAACATATTTGTTTATAAATAAATTTTGGAATAAATACCAAAAATGATAACTTCCTTTGAAAAAATAAAATAATTTTTATATATGTAATCTAAAAAAGAATTTAAATTTATAACCCAAATGTTGTAAATAAAATTTTATAAATTAATGAAAAGAATTATTAGTTTTCTAATATAGTATACTATTGAGTATCTTTATTTTGGGCAAATCAAACAATTATTTTAATTTTAAATTGAAATTAACCTTTAGAAATGAAATGAAATTTAGATATCTAATCTAATATGCTAGTGGGAGATATTATGCAAATAAAAGATCGAAAAGTAAACACCCCCCCTTTGCACATAAGAGTCCAAAAATATGCACTCTAGAGCTCCCCAAAGGAATATTTTATATATTTAATACAAATTATGTCTACGTCGTAAATGGGTGACCCAAAAAGGAGGGCAACCAAAAGAACGAAGATAAAGGAGCTCGCATTAATAGATATCCACCCTAAAGAAATTCAGAAAAAAAATATAGACTCTTTTTCGAAACAACAAGAGGGGAAATCAATTTAACAAGAGTCTGACAATTATCTTCCAAAGGCTTTGTGGAGATATTGGTGTTGCGGATCTCAAACCTACAGAAAATGGGTTACAAAGAGGTAATCCCTATAAAATAATAACTAGAAGTGTAGAATAAGATATCCAACAAGAATGCATAGAGAGGAAAACAAAATAAAGAAAAATGCTATTTTCCTTAGATTTGAAGGGTGAGAGAAATGCCTACACACAGGGTAAACCGTGTTTAAAGAAAGGAAATAGTTATTTTTTCATAAAAATTTCCTCAAGCATTCAAGAGTATTCAACATAAAAAAAATATGCTGAAAGAGAGAAAAAAAATTACAATGGATAAAAGGAGACTTAAAGCAAATTTTTAAATATTAGATAGTAAAAAAGAATATCCAATGTAAAAAATCAGATCCTAGAACCTTCAAGAGATAATACTAGAAAAACCTATCCTGCTCTGGTACCTTGTTAGAATTTCACAATAATAGATATGCAAAGTATTACACAAAAGATGAAGAGAAGAGTGGAACTGATTGATTTATCTCTAGGATAAACTTTGTATAAATAGTAGAGTTGATCATTGAGAGTCGTTAGATTACAACAACTCATCAAACTTGATGTAGACACATCTTAGATTCTCCTGACACATGGAGGAGTGGAAACTCAAGTGTGTATCCTAGTAAACTTAAGAGAATATTCACTTATTCTAACAGATACCTAGTTTATGATAATATCATCGTACACCATGAAGCAAAAAGAAAGCTAGTGTAACATTTGAATAAGGTTTCTAGCATCGTTTAAGTATAATTTAAGATAAAATGATCATGTAGGAAATATATCAAACAACCCTAAAGAAACCTTCTTGTTTGAAATGTGTGTTATATATCTTGAGATTATTTAAAGTTTTTTATTTTTAAACAACACAGTGTATGCTAGAATATGTTAACCCAATTAAGTGAAATTGGTGAAAGCTTATTGGTTTCAAAGAATACCTTTTTGTATTATGTGTGTATTGCTAATATTATATGTGTGGTTAAGTTGATTAAGCATCTTTATATAAATAAAGCACTCTATGAACGTAGCTTAACCCAAATCATCGTGACTCCCTAACGGGTATAATTTATGTGTATAGGAAAATAGAAGACGTAGTGGAAGCCTTTGAATATTACATTTGGAATATGATGTACTTGGATGTACTTGTATATTTGATTGATAAAAGTTTACCTTTCCAAAATTAAAACACTATGTGTTGATTTGTTAATAAGTAGTTATGGAATTATATTTTGTTTCAAAATACATCAGTGTGTATTTGGTCTTGGCAGAATTATATGTGGAATTCAATTTTGTTAAAGGGTTTATGGGGACTCTTTTCTATGAAAGCAAACAAAATATGCTTGATCATTTATATTAAAAATCTATGATGTAAATTCACTTATTACAGAAAAAAAAATAGGATTTTATTTTGGGCTTGATTAAATCCTCTTTTTGAATAAAATAACTTTCTTTAATTATAGTTCTATTTAAAAATAGCATTAAAGTTTATTTAATGGAATTATGTTTGCAATGAAAATATTTCATATATTAGGGTATGCATACTCATCCTAGAAAGCTATTTCTAATCCCTTATGACATATACTTCTTGATGGTTTAAAAGAAGATCTCAAAGAAGAAAGGATTGAAGATGTACATGGGTATAGTACAGTGAAAAGAGAGCTTGCTACTATCATTTTAGTTCATGTTTGAAATGATCTTCATAAATATTATTTATCCATGTAATCCTTGTAATAAACAATGGTGCTAGAATTTCTGTTGTGAGAAAAATATTCTTTGATAAAAACACTATTTATTAGTAGGATTCTATTCTAATAACATAAACTATGGTCAAATGGGATTGATCCATTATTCTTTATACCATGAATTATGTGAATTTTTGAAAATAGGGTTTAGTAACCTTTGTATCTAGAAAATAGAAAGAAATGATAATTACTCTAGTTTAATATGGATGATTTAGTTGAATGATTGATATATATTACTATTATATAAGGTGAATAGACTATACTGATTAAGATGTTATATATTTAAGATCCTAAATTTCAAAAGCATTGTGCTAGAGATTCTCTTTAATGTATCTTAAAGGTCATGAAGGTTTTATTTAGCAAATAAAATGAACATTATTGAAGTAGAATAGATATTCTAAAATAAAAAAGGTTTATAATTTTATCTTCCTTTTATATTGTGATACAATTGAGACTAGGAATACACCTAGCTTACTCCTATAAAATAACCTCATAGATGCAAATTCCTAAAGTTGGGTGTGGATGCATGAAACTTTGTAAAACTCATAATGAGTAATGCTTGATGGAAGGTAAGGAATTACATATCCATTATCTATGATTTGTAAAGCACACCTTAGTTATTATAATGGAAATATAGAAGTAACTAAGCCCATTTTGATTTGAGATTCATTGTGAAAGAGTTATCATCTATATTTAAAGATGTTGTATTATTAGGAATTACTTCATAGAAAGTAATTAAGGAGGAATTATATGGTCATGCTTTGCTTGAAGAAGTCTTTTGTGATAGACCTTAGAGAGTAATTAATAAATATAAGAGATTTAATTACTTTGCAACCATGAATTTGAGTTATAATAAGAGACCCATTGGCGGAGATACTAGCTCACCATGGATATGAGATGGATAGTCTAAATCCAATGTGTTAAATGCACCTACATATATGGACTTATGTATTGTGTAGATATTAATGCATTTATTTTGATATTTTGAAAAGGGATCAACTAACTCATTGGGAGAACGATACCGATACCTTAACCTTACACTAAACCTAGTACACATACATAGATTGATATATGCAAATGGTAAATATGGGTGTACCTCATGGTGTGTCCATAGGAGTAACTTAACTCAACTTGAAAATGGAACAACTATTTAGTTAGCAACCACTAAAGTAGCTAGTGGAATTTTAGAGAGATTCCTTACAGGAATATTACCTAACAAATATAGGTGTGTAAAAAAATACTTACGAAAATGATGGAAATTAGGCTGGAAATTTTGGGTTGTGATAGCTATAAAAAACACAAGTGATATGAAAAATAGTTATTCTTACATGCAGCTTGATTTACAAAATATGAGCAAATAAAATTTTGGCAACAACCACTTTTATCACACCTCTCACACATACCTTACACTATGCTATTCATATCTATCAACTATTTTCTATAACTACCCATTGGACCACTCTCTACAACTCTCTTTCTATTTAGAGACTAATGCTTTATGCACTAGATGTTCTAGATGAAATCCATTGAATATGTATATCAATATGCACTCAATATGGAAGAAAGGGAGAGGGAAGCCATCCCATGAAATAAATCAACATAATAGTGGTAGAGGGTAGCAAGCTTATGGTGGAGAAGAAAACTCTATAAGAGAAAAATTATAACCAAAGCATCCATGAAAGAGGTGAATCATCAAGAGGCCAAGGTAGTTTTGGTTAAGGAAGGGGTATACATTTCGTTGAAAATTGTTACCAATATGGAAGAGCTAGACATAGAGCCTTTGAAATATCTTAAGTATAACAAACCAAAAATTAAAGAAATGAGTCTTGAAACCACATGGATCATGCAGATGAGGAAAGTATTGCATATCCAAGAAGAAGGAGAATCATTGATCATAAAAATAGTACCTTCAAACCATCCAAATAAGATAAGAATATAGCCCAAATAAGGATATTATTTTATACTATATGCAAGTGTAGTGGCAATTGTTGGAAAGTTACAGATTATAGTGGAAGAATGAACAATATAGTGTCCTTAAAGATGGTTGAAAAACTAGATTTATGCCCCCTTGGGTGTCATGGCCCCCTACAATTGTTGTTTTGGTGTGTGACTACATTTTTCAAGTGGGTGCGTCTAGTGCCATATACCTTGTGCAAGGGGTACTAGTCCTAGGAATTCTAGGGGAGCGTGGGACACTACCCCACTACATGACCTCTAGGGTTGTTTACCCAAGGCTGGATCATGCTTATAGATGTCTTCTTTAGTGCTCATCTTTATTTTTTATGCTAATATATGGTTGATTAAGTTGCTTCAAGGGAAATGAGAGAGAGAAATAAAATATGAAGCACAATGTAAAGTGGTCAAAATTAAACCCATCAAGCCTATCTAAGGGTGGCAATGCACCAAATAAGAGAATACAATTTCCACCTCAATCCAATGAGATAAATGAACACATGAACTAAGCATGACAAAAAATAGAACACAAGTTTGCTCATACAATTATGCAATATGTATAATGAAAAGAGTCTTAGGGCCTATACATGCAATTGGTTTAAGGTTTGAGTCCAAACTAAGAAAGAGAGTAGATGCCACAAGTTAGATTTTAGACGTAGTAACAAATCCAAACTCACTTATTTACCTATAAGAACTACTATTTACAATATATGTATGGAAGGTTTGAAATTCAATTTTATACCCAAAATAATTATAGGCGGGAGCACCAACATCAGATTTGGTTGCAAGGTTTGGAGAACTCTGCTACATTAAATTTTGGTGATTCCAAAACTATGAGGGGTTAGGTCACCATAAATTTCATATAGAAAGAAGCAATGAATGAATGAGTTGACACATTTTAATACTATTTGCGCTCAAATTTTATTGAAGCAATTGATAATTCAAAGAATGGTATTATGATACATATTGATATATGTAGTATAATGTATATGGAATTGTTTTCACTTGAGCATCATAAAGATGAAAATATAAAACAGAAAGTGTTGATTCAAAATCTAGTAAGGAAAGAAGATATGGATAAAAGTGAATCAAGTAAAACCATGCTTCATTCCTCATACAATACTCATATTGCAAGCACTTCTAACTTAGGAAATTATTATAATTATCTAAGTGAATTTTTAGAAGTTACAAAACAATATCAAGATTACATAAGAGATGAATCGGATGAAGAACATAATTGAAAGATCAAATAAAAAGTCATGCGCAACAAATATATAGATGTACATGAACCAGAGACAAAAGACAAAGAAGAAGCTCAAGCATTTTGTGAACTAGATAATAAATATACAAAGTTTGAAGAACCAAAGAATGAAGATGAAGGATAACTCTGTTGCAAGTATGAAGAGGGGTATTAACTAAATGGTTCAGAAATAACTCGAATTATGGCCTTAGTGTGAAAACAATTGAGTTTGTCGATAGTTTATTTGACGACAAGATTTTTAATTCTTCGAACTCCCCTCACCTACATTTTCTCCTAAATTCCCTCACCCCCTTCTTCCCTATTCTTCCACCACCTTTCTCGCTACCTCCACATCCCCTTATTCCTCCTATATCCTCACCTTCATCACTTAATTCCCTCGTCGATATTCCTTCACCGTCTCCTTTCCTTATCCCTCCACGCCCCTTATCCCTCCACCCTTTCTTCCTCCATAACCTCCACTACTCCCTATAAATATTACAACGCTAGTGTGAAGTTTTGTATGTAGTTTTTGAATTTAATTAAATATAATATTTTCTATTTTATAGGCCACATCGTCTCAAACTCATAACAAAACTCAAGAACGAAGCTAAAGATGAATCTCATGAAAAGGTTCATGAGCAATGCAAGCTCACATGAAGATTGAAGATCAAAGATAATGATTGAATATTAACATCTTCAATAAACACAGTGTGTAATACAAGGGAGTGTGAAAAATATTATATTATTTAGTACATGTTAATGTACCCGTATGGTGCCTTCATGGTAAAAATGTAAATATGTAATATATTAGAGCTTGAGAGATGAGTGATTTATATTTCCCTTTTATATAAGTGTCAATATGCAGGATATGCACAAGTCTCATGTAAGTAAGAGTGCAAGTGTGTATTGAGAGAATGTGCACAAGTGTCATATAAGTAAGTGTTTAGATATGTAATAGATGTGCACAATTATCTTGTATTAAGAGTGCATATAGGAGATTAAGAGTGATGAAGAAATATGGAATTGTCATAGAGTCAAGTATGCATGTAAGAAGAGAGTAAAGAGTCTTGTATACAAGTAAGAATATGAGAAGCCAAAGGTCAAGAATAAAAAATGTTGCATCTCTAATATATGTGAGGAATGCAATAGACATGTATTGAAGAGTCACATTGCTATGTCTATATTATGGACACAAAGTTTCATGTAATATAACGAAAAATAGTATGTACCAATCAACACATAACCAACATTGATAATAAAACTTGTATACAAATTTTGAACAATTTTATTATAAGTATTTTTCATACATATACATGAATAATTTTGACCATTTACATTTATATTTGATATTATATATAAATATTATTTTATTATTGATATTTTGATGTAATTAGGCTTAAAAGCCAACAACAAGCAAGAGAGTAGATTCGGTTGAAAGACAGTTTTATTCATTATTTGTTGTTATCGCTCATTTATCATAGAAGTAAGCCATCTTAGAACAGCCTAGGACATATTTGCATTGCAGTTTGCAAGTTTGCGTGATCTGACATCACACAACGACTTCTGACATTTGAAATAATTCCATCAAAGATGGCGCTATTTCATATTACCCTTAAAGTCGCATAAATCTATGCGATCATGTAAAAGCAATCAACTTTTTTACATATATATCCCTTTTATAAGCAGGGCATATAGTTATTGCATCGTTCATCTAGCAGCAGTTTATTAAAAAGTAAATCTTATTTCTCTTATTTCATAGAAATCCAAATACTGGAGATTATTAGAAATTGAAATTGCCTTGCTCTAGGTGGACGGATCGGATCATACAGGTGAAGGTGCAGGCGATCTCGAGCCGCTCCCACATTTGCAGGGTTTCACTTCATTCTGCGGTGCACACAGACCTGGGTTCCCACCAAATGAGCTCGGCGATGACTTCCAGAACTTGGACCATTGCTTGGGTATGCATCCCACCAGATGATTATTGGACACGTTGACATTAATCAGCGACACTAGGCCCTCAAATGTAGACGGTATATTCCCAGATAGATTGTTGAATGATAAATTCATGGTCACCAGTTTAGTTAGATTCGCCATATAAGCTGGAATTTCACCATTCAGTCTGTTGTGGTTTAGTAGCAATCGCGTCAAGCTGAAACACTGACCTATCTGCGAAGGAATGCTCCCTTCCAATTCATTGCTTCCCACCAGGAGGAGCTCCAACTTGCCTGACGAGCAGAGACCTGGAGGTATGGTTCCTGTAAGCCTGGTCTTGGTAAAATCGATCCCCGTCAGATCGCTCAGGGTACCCAATGCTGGTGGTATTGGACCCGATAACTGGTTGTTGTAAACAAACACATATCTCAGACGCTTGAGATTGCTGATTTTTGGAGATATGCTTCCCGTGAGATTGTTATTGTACAAATACAATTCCTCGAGGCTATTTGCTTCGAAAATTTCTTGAGGGATCGGGCCATTGAGTGAATTGTTAGACAAGAACAAAACTTTTAACTGCTGCAGTCGACCCAATTCTGGAGGGATGAGCCCCACAAGCTTGTTTGTGTGGAGCCTCAAATCTTTCAAGCTGCCGCAGTTGCCAAGTTCTGCAGGGATACCGCCAAACAGCATATTTTCATTCACATAAAGTTGTGACAGGTTTTGCAGCGATCCTAGGAAGGACGGTATAGGCCCCGTGAGCTGATTTTGGTCGAGCGAGATGAGAGTGAGATTCTTACAGTTGCCCAACTCCGTCGGTATTTCTCCACTGAAGCTGTTGTTCGACAGTTCCAGTTCGACGAGATTTTTGCAATTACCAAGCGATTTGGGAATAGGACCGTGGAATTTGTTATGAGTGACATAAAGATATCCTAAATTGGAAAGTTGCCCAAGGGATTCTGGCAAATTTCCCATCAGCTGATTCTTTTCCAGATGAAGCTCCGTGAGATTGCTGCAACTGCCAATGGATGAGGGTATCCCACCATTTAGAGAATTATAATCTAGCCATAGACTAGATAAGCGGGTGAGATTTCCAACGTTTGAGGGGATCTCTCCACTCAATTTGTTGGTCGTCAAGTAAATCACCTCCAACAGGGGAAGCCCAAAAATGGACTCAGGAATGGATCCATTGAGGGAGTTAGAAAAAAGCGACAAATATCTCAGCTTTTTTAGACCACCCAACTGCACAGGGATTTGGCCATTGAGATTATTGTCCGAGAGATCTAACTGTTCCAGCTCTGTGCAATTTCCAAGCTCAGGAGGAATGAAACCAGAGAGATAATTTGTTCCGAAATAGAGCTCTGTCAAATTGCGTAAGCCACCTATAGCAGAAGACAACGTACCAGAAACCTGGCTGTCGGAGAGATCTAGCATGCGTACCGTGCCATCTGGATGACAGGCTACTCCTTGCCAATGACAGGGGTCTTTGTCCGAGGAATTCCAGCTGCTCAAAAATTCGGGTGGCACGTTCAAGCGTTGAACAAGAGAAAGAAGTATGCTTCCTTCGTTGTTTACTCCCTTGGCAGAACGCACCTGTAGTGATAATGCAACCGCGACAATCAGCAGGAGGCGTAACAGGGTTGTGAATGGTCGTGACATCATTCTAAGTATCGTTTCCCAAGTGCTCATTGAACTTGACCAAGCTCATTGAAGTGCTCGCAATTCATTTCTATTTATAGACAAACTATCCATGGGCTTCCTCCTTCATTCGCCGCCTTGACTGCTTCCTCCTTTCCCTCTGCCGTGGAGTTTGAGTTTGTTAGGATGACGCAAAGATACTCTAAATTGGGAAAGTTGACCAAACTCATATCCAAGAACTCGCAATTCATTTCTACTTACAGAAAAACTATCCATGGGCTTCCTCCTTCCTTCGCCGCCTTGTGTGGGTCCTACGTTGGATGTTGTTTAATCCTTTCATATTGATTTCTATTTATAGACAAACTATCCATAGGCTTACTCCTTCCTTCGCCGCCTTGTGTGGGTCCTACGTTGGATTTTGTTTAATCATTTCATAAATCACAATTAATTGTTGTATTTCTTTTCATAAATTCAATTCAATCTCTCTAAAAAAAATATATAAATATTTATTATTAACGGGTGGAATTTTGTTAATAGACATAGATAATTATTGATATTCTAAATGTGTTACTAAATTTACATTATTATATAATATAATTACCTTAAAAAAATTATTATATTTAATATGTGATGAAAAGACTGAGATGCTGGAATATATTTGTTAAGACCATAAAAATTGTAATATTTCGCTGAATGAATATAATGAAACTTTAAAAAAATTATTATATTTAATAATTTGCAACTAAATGATGATATGATTGATATGCTCGTAATGATAATATTATATTTGTTATTCACATTAGTTTTAAATATATATACATTATTTTTTTTAAATAGTAGAAATGGTAGTTATAATGAGGTTTGCAGGTTATCGGATTTTTTATTTGGTTTTTTATGACTGCTACAGTATTTATTGGAAGACCACATACAAATTTCAGTGCAATTCATCCTTATAACCACCATGCCACCATTATTTTAAACCTTTTACGCTTCACATATCTCCACACTATCCGTCCTTATAACCACCATGCTAGGATCATTTAAAACCTTTTACGCTTCACATATCTCTGCACTGTCAGTGTTTATAACCACCATACCACAATCATTTTAAACCTTTTACGAAAATATACACCGGGAAGAGACAAACACGGTCTACGAAGCCTGACATTTGAATATTGGACCTCCACCCTATGAGTTTGGAGAAACCAATTGGTCTACACATTTAAGGAGATTCGAAAATATTTTAAATTAAATTTATTTTAAATTATAAAGTATACTCCGGTACCAGGATAATTAAAAAATATAGTTTTTTTTTTTAATTTACGTGGTTGAATCGGTAGCCACCACGAATATGGATAGGTTGTCTAGATTTTAATTAAATAATGTAGGTAAAATATGAATATTAATTTAATTTGTATTTAAGCATTTTTATTTTAAATTATATAATTAAATTAAATTTATAAAAATAATATTTTTATTAAATTTTTTAAATAAAAATATTTTTAATAAAATTAATATATTTTAAAAAAAGATTATTGATGTTTAATAATATGAATATATTTATATAAGAGAAAATTAATTATAAAAATAAAAAATAATTTTAAATAATGATTGATTTAACTTAAATAAAAAACTAACATAATTTTTATATTTAATATTACAATTAAAAATGTAAATAAATTATTTTATTTCAATTTTATTTAAATTTATGTTTTAAATTTAATATGAATAATATAAATATGTTTACAATTGTTTTTATTATTATTATTATTGATTTAAATAGAAGCATTAAAAAAAACTCACTCTTAATTCTGATTTTATAAATATATACTCATGCCTATATATATAATATCAACAAAATAAATGTTTAAAAATAATATAAATAAAATTTTATTATTTTTTATAATATAAAAATAAAAATGTTTAAAATAATAAAATAGATTAAAATAGGGTTGGAGGCTTTTGTTTAAGGATCAAACTGATTGTGTAGAAGTTTGGAGACCAAGGTTCCAATCCCTCACGATCGTACTATCGGTGGGTGTATTGCATCAGTGTAGCCAGTTTCTTAAAATATTTATCGGATGCAACTAGAGGTTATAATAACGACAAGGAGTAAGATTCGAACCTAGAATAAATATTCTTTTAATTTAATATAATATATATGTTAAAATATATATTTTTTAAATTATTTAAAATATAGTTTTTATATAATGATATAATTTTATATTAAAAATCTATAGCTTTTATCACTTGAACTTATTTTATTTTGAACATATTTTATTTGAGAACAATTTAAAATATTTAATGATACATAAAAATTCAATCTAATATTTATAAAATTATATGTGCAATTATTTACTGTTTATTTTAAAATAAATAAAAGAATATTAAAAAAAAAACGCATTTATTATGGTTGGATAATATTTTGGGAACAGTATAAATGTTTTGAACTTTGATTTTTTTTTTTATGTTTAAAGTTCAAATCACCATACTATTATCTTCATGATATTTTAGGGGACAGTATAAAAATTTTGAACTTTGTTTTTTTATGAATTTCAAAGTTCAAATGGTTACATATATTTTTCACATTAACAAAACTAACCAATTAAAGTTGTGTATTTAATCTCCCCTTAAAGGTTAAATGTAACCACATGTATTTCTCAAACTAACTAAATTAAACCACCAAATTTTGATTTAATCTAAAAAAATATTATTAATATTATAATGCTTATCATATTATATTGAATTTTGAATTTACTACTGCGAATACGTAATCTTTGAAGATAAGGACATTCAATATTTATATTGAATGTTGTACTGTTCCACATATATTATTTATGGTCCTAAAGCATCCAAACAAAAAAAATAGTGTCTACAGCCCAGACTTCAATAAGGCCTACATAATTTATTCCTCTTATACAAATTCATGTACCATATGATGTCAAAGATAATTTTATTAAGAATCCTTTTGGTATTTTATTAAGAAGAAATATGTAGTATTACGATGAAATTGAATTGATTTTAGTGGAATAATTGGTTGATGATGTGACCTTGGCAATGTATTTCCTCTTGATGTAATAGGATTTGATGAAGAACTTTATTCGTTTGTAAACCTTTTTCATGTAGTTTGTTTTATGTAAGGTTATCTTGCTAAAGTTATATAAAATAAAAGTAAACTCAAATTTTCTTTTATATATAAAAAGTCTTATTATTTATGATTTTGATACGTGTGTAAAAAGGTTATTTTATAGAAATTAAATAAAATTATTTAGATATTGTGTAGTGACAAAAAATAATTAACAACTAGTTTTTCCAATTACTACATTAGATATGTAAACCTATTTAAAAAAGTGATTGGGCATCTCCATTTATATAAAAAAAAAATTATAGAAAGTTGGATTATTTTAATTTTGCAACAAGTGGATAACATTACAGTTCAAACTATAATAAAATATTATTAGAGTTTCCTAATCCATAGTAGTACAAATTTTAGTGTAGATGTAATTAGTAATAAACCAATTTACATTTATTTTACTAATGCTTGTGCTTTCTTAAAAAGTAACTAAAATTACTTTCATTTACCAAGTATATGACAACAAAGCATATTTCTCACTTTTTGGAAATTAAAAGAAAATCAAATTTGAACGAATATATTAAAATTTATGATGGAATAAAAAGAATCTATAAGACATTTAAAAATTTAATTCTGTGTAGACCCTATTATCATGAAATTTACAAAACTTCAACAGAAAAGAATTGAATTTATATATAATATGGATAACAATAAATGAAACTTAAGGAATGTATGATTGTAGACAATTAATTTTAACCTATGTCAAAATTCCCCTTAACTCCTAAAGCATTTAAACTTGTCCCTCATCAGCTCACCTCATTTTTTGCACCATAAAATATACTTGCTAGCTCCCACATGCTATTTTCCCTCATTTTTTGTGAATTTTTGCTTGGGAATCCTACCCACGAATTCACTAAAAATGAGAAAAAAATGGTACAAAGGAGTTAGCAAGTAGATTTGATGGTGCAAAAAATGAGGTGGGTTGATGAGGGGTGAGTCTACATGCATTAGGGGTTAAGGAAATTTTGACGAGGGTGAGTTTACATGCATTAGGGATTAAGGGGAATTTTGACCAATGGTGGTCAAAATTCCCCTTAACCCCTAATGCATGTAAACTCACCCTTGTAAAAATTTCCCTTAACCCCTAATGCATGTAAAATCACCCCTCATCTACCCATCTCAAATTTTGACCAGGGTAAATTTCCATGCATTAGGGGTTAAGGGGAATTTTTATCACCATTGGTAAAAATTCCCCTTAACCGCTAATGCATGTAAATTCACCCCTCATCAACCCACCTCATTTTTTGTACCATCAAATTGGTCAAAATTCCCCTTAACTCTTAATGCACGTAAACTCACCGCTCATCAACCCACCTTGTTTTTCGCATCATCAAATCTACTTGCTAGTTCCCAAGTTCCATTTTTCATGAATTTGTGCTTGGGAATCCTACCCACAAATTTGCTAAAATAGTAAACTATTCAACTACATGGATGCAATGGTGATTTGGTCTAAAATTAGTTGAATTCTACATTGTTCATGAATTCACACCTGGGAATCCCATCCGTGAATTCACCCAAATTGGAAATTTTCCCAATATACCTGACAAAATCAAACTATCCCCCTGAATCACATTTTTTTGTTTTTTCTCTACATCCATCCATTGCTTTAAAAGTATCATTCAACCTCCCAATTGAGGTTAATGCTCATTTATACAAACTTATGTTGAATTGGAGAGTTGTGGCTAACTTGAGAGTTATTATAAGACAATGACCATTTTGTTGCAGGTTGAGTAAAAAGAGATAAGCTTCCTATAAATTAGATAACTACCATGGAACTTACCTCACTGATGTTAGGATTCGCTTCGCTAGCATTGCCACTTCGACTATCAACGATAAAATAAGAAAGATCCCCACTATGAGCAAATTATTTTACAATTGTTTTAGCATCACCAATTCATTTTTTGCATCATAATTTCATTTTTGCACCTACATTTTATATTTAGCATATTTTTCATGAATTTTTGTGTAGCGTGACTTCAAATTTCTAGGTGTGAATTCATTGTCCAAGTGCGAATTTGCACTATTACAAGCTTGGGGGTAAATTATTGCTTCCAAATCTATAATTTCACCCCACACATTGCATATTGATCATATTGAATCTTATAGCACTCTGATTCCTGCATCATCTTGCTATTTTATTTTGGTCTTCATTTATTTACAAGTAGATCCTTGATTTCCAAATTTTATGCACGGTTTATTAAAGATACCAAGAGGATTTGATTGCCACATTTCTAATACAAACCATATAGTGGACAAAGTAGATCCTCAAATCCTAATTGTAATTTTTAGTGTTTCTTTATAGCTGATTGTAACTTTTTCGTGAATTCATGCCAATAGTTGTAAATTTGCTTGCTAGACATGAAATCACTTTCCAGCTATGAATTTGTAAATATAGACATGGAATATATTTTCTTAGTCATTCGGTTCAAGTAGGTGCTCAATCAGACCAATTTAAATTTTATTTCTCTATTTTTTGTTTGTTTGTATTTGTTTCATGCATAGATCATTTTAAAAATATAAAAAAAATACTAAAAAAAAAGGTAAATGCAATGCATTTAGTTTAGTAGAATTTTTCTTATTATGTGTTGTTTTCAAATAAAATGAAATTACATATAGTTTAGTCTCTAGTTGAATTTGGCTAGACATAGATGATTGTTAATTAAAAGGACCACATACAAAAATTCTCCATTGTCTAGAATTAGAAATGGTTTTAAAATAACTACTTGGTGAACCCCTATATTAGTCAACCATCAACAAAGGAAGTACATCACTATGTACCCCTCACATCAAGGTGTAGGATTTTGACTTTCCATGCCCCTTCTAGGTACAAATCCATTAGCCTAAGGGAAAGGGATGCAAAAATTTTGTGCTAAATTATTTGGTGAATCCGACATGAAAGATCATGTATTAAGGGTTTAAATTTATCACAATTCTCTTCTTTTCATATTCACCACTCTTATTATCTTATTGATGGTCTGTACTAACATTGACCTAGTTTCATCCCACCCTTGGCACTAGGTGGTGTCAGGTTTTGGTGTGGGTTTGAGGGCAAATCCTCCAACTTGCTAAGTTGGGTATTAAGAGGTGTACCCCTCCTACTCCTAGGAAATATAGGTCACTAATATTAAACTACTCTAAGTTAATCTAGATATACAGTCTTGTTTAGAAGAGACATCCTTCTTGTTCACCATTTGTCCTTCTTTCCAACTAGATTGAAGATCACATTAAGATAAGATTATTAAATAAATTAAAGAAAAATTATTTTGCGTGATATCCTCTTTGGGTGTTTTATTTCCTTTCATTTAAAAAAAAATAAGAACAAAATAAAATAAAACAAAATTTTGTAACAATAATTTTAAGGAATGGTAAGGAAAATGCAGGTCCTCTAGAGGACGAAATTGATAGCGAAAATCCAAATATACAAAACACTAAAATAAAAGAGGATAATAATAAAGAACAAATTCACTTAGAGCCTAAGATAGGACCTAAGGGATATTTTCACTTTAAAACCATGGACAATTTGTGGGGATTTGTGAGAAGTAATTGTATCACCCTTATCAAAGTCTTTGAAGAAGAAGCTTTGCAAGAGGTGAGACTTCTCAACCTCACCCCACTTTAGGTGAAGCATATTTGAGTGAGGTTTCTTGACCTCACCCCATTTTATCTCAATATATTCCTGAGATATCTTCAGGTGAGACTTTGCATGGCCTCACTCCACCACACCTCTTCACATATGTTAATCCTTCGATTGACACCACTCAATCCACAAAAAATTAAGATATTTACTTGTATTATTAAGTGAAAATTGTATAATATATCTCTTTTGAAATATATATAATGAGCAAGAATTTGGTTTTAGATCTAATTTTATGTAACTGTGTAGTCACTAGTTACTAAAATGGTTCATATAATTTTTCTAGTTAGCTCTTGTTTATTTTTTTATGAAATTGCTATCAAATAAACTCCCTTGATTGGATAAAAAGGTAGTGGAAGCTTGTTTTTTACCTAATATAGATAAATTAATGTTTAAAATTAGCTATCTAATATAGTCAATTTTATCTTATGATCAACAAAACCTATTCTTTTACAAGTTTTACTAAATAGTATATTATTTAGTTTCAAAGAATTATCTTTTGTTTTAAGTTTAAAGATTATTTTTCCTAACATTAAAATGACTTGGGCTTAGCGAGTTTCGAATTTATTTTATCTTCAAATTTCAAAAATTAATTCTAATAGTAGTCAAATATTACATTTGGTTATGATCATTACCCATGTCATAAACTTGGGTACCACCTAAATAGACTTACTACCTTTTGTTCAAAGTTTGAAGATTAGTTTTTCTTAACTTTACGAGCCAAATTTTCTTACATGTGTAACAAATACATGTGATAAATGACTAATTGAGACATGCAAATCTAATTCCTATGGATTTTACCATTTTGAATTAAGAATATCTCTAATGAGGTAGCTATCAATATTTGCACTCTCTCCTTAGACTAAAAATAAAGGATGTGAAAATTTCTTGGAAAAAAGAAGAAAGTGTAAATATTTATAGTTATATTGGTTGTGCATTTCCCTCCTATAATTATAGGAATAATAAGTAGCAGCCATACTTGGCATACAAATGCAATATGATTGACTAATTTTTTAAATATATATTTATTTGTTATTTTTTTAAATTTATTTTAAGAATTGAATTTTCTAAATAAAAAATGAAACATGCCTAGAAATCATACAGATGAGACAGAAGATATTATGGTGGCTTCTCAACATGAATGAGCAATCTAGTAACATCTTTTACATGGTTTTATTTATTTTATGTAGAATATTTCTTGTTTTTATTTTTTGTCTAGGATTTTTGTATAGGAGGTTTTTTTATTGGATTCAACATTTATATATTTTATTTTATTTTTTATATTTATATTTTTATTTTTGTATTTACATGGTGGAATCGGTAGCCGCAACGAATCTAGGTAGGCTATCCAGCTTTTATGGCCACCACAGTATTCTGCGTTGTCTGCATCGAAAGCCATCACACAGATCTTCACATAGGCCACGCCTATAACCACCATGCCACAATCATTTTAAACCTTTTACACCATTGAAAGCACCAAGGAAAGGGATAAACATTGAGTCCGCTAACATTTATATATTTTATTAATACATTTTTTTGAAGTAATTTAAATATCTATCACATTTTCGCATCATAACAAATAATACATGACATTATCCTTAAGAATCATTGTATTGGTGCGAAGTGAAATTGATTATATGTATTAATCATGTATTCCTTTTATTTTTGGTTGCAATCAATCAATTTATAGATTACCATGGAATCATCTAATGATTTGCAAAGGATATAATATAATTTGCATGGTAAATTATCTAAGCTACTAGAGTTTTTATAAAAAAACCATGTAAGAAAGTAATATTAAATCAAACTAATTGTGACACATTAAAGACATGAAATATGATATCAAATAATCTATGATATTCTTGAAATATAATATACAACATATTAGTCATCATGGACTAGGTGGATTGGTAAGACATTGGGCACTTACCAAGAGGAGACCTAGATTCAAACCTTAAGGGTGCTCAATTTATGCAAAGGTAGTAGTTTGAACTAAGTCTACTAAGTGTATACCATCTTGATGATGGTGGTACCAACCCTGAGCCACCATGGGTGTCCCTCACTCCAGGTCATGTTTATTGAGGTGAGATAAGGGTTAAAGAATTAGCACCATGATTACTAGTTGTTAAAAAGTAAATGTAGTTACCAATTTCTTTATGTATCAAAATAAATATACAACATATTAAATTGATAGATCTTCATAATAGAGAAGTATAAAATAGTAATTCCATAGAGATTTAAGGATGCATAAAAAAGAGAAACATATCTTAAAATCTTTAAATAATATTTTGAGGATTGGAATCCTTCTCATACATACATCCATAATATGTCATTTAAAAGCATAAAATTTGATATTTGATATCAAAAAAGTATATATGACACCTAAATTTAATACATAATTAGAACTTATGTTGTTGGCTATTTTAGATCTTAATGCATGCATCATGTATTAAATTGAATTTAGTTTTCAATGATTTTATTCATGGTTGCATTATCATTATATTTTTCTCTTTACATGCTATACTTCCATAGAAGATGATTTGACTTCTTCTAATGCAAGATACTTAATGGGTATGATAAAAACTACGGTTCAAGCCATATCTAATTGCTATTGAGTGGACATGATAAAAACCATAAACAATGTCATCAAATAATGATTAACATGCATGAATTCAATGTGGTATAGTTACATTTTAATGAATTTTAGTATGTATTAGATATATGAATACTAGCACTTCTTTTAAAAGGCCATGAGTGCCAACAAATACTATTTTTTCATAAAGATTCGTTTCTTAAAGTATTATCTTTTTAAGTATTTTTTAAACAATAAACAAATCATAATAATTTCTATTTATCATATTTCATAAATTTAAAAGGTAAATAATAAGTTAAATTCTTCCTTAAAGTATCATTTGACTAAAACATTATTTTTAAAAAATAAAATGCTTTTATGTCATAAGATTCAATGACTCACACTATACATGTTTAAAACAAAGTACAGTCCAAAGGTAGATCTCATAAATTTTCTATTAAAATTACAATACAACATTACTTGTACCATCTTGGTTTATAACCCACCACCAAGATTTTGGATGGAAAGATCAATTTAAAAGTAACATAGCATTAATTATTTTTTATTTTAGAACTTTGAAAAATAATATTACAACCACGCACAAGTACACATAATACGTGAATCTTATTTGATAAATACACGAAGTGACTTGGTATAGTCACCTTAAATAAACAACACTATTGTTGTAAAACTTATATTTATATGAAAATTGAAATTAAATATACGTACGTTTTTCTATATATATCTTTAGTTAACTACATACTAATATTATATTAAAATATCTCTATAAAAATTAAATAAAATAAATTTTAATTTTTATAAAAATAATTTTTTTGAAAAGTTACTATATGCATATTAAATTTCAAGTCTTTTACCAGATATTATATTCATAATTTTAATTTAAAAAATTGCAATGGATGCTTCCAATAATGCATTCCATCGATAACATTAACTACTTTCTGAAAGATTAATACCAAGCCTAATTGCATGTGCTTTGTTTTACATGGACCATTCCTTAAAAAAAAAAAAAAAAGATTCATGTGCATATTAAATTTCAAGTCTTTTACCAGATATTATATTCATAATTTTAATTTAAAAAATTGCAATGTATGCTTCCAATAATTCATTCCATCGATAACATTAACTACTTTCTGAAAGTTTAATACCAAGCCTAATTGCATGTGCTTTGTTTTACATGGACCATCCCTTCAAAAAAAAAAAAATGAAAGATTCATGAACTATGTTTATATTGAATAAAAATAAAATACAAAGCATAATAATAGTTCTTGATTTTGAGCTCAGATAAAATGGAGGAGATCTTAAACTTCTTTAAAATATAATACTAAGAAGAAGAAAGTCTAGAATACTACGGGGGCAAACCCAGCGCTTTGGTGACTTTGTACATGCAGACGAACAGACAATCGCTGAAGGCGCACTCCATCGACGAGACGTCTGACTGGAGGACCTTCGCCAACGATCCGGCGCATGTCGGCGAGCCGTATAACCTGTTGCTCAACTGATGGCGTGCCCTCCACTGTCATATGGAAGCCCAACGGCCAATCAGGGGACTTCGTCAAAAAAAACGAAAAAAAAAAAACCGGCTGCACAGCGTTAGCCTCCGCTTCATGATTTCCTAGAAGCCATTCATCATGACCCCGCTAACTCAGTATGGTCATTTTTGCTTCAGCGCTGCATGGTTTCGAAGGTGGGATTGTGGTTTTATAGGCAGTGAGAAAAAAAAAATACAGAGAAATCTCAAATTTCCAGTTGGGGTAAAGCCGGGATGGAGATGAAGTCGGAGCCCTCGCCTGAGGTAGTTGTCGACGTTTCTGAAGTTTTTAATTTATTTTTCTGCCGAAGTCCGAGTAGCGGGAGCGCATTGTGACGGAAGGGCCCGAAGTCGGGCTGCGCAGCCGAACTCGGGTTGCCCTCCCGATTATGGCGCAATCGGGGTGCGAAAGCGCAATCGGGGTGCGCTCCGAAAAATTTGCTAAGTCGGGTTGCGCTCGGTCAACGCCCGACTTCGCTGGTCAAAGGCAGCGAAGTCCGACTTCGCTGCGCAGTTGGGAAGACAGCTCCAGACTTAGCCAAATTTTGGGGAGCGGTTGGTCAACGCCCGACTTCGCTGGTCAAAGGCAGCGAAGTCCGACTTCGCTGCGCAGTTGGGAAGACAGCTCCAGACTTAGCCAAATTTTGGGGAGCGGTTGGTCAACGCCCAACTTCATTGGTCAAAGGCAGCGAAGTCCAACTTCGCTGCGCAGTTGGGAAGACAGCTCCAGACTTAGCCAAATTTCTGCCTTTGCGAAATCTTTTTGCCTTGCAGACTATTGCTGGCCGGAGGCTTGCGCGGCTTTGGCGTTGGTTTTCCTGGCTTGGCAAGAACTGTACGAGAAGAGAGAAACACCGAATCTGAGTGCAATGTTTCAGATCTGGGCTCAAACTTATAGAACCCGAACGAAATCGCTCTAAGGCGATTTGTACAAAGAACAACAGTAGATTTTAGCATACAGAGATAACTGCAAACCCTATAGATGCCTTAAACAATAGGAAATTTTATTCATATAAGATGAGGGTTACGAAAGTCTTCAACTGAGGAAAACTAACATCTGCAGGCTAAAGCTGTAGGATAAACTGAGACGGAAAAAAAATGTCGAGTCTGCTGCTCGAACATTAAACAAATGAGCCACACTGCTCACTGAAACGATCTCGTCTCCTACTCTATTGTTTCTCCAAATTTCCTCCTGCTCTCCTCTCTTTCTCCACCTTGTTTCCACACTATTGTTTGAAGACCCGAACTGCCTTATATAGCCGCGAGGAGAGGAAGATAGGGGTTGTCCTCTGACAGGTCCTGATAGACCCTCAACTAGGGTTTCTGACCAATCACCGAACTGACATTAAATCGCTGAACTGGCATTAACTTTTGTGGTGATCGGATCTGTCAGACGTCACATCTGTCATAGGGTAGGTGTGACGTCATGTCAAAGTTTTGTCGGGATCCCTGACTGCATGAGCGTAGTCCGGTTGAGGCATGAAATCTAGGTTAATATTTCTAACACCCTCCTTTAAACCTGATTTCATGAGCACTTTGACTCCAAGCTACTCTCGCAATCTGTTGAAGTCTTCCTCCTTCAAAGGCTTCGTGAAAATATCTGCCAACTGCTCCTTGGATCTACAAAACTACAGATGAATTTCTTTAGACTTCACCAACTCTCTGATGAAGTGATAACGAATATCAATGTGCTTCGTCCATCCATGGAACACGGGATCCTTTGACAGTGCAATGGCCGAATTGTTATCACAAAAAATTGTTGTTGCGCCTTTCGGAGGATAATTCAGTTCACTCAGAACTCTTTGCAGCCAAACTTCCTGGTATGTGGCTGACATGGCGGCGACATATTTTGCCTCAACTATGGACAACACAATTATGGGTTGCTTCTTGGATGCCCATGAGACTGCCCCTTATCCGAGATGGAAAGCATACCCGGAGGTGCTCTTTCAAATCATCAATGCTACCAGCCCAGTCACTTTTTGTGAAGCCCATCAGTTCCAACTAGTCCTATCTGGCGTAAAATAGGCCATTGTTCTATGTCCCATTGACATAGTGCAAGATCCTCTTGCTTGCTTGCCAGTGCATGTCCTTCGAAGTCTCCATAAAATGGCTAATAATACTGACTCTGAACATCAGATCTGGCCAAGTTGTAGTCAAATACATCAGACTGGCAACTAGCCTCTTGAACAGGGTTGGATCTACATTCCTCCCTAAATCTAGCTTGCTCAACTTCAAACCTGTGGCTACAGGTGTGATGGCAGGTTTGTTGTCCTCCATCTTGAACTGCTTCAGGACATCCTTCCAATACTTACACTGAGAAATGAAGATGCCATCTGCCGATTGGTCAAATCCAATGCCGAGATAATACTTCATCAGCCCTAAGTCCATCATCTTGAACTCCTTCATGGATGTTCTAAACTGGTCGAATAAGACATTGTTGTTGCCAGTATAAATTAAATCGTCCACATACAGGAAGATGATTATAAGCTCACCTACATCATTAGTCTTCATGTACAGGGTGTGCTCATATGGGCATTTTACAAACCCATTTGCCTAAAAATAACTATCAATCTAGTTGTACCAAGCTCGGGGCGTCTGCTTCAAACCATACAAGGCCTTCTTCAGCTTCATGACTTTGCCCTCCTGGACTTCAATTTCGTAACCTGGTGGTTGGTCTATGTAGACCTCTTCCTCCAACACTCCGTTGAGGAAGGCTGACTTGACATCCATCTAGTACATCTTCCAACCCTATTGGGCTTCCAATGCTAGTATCATCCTGACTGTGTCAAGTCAGGCTACAAGCACATAAACATCATGGTAATCGATGCTTGACTTTTGTTTGTAGCCCTTTTCCACCAGTCTAGCATTATGCTTGTCAACGTCTCCTTGGGCATTGAACTTTGTCTTATACACCCACTTGACCCCAATGGTCTTCTTCCATACTAGAAGATCTGTCAGTTGCCATGTATCATTTTTTTCAATGGCTTTAATATCTTCATCCATCACCTGCATCCACTTCTGATTCTGATTTATGTCTTCGAACTCTACTGGATCAACTTCAGTAAAGAATGCAAATTTAGAGTGCTCTTCATCTACATGGGTTTGGGTTGCCTCGTAGATTTCTTGCAAGCTCCTTGTCTTCACTGGCATCACCAAGTTCTAGATTCTACTTGTACATGGAGGCAACCGAGATGGAGTGGTTGTGCTACTACTAGAACTGCTACTGTTGTTGGAGGTTGCAGGTGGCTGCACACTTCCTTCTTCCAAGTCAAAAGACTACTACTACTGGCTCTGACTGGCCAGTCTTTGACTTCCAGTTCTAGGCTTCATCTTCAAGAAATTTCACATCACGGTTGATGATGAGCTTCTTCGTCAGAGGGTTGTACAACCTATATGCCTTCGCCTCCTCACTGTACCCTATGAAAATGCACTTCTCAGCTCTATCATCCAACTTATGCCACTTCTCTTCTGGAACATGTGCATATCCAATGCACCCGAACACATGCAAGTGAGCCACACTTGGCTTCACACCGCACCAGGACTCTTGAGGGATTTTGTCCTTCACGCTTTTTGTGGACATCTGTTTAGCAGGTAGACTACACATGTTAAAGCCTCTACCAAAAATTTGTGTGGCAATCCCTTTGCCTTCATCATGCTTCGTGTCATCTCCATGATGGTTTGGTTCTTCCTCTCAACTATGTCATTCTGTTGTGGCGTGTATCTGGCAGTGAATTGCCTTTAAATTTTATTTTGCTTTTAGTAGTTACAGAATTCATTGGAGATATATTCACCTCCGCCATCTGTCCTAAGAGTCTTGATCTGATATTCGCTCTATTTCTCCACCAGAGCCTTGAACTCCTTAAATCTGGCAAATGCTTCTGACTTTAGCTTGATGACATAGATCCAAGTCCTTCGGTTGAAGTCATCTATGAATGTTAAGAAGTATTTGTTGTCAGTAAACGTGCTATTCTGCATCGGATCGTAAATTTTTGAGTGCACCAGCTCTAGTGGTTGTGATGCTTTCCAAGACTGACTATAAGGGAATGAATCCCTGTGTTGTTTTTCGACTAAGCAGCCCTCACAAACTTGATTTTTTTGCTCTATCAGGGGTAGACCCTTCACCATCTGCTTCTTGTGTAGTTTATTCAGGCCACTGAAGTTTAGGTGACCAAATATGAGATGCCATAGCTAGGTAGCATATTTCACAACTGCACTCAAAGACATCAATAATTCATTTTGAATCTGTAGAGGAAACATTTTATTCTTTGTCATGGACACTGTAGCAATCTACCCATGCAACTTGTCTTTGATGGTGTAAGCTCCATATTTGAACTGGATTGTATGTCCCTTCTACATGAGTTGTCCAACACTCAGTAGGTTGTACTTCAAGCCAGGCACATAGTAGATGTCATAGATGTACTTCCATTCATCGTGCCTAGTGCGAATGAGGATCTTTCCTTTCCCCATTATGGGAACCTTGTTGTTGTTCCCCATATTCACCTCAGACTGGACTATTTCATCCAGTTGGGAGAACATCTCCTTGTTCTCCATCATGTGGTTGTTGCACCCGTTGTCTAAATACCAAACATTCTTCTGAAACTCTCATCAATGTTGCAAGTCAACAACACATTTCCTCCTACCACATTTTTGGTTTCATATGTGTAATGGGCTTGTTACTGGTTCTCCTTGGCCATCAATTTTTTGCATTGTGATATGTAATGACCAAACTTCTTGCAGAAATAGCATTGGACCTTTGACATGTCCTTCTTTTTACCAGATCCAACTTGCTAATTTTTTGAGCTGCCTCTTCCACCTTGCTAATGGAAATTATAGTTGGTCTTTCCTTCGCTAGGGTTTGACCGTCCTTCTTGCTTGTTGTATTTTTCATGCCTACCTTTATCTCTTCCTCTATGATAACTAGAGGCACCATGGTGGGAATCTTGTCTGCCGTTGTCTCAAAATGAGACCTGAGACCTGAATGATTGCTCTAGAGAGGTCTGAGATGAATGGCTCAGCCTCTGTTCGTGTGTCTACAACAAACCCATGAGCTCATCTATTTAGAGGGTTGTCGGATCCCTCAACTCTTCGATTGCTATTACAACCGAGTCAAACTTGGCAGGCAAACTTTTGATAATTTTCTCCACAATTCTTTGGCTCTGCACATTTTCTCCATTCAACCATATCTGGTTGATAATTTTCGTCGTTCGGGTGAAGAAATCACTCATGGAATCAAACTCACTCATCTGCAAAATTTCAAACTCCCTCCTAAGCATCTGCAGCTTCACCAAATTTACCTTATTGGTGCCCTGGTACGAGCTGGCCAGAATCTCCCAAGCCTGCTTCACCTTGGTGGCTGATGCGATTCACGAGAAGATGGACTCCTCGACCACTTGCATGATATAGAAGATGGCCTTCTGATCCTTCTTCGTGTTCTCTTTCAATAGGTACTTTTTTGCTTGAGAGAGAGTGGCCAGTGCTGCTGCATCTACCAGTTTTGGGTAGCCGTTCTTGACTAACTACCACAGCTCCTGAGATCCGAATAGGATCTTCATCTGGATGCTTCAGTAATCGTAATTCTTCCCTTTGAAGCACAAGATCTGCAACTGCAAGTTTTTGCTACTGGAAGCCATTCTGCTTCGATCTCCATGTCAAGGGATCAGTGGCTCTGATACCACTTTGAAGTTTTTAATTTATTTTTTGGTCAAAGTTCGAGTAGCATGAGTGCAATGCGATGAAAGGGCCTAAAGTCGGGCTGCGTAGCCAAACTCGGGCTACATTCCTGATTATGGTGCAATCAGGTTGCACTCCTGTAACTTGTGCAATCGGGCTGTGCAAGCACAATCAGGGTGCGCTTCAAAAAATTTGCTAAGTCGGGTTGCACTCGGTCAACGCCTGACTTAGCTGGTCAAAGGCAGCGAAGTCTGAATTTGCTACACAATTGGGAAGACAGCTCCAGACTTAGCCAAATTTTGGGGAGCGATTGGTCAATGCCTGGCTTCACTGGTCAAAGTCAATAAACTCTGACTTCGCTACATAGTTGGGAAGATAGCTCTAGACTTAGCAAAATTTTGGGGAGCGACTAGTCAATGCCCGACTTCGCTGGTCAAAGGCAGTGACGTCTGACTTCACTGCGTAGTTGGGAAGACAGCTCCAAACTTAGCCAAAATCTGCCTTTGCGAAATATTTCTACCTTGCAGACTATTGCTATCCAAAGGCTTGCATGGCTTTGACGTTGGTTTTCCTGGCTTGGTAAGAACTATACGAGGAGAGAAACATCGAATCTGAGTGCCATGTTTCAGATCTGGGCTCAAACTTATAGAACCTGAATGAAATCACTTTAAGGCAATTTGTACAGAGAAAAACAACATATTTTAGCATACAGAGATAACTACAAACCCTACAGATGCCTTAAACAATAGGAAATTTTATTCATATAAGACGAGGGTTACAAAAGTCCTCAACTGAGGAAAACTAACATCTGCAGGCTAAAGCTGCAGGATAAACTGAGACGAAAAACAAATGTCGAGTTTGTTGCTCGGACATTAAACAAATGAGCCACACTACTCACTGAAATGACCTCATCTCCTACTCTACTGTTACTCCAAATTTCCTCTTGCTCTCATCTCTTTCTCCACCTTCTTTCCACACTATTGTATGAAGACCCGAACTGCCTTATATAGCCACAAGGAGAGGAAGATAGGGGTTGTCCTCTTACAGGTTTTTATAGACCCTCAACTAGGGTTTCTGACCAATCGTCTAACTGGCGTTAAATCATTGAACTAGCATTAACTTTTGTGGTGATCAAATCTGTTAGATGTCACATCTATCAAAGGGCAGGTGCGACATCATGTCAAACTTTTGTAGGGATCCCTGACTGCACGAGTGCAGTCTGACTTCACCCAAGTTCAGAGCGCAGTCTGGCTAAGGCATGAAATTTGGGTTAATATCTCTATCAATTTCTCCCTTTGTCAGGGGATGTACAAATTCGACCCGTCAAACACCTGCTTGGGATGATGATGGCATGGTTGTCGAGGAGGTGAGTAGCGTAGATGTTCCCACTGGCACTGAGGCTACACTTCTACCAAAAATATGCGGCTTGCACATTCTATCTTGAGCATTATACCTTGCTTGGCCCTCATGTGGCTCCGATTGTGAGCACCAGAGTTTTACCGAATGGTGCAAGAGAGAATAGGTCTTGTTTGAAGTATTTCTTTACGATGTCAATCAGTGGTAAGTCGCACATCTAGACAAATTTTTTAATGTTGTGTGATGACCACAGTGTGTAAGGAGGACACATGGACCCTGCTCACAAATATGAAGGCCCAAAATTCTTGATAGCTATAGCATTGACATGTGGCATGCATTAAGCACATGGGTGTGATGGAGGTACAGCCAAGCCGCCGTAGTGGAGGAGGTGAAGTTCTCATGGATTCTGTATATGCCCTCAAACGTCCGGGATAGGTCCTTTTCATAGAGATTCCACGGTCGCATAGCGGAGAGGAACCAAGGGCTTTTTCCTATTTGGGTGAGCACCACAACAATTCTCAGTGAAACAATTGCCTTTAATGAAAATATATAAAGGTGCTAGATTTTTTTTTTCCAATATCTATCATAGGATGAGTGATTATCGATGGTGTATTTTCAAACCATACAAAATTATCTTCACGATCTACACAAGAATCAAAGTTCAAACCACATGGAATTATCTCCATGATGTGCACGAGAACCAAAACTCAAACCATATGGAATTATTTCCATGGTGTTCATGAGAACCAAAGTTCAAACCACACAAAATTATTTCCACGGTGTTCACGAGAAAAAAATCTTAAACCATGAGAATCAAAGCTTGAACCATACATAAATATATCCACTATGTGCATGAGAACCAAAGTTTAAACCACACAAAATTATCTCTACCAAAGCTTGAACCACACATAACTATCACCACTATGTACTTGAGAACCAAAGTTTGAACCACACGAAATTTTCACCACTATGTACTTTAGAATCGAAGCTCGAACCACACAAAAGTATCTCCATAATGTGCATGAGAATCAAAGCTCGAACCACACAGAATTATTTCCACTATGTACATGAGAACCAAAGCTCAAACCATAGAGTGATTCTATTATCATAGAATGAGTGATTCTTCATGACGTACATTTAAACTAAATTTGGAACCACATGGATTTATATTCATGATGTACACAAGAACCAAAGCTTAAACCACACAGAATTATCTTATTTATGTACATGAGAACCAAAGCTCAAACCACATAGAATTATATTCACAATGTTCATGATAACCAAAGCTTGAACCACATGAAATTATCTCCTCGATGTACATGAGAACCAAAGCTCAAACCACACAAAATTATCTTCACAATGTTCATGAGAACCAAATATTGAACCACAAAAAATTATATCCACTATGTACATGAGAACCAAACCTCAAACCACACAAAATTATATTCCCAATGTTCATGAGAACCAAATCTTGAACCACACAAAATTATATCCACTATGCACATGAGAACCAAAGCTCAAACCACACAAAATTATCTCCACCAAAGTTCGAACCACACAAAATTATCTCAACTATGTACATGAGAACTAAAGCTCAAACCACATGAAATTATCTCCATTGTGTGCATGAGAACCAAAGCTCAAACCATACAGAATTATCTCCATGATGTACACGAAAACCAAAGCTCAAAGCACATGTAATTACACACATCGTGGTTTGAACCTTGGACCTCTAAAAGAGAGGTCAAATCTCTAAACATTGTGGTCGGGTCCCCATCAGGAGTATGCTTGCTTTTTAAAAAAGAGAGCATTTATTAAAATAACCAAAAATTCGAAAAACTTTAAAGCATATTTTTTAGAGGACAAATATTCTTTTTATTTATTTATTGTTCGACAAGACACTAGTTTTTCACAATTCAAAGCACAAATTGATTTTCAAAAACAGTCTTATGTATACTCATTAGAAAATATTTTATTGACATAAATTAGTGAAAACAATAATTTTCACTCTTGAGAAAGTCTAATATGACTAAAGGTGTATTTTCAGTGGAGTTTGAGATTGTATTTCTTGTAGATATCATTGATTGTAAAAGATGTATTTTTGATAAAGTTTGACACCTTTACAATAATGCAAGTGAACCTTGTAAGAACAATTGTAGTTGCTCCATGTAAACTCTAAAACTCTTGTACAAAATTTCCTTTATTAAAAATAAAAAATGGAATATTTTAAAGCATATTCCTTAGGAAAAATATTCCCTTTATTTGGTTTTTGTTCTATGAGACACTAGTTTTCTTGCAATGTGAGGCACAAATTGATTTTTGAGTAGTCTTATGTATACTATTTGAAAAGCATTTTTCAACACCAATCTAGTGAGAACAACATTTTCCAGTATTGAGATAGTCTAATATGGTTAAAGATGCATTTTCAACAAAGTTTGGCACTATATTTCTTATAGATATCAATGATTGTAAAAGGTGTATTTTTGATAGAGTTAGACATCTTTACAAAATAATGCAAGTGAACCTTGTAAGAATACTTATAGTTGCTCCATGGAGGTTCTGAAATTATTGTACAAAGTTGCATTCTTGGTAGATTCCAACACCTTCATAGTATAAGCGATGATTTAACCCTAAAGGGGTACTCATGAAACCAATAGAGTGAACCTCATAAGTAGTGATCTACTTTATTATACTTGGAATTTGTAGTGACTAGTTATCCATGCATTCAAATAGGGTCAAAAGGTTACTATAAGGACACTTTGATTTGAAAAACATAATGAGTAGTTTAAGAAGCAAAGTGAGGTCAATTCCACTTTTGCTTAAGTACGCTAAGAGTATTTGATATGCTTATACCTAGAGGTTGATCCAAATGTTGAGCCAAAGGTGAACCTAGAGATGTTTATCTAAGAAAGAGATATAGGTATAATTAGAGGTGAAAAACCTAGAGGAAAATCAAGTGGTATACCAAGAGGCCGACTCGATGGTGGACCTAGAGGCAAGCCCAAATATAGACATAGTGGTTGACCTAGAGATGGAGCCAATGACAGATCCAAAAGGTGGAGTTAGACACAGATCTAGTGGTAGACCTAGATGTAGAGTGACCTAGAGGTAGATCTAAAGGTAAAGCCAATATAAGACCTAGATGTTGACCTAGTGGAATACCTAGAGGTAAACCCAAAGGTGGTTATCCAAGAGCCAAAACAACTAGAGTTAGAGTAGCTAGATTTAGAGCAACCAGATCCAAAGAAACTAGAGCCAAGAGAAATAATAACCAGAGCCAATGCTAGAGATAGTGCTAGAGTGAGTGCCACAGCTAAATACTAGAGTAAGAGCCTAGACTTCTCTAAATTAAAGGGGGTCCTACTATTTCCTAACTCAAATAATGTAATAAGGGGGAATGATAGAATATTTTATTACATTATTATTAGACCATGCATTATTATCTAGAAGATGCATTATTAGATGGAAGATTATTTTAATATTATTTGCATGCAATTATCTCCTATATTAGGAGTATCAATATTTCAGTTTGCAACCCTATAACATGTATTAAATAGGCTCTTGCCTCAATTAATGAATAGCTTTTTGCCATCACCTTATACTTTTTACTAGTGTTTAGTAGAAATATATTATCATGATATTATAATAAACCATAATATCATGGGTTATATTATTGAGGGAACAATCTATTATAATATACAACCTATGTGGGCCTCATGGTGGAGACTTTTAGGGCTTTTAGAATTTTGAATAAAGGTCCAAGGTTTGGATCTTATACAGCTAGGGTTGTACACCATGCATTAGTAACTGGATTATGGTTGGATAATCATATATTGGGTAAATAATATGCTCCATGAGGGTCGTCTCATATGGCATATGACCTTATGGATGTTAAAAACTACTTTACGTAGTAGAGCAATATTTCCAAATCTTCATGCTATCATAGTTTGTTTTAATAGTTCCATATTTTTATTTTATTTCCTGAAGCATAAGTGCAACAAAAAAAATTATAATAAATAGTTTGTATGAAAACAAATTAATGTTATAAAATACAATAAATATTACCAATGGAAAACAATAAACTAATTCTTAATCATTATTTGGTTTAGGATGAACATTTTATTGTCAACTTAATACAAAATTACTACTTTATATAACCATGAAAAATAAATTTAACTTCATGATCCTCTATTAAAATACCTCTTTTGTCTAGCCTATTTGCACATTTTTCCCTTCCCTTAACATATGTGCATACCTAATCTCTTCAAACATTGTAGCAAGATCTTGTATTTCCACAATGATCTCTTATATTTTCCATAGAGCCTTTTATTTCCTTAAAATTACATTTATTACTTTTGATAAATTGTGTTATATCCATACACTATTTCATTTTATTTGTTTTCATATTTTTAACCCTTCTAAAGTTGCCCATGCTTTAGCTTCATTATTTGTTTTAAATCTATAATTGAGAGTGTACTGTGAAAAATCTCACCTATATTATTTCTAATTATTCTTCATCCTCCTACTAGTCATAGATTTCCTTTAAATGCTCCATTAAAATTCAATTTAATCAACTCCATTTTTCATTATTTCCACTTTATATTATGTCTTTCTTTTGTTTCTTCTATACCCAACATAATAATTACATTTTATGACTTGAATCCACCTATCATGGCTCTCTACTCCAATATTAGGGATAGGGTGAGTTGATATGGTTTGTTTAGACTCTTCTATAGCTAAAAAAATATTCCATTTAATTACCTCTAAACTACTTTGTTTTCCTTTGAATATTCTTTGATTTATTTCTAGCCAAATAGTCCAAAGTGTTATATTTTTTGATGTATCTTAGATTGTCTATAAGGCCTCTCTTTTGAATGTGCTCTACCACTACTCTAACCATTCTTAAAATTTTCTATTCAATCATCATGCATTTACCAAACATATTTATAGTCCATTTTCATAGTTCGAAGACCGTTGAACAGTATCCCAAGATATGGTCTATACTCTCCTCCTCATTTTTACATAGAATATATTGTGAGGGGTCGTAAAAAACCCTTTTTCATTAGGTTATCCTCAGATAATATTTTCCTATAACCTACTAGACCTACAAATATTTTAACTTTTGGAATTCTTGGGATCCCAAATATCTCTCCATATTCTCATGGTATTCCTATTTTGTTGGTGCTTTACATTACTATCCATGTCTTGTTGTGTATTTTCTTGAGCTATTAAATTTCTAAATGATATTATCCTTGGATTTCCTTGGATTAATAATTATTGTTATCATTTTTCTCAACTACATCTTAGCAACAATGTGTAGTATACTTGTAAAAAAATATGATTTCCATTTGCATATCCATTCATGATCCTTGTACATAATGTTTGAAACCCTATCACAATATATGTCTTGAAGTAATCTCATCTATGGTTTTATAATTGGATCTATATTGAGTGGGTTTTCATTATACCAAGTATCCATCCAAATATATTTTTTTCTCTAGTTCCCACCACCCATTTTAGACCTTTAGTCACTAGTTCAATTGATTGTATAAAACTATTCCACAATGTAGAATGATCGAGTAGTGATAATATAGTAAATATTAATCTTGGGTCATTGGGCTCAATGTACTTAAAAGAATCCTTGCCCATTGTATTTGTCTCTCTTTGTACAATATCCAAATTACATTTCCCCTTAGAGCTAATTTTGCATTCATAATAACTCTTAAACTAAGACCTCCCCTCGTTTTATCATCACACACCTTACTTCATATCACCAAAGGAAATTTCCTTTTATCATATAATCTTGACCATAAAAATGACTACATAATATAGATTACTTTTTATATCAATTTTTCATAATATACAAGGACATATAATATGTTGGAATGGCCTATAAGACTAATTTAATTAGTTTCAATATTCCTACTAATGATAACCATATATATTTCCATGTAAATATTTCATTATAAACTTTACTTATAACTAGATTTCACAATTCTTCTTCATTCTCCCCTCAAATAAGAGCATCCCTAGATATGTTGCTCATAAATTTGCATCCTCCATTTGAAGTAACCTATATATGCATACTTTGATTTTAGCTAGAGTGTTTAGGATGCTCTTTCATATTCCTTCAATAAGATTTTTAATAGGAAGAAAAAACAAGGGAAGGATAACAAACCTTTTACAAAGAGTTACACACTAGAAGCATAAATACTAAATGAGCCAAGAGCATAGCCGCCGCACAAGACTAGAGGAGAAAAAAAAAATTGTCTAAAAAAGTTAAACAAGAGATAAGGCCAACAAGATGGAGAGTGAAAAAAATAGGCCTTTACAAGGGACTTTACAAGAAGTAGTAGAAGAGACTTTATAAGGTGTGGGAATCACCACCTTTTTCCTAGAAATATTCCATATGATTGGCAACCTCCTCCATAAGCATAGCAATCATCTTGTTCATTCTACGAAAATACTTTAGGAGATATTGAAGAAAAACTAGATTGTTACTAGGAATGACCATGAATGACCATGAATGGGGACACTAGGGGAAATACCCAATCTCTTATTCACTAAAGAATCACCTCTTTTATCATCTATGATGGACTTTTTTTCCTCCTAACTCAAGAAGGGGATCCATCCACCTGCAACATGATAATTGGATCCTATGTAGACTTAGAGTCTTCATATAAAATAAATAGGAGGAACAAGGGAATTCCTTTATTCTAACAAGTTCTTCAACCTAGTTGAGTTCCTAGTATCCTTCACTTTATAATTAAGGCTAATCTTCTTGAAAGGGGTCTTTTTAAACTGGACCAAGGACTTGATCTTGCTCTTTTTGGATCCCTCAAAAAATGAATGCAAAGAAGACCCTACATTCTTCTACATAGTCAAATAAATATGACCTTTTTATTTCCCCCGACCCCTCAATATTGTTAGCTAAAGCAATGAGGCTACCATAATCAAGAACTAGATTTGGGATATTTATTTGATCCAACCTTCCCACCACATGATGAAATAAAATTTTAAGGAGGTCTTGATAGAGGGGGATGTTTGATTTCCCATGCTTCATCTCTCCAATGGTCTTCTCAAGGGATATCAGACAATGTTCCTTCAATAACTTATTCAAATATTTGGTGTCATTTTTCCCTACCCTCCTTAAAAGGGTTGTATCATCTATAAACTATTTATGGGTGATGTTGTTGATGTTATTACTAGCATTGAGTCTTCTTATTATCCTATATTTGTATTCCTTCTTCAAGTTCCTTCACAATACCTCTACCATAATAATGAACATATATGAAGATATATGACCTCCCTATCTAAGATCCCTCTTTAATTTAAATAATTCTATTACTATCCCATTAATGAGCATTGCACATGATGTTATATAGATAGAATATTTAATCCATCGAACCCATTACTTCACAAACTCAAAATTTTCTAATACTACAGAAAAGCAAAATTCATTTAACCTTATCATAGGATTTATTCATAAAGAAAATTAAAATTACCACTCTTATTTTCTAAAAGCTGTAGACACCAAAACAGCACCAATTCGATTATGTGACTACAAAAACTGATCGCTTTGACAAACACAGCCCCCAGGGTAGCCCTCAGAGGTCAAAAAGTGGTCCTAACCACTTTCATAGCAATTTTGTAAGGTCAAGAAGCAATTTGGCACATTTAGGCACTTTGTCCAGTATTCGTCTCACCCAGGGACGAATACTAACTGGGATTCATCTCACCCAGGGACGAATTCTGAAATCGTCTCTGGTCAGGACGAATTCCAGGTTTAACGGGCAAAAAGAAAAATGCCGCCAAGTGGCAGCCAAGGACAGTCAATTATTGCCTCTTGCCATGCATGCGCGTGTAGGTGGGTAGGTTGGCAGTTAGTGGACTATCACAAGGGCAGTCATGGAAGCCCAAGTCAGGGAGAAGTCTCCTCCCTCTTGGGAAGGCATGGCCACCACATGGCGTCCCTGCATGCACCTCCAAAGAGACCCCATGGGTCTATAAAATGGTGGACTTTCCCACCCAAAAGAAGGAGATTGGAGGCAATGTAAAGCAACAAAGTGCTGTCCAATTGAACACCCATTTGCATCCTTTTGATTCACCTTCTCACATCCATTAATCTCTTTCACAAGGGAGGTTATTGGGTGGCTTTTGGAAGCGTGGATCTAACCCAAATCCAACATTCGACCACCTACACCACCAATTTTCTGACACCCCAATACTAAGAGGTTTTGGGCCCATCCCTAGTGGATTGGCACCGAAATCAAGTGCCAATGGTGGGAGGCCCACTTGGGCACCCCCAAATTTTCTAAGTTTTATTATAAAGCATTTTATATTATTTTTTCATGTTGCATTTTATGTTATTCTGTTTAATTAACTCATAGCTTCAATTCCATAACATTTTGATTAGATTTTAGCATGTCTTTTGTCGCTTTGTTGTCTCACTAACTTGCAGGTGGCGATTGCGAATTCCCAAGGATAGAGGCCAAATTGGGAGAATCCGACCATCTGGGTCGTCCCAAAATGGCCCTAATTACATAACCCCTCTATTTGCAGGTGTTTTAGAGGTCTCAGGAATCGACATTGGAGCAGGATCACTTCGGCTTCTCTAACACAGTAGAATTCGTCCCACCCAGGGACAAATAGCAGTCGAAATTCGTCCTGCCCAGGGACAAATTCAAGTCAAAAGAAGATTGGCTGACTGTTTCAATGGCAGTGGCCCTCTGGTAATGTCTTCTATCCTCTGTCAGGTTTTCAGGTCATTTAGGTTTACTTTATTCACTGTTTTAGACAACTGTTCATATGCATCTTTTAGCAATTTCAAAGCATGAATTTTCCTTTTTGTCATAGGTGCTACTAATGCCTTGTTTGTTTCTTTGATTGTAGGAGGAGCAACAAGAAGTGAGGATTCATCGACATAAGTGGCGGCAACATTTGGCCCGCCCATTTCAAACGTGGGCATGCGGAAGAGAGATCAATGATCAAGATTGTAACCGAATCCATTTAACGCTCCTAGCCCCTAAAAAGGGAGGAGGCGATTTTGTAACCATGGTTAACAAGTTTAATAAAAGGGCTGTGACTTCTCTCTAAATTCTTGTAACTGGTTTCGATCCATTTGCCTCTTTCGTTTAATGTATTTCGCATTCTAGGACTTAAGCGTTATTTTGATTTGAATGCATCGAAGTAGTTTTTCTTTCTAAAAAGCTTCCAAAATCTCATGCTTTCAGTGGCGATCACGGTGGGACCCTGTCCCCTGGTTTTAAGATCAAATAACTGATCCTTTTTGTGTTTTGTGCTTGACAGGTACAATTTTTTAAAGCAGACTGTTATTCGTCTCTGACTGTGACGAATGCTTTACTGTAATTCGTCTGACCCTGAGACGAATTTAAATTTGTCTCTGGTAGGGACGAATTCTGTTATGTAATTTGTCTCACAGAGGGACGAATTTTTGTCTGTAAATTTTCAGATCTTAAGATCAGAAACAACAAGTCCGAGCAGAAAAGAGGTAAAGTTCCAAACTGTCTTTGTCATTTTTTCTAATTTTTTTGCTTTCATTTCTTGTCAATTCTTGCGTGCTTAAAGAAAATAGTGGTTGATTGCATGTTTCATTTTTCTAAGTAAAATAAACCACACACACATCACGTGGCATGTTTTAAACCAAGGAGCTGGTCGTAAGACCCCAGCCCTTGAGCAAGACCAACGGTGGGTTCATCACCACCTTGGCTTAGCTTTGCATCCATTTCCCCGATTGTCACTGTTGTTAGGCATAAATCCTGATGAAAGCTGACCGAGTGTCACTGGGGTGATTCCCATGCACGCGAGGATAAGTCTTCTATGGTAGGTGTCATTAACAGGACAATCCCCCCTTTCGTACCGCCTATGTTCCACGTACCATCTGCTCTCATGTACCTATAGTTTCCCTCTCGTAAGGGCGGGTATATAGAGAGGTTGGTATATCGGTCCGGCAATGGTATATTGAAGGGGCGACCATTTATGGGAGTCATATGAGCCAACATTATGCATTTAAACGTTCTTCAAAACTTGCAAAAACACAACAAAACATCAAAATGCACTAAACCAGTTTAGGACACACTATTAATCCTTAAAAGAGATAATCACGATTTGTGTATGTGTGTGTTCATTTCTGCTTAGTGTAACAAAAAAAAAAATCAAAAAAATCATAAACAAAAGATAAAAATCTATGCATTTTGTCACTCATTCCAAAAGCTCCAAGGATTCCCGCAATCGCTTGGTCACTCCAAAATGCCCCAAAGGTGTCCATGAACCATTTGGTCAACCCAAAAGCACCCCAAAGGTGCCCATAAGTGATGCAGGAGCATCCAACAAAATATGGGAAATTTAATTTTTTTCCCTAAATTCTAGTGCATCTTGCCGGGGCCATAACTTCTCAATCGTAGCTCCGATTGACTTGAAATTTTACAGGGAGTTAGTTGGGATAAATTAGGGCCCCAAAATTAGGGGCCAAATTCTGAATTCCATCATCTAGGGCCCCGAAATTAGGTTTTAAAATTGCTCACCTAATTTTTTGTGCTTTTTGAGCTGTTCGGAGGTCAATATCTCCTAATGTATTTAGAGTTAGGACTTGAAACTTCATGTTTGTCTTATCTATGGTAAGAGGGAGGTGCACACCAATTTTGGGCCCCATATGACTCATTTTCAATTTTAGGGTTTTTAGAGAGACATCATCATGGTGCTCACCCGTAGCCAAGCCCAATCACGGGCGGACGCTGTGAGGAATATCCAAGGAGGCACAATTTACATTTGGTATAGTCCCAATGATTTGGTCATACCACCTTGGGGACCTGACACACAAGGCAGACCCCTCCACACCTTAACAGATAGGGAATATGGGGGCACCCCTTCTAGGAGCACTCCTGTTCAGGATAGCACTCAACACACACCCTTCCATGAGGGGTATATCCATAGGAGAGCTCCCTTAGATGCTCGCTATGAGTGGTCATCGTGCGATGAAGTGCTAAGTTAACATAGGGTTTGACGGGAGGAACCACATGATTACATTATCCCTCCTTCACCCCCTCTAGTTGTCAGGACTACAAGGAAAAATCCAGAGCACAAGGCTCTTCAGGCGGGGCGAGCCAACGTCACCCGTCCCTCTTTCACTTATGAAATAAAGCATGAGGAAGACCCCTACCTTCCTCGAGAGCAATATACATCGTGAGAGCAAGACACCTTCGCAAATACTACCTATCAGGATCACCTACTGAGGCCAAAACCTTGGATAAATGCCACTACCTCCAACACCTGATCAAGCACCGCCCCTGATGCCTCCTAGACATGAGCGGGAGGCCACTTCTATAACCAATGATGGGCGCCTTCCTCAGGAACCCACTCAGGTTTATGGGCCACCCTTATAAATGCATCAATAAGCCTCTAAGGAATCAGAGCAAGAAGAAGAGCGGGATGAACTACCCTACCAAGGCATGGGGGTGCTATCTGTCCACCCCTCCATAGGCCCCAAGTTCCTCAACAAGAACCAACCAAAGAGGAGGAGCTCAAATCCCTCGATACATGCAAAGTGTTAGAGCACTTAGAGTCGATAGAGACCAAGATTTTGGAGCTCCCAAGGCCCAACTTACATGAGGCTCCTTTCAAAGAGAAATAACCTTTAACCGTAGGGCTACCTCATGATGTAGGCTTCCATGTCTCAAAATCTCCAAATTCTGATGAGCTGTACTCATTGATAAAAGGTGAGGATAAAATAGAGATAACCCACAACAATCACATGTGACAACATCGACATCCCATAAATATCGATGAAGCATGTCAACAAATAAACATAATACTAGGGCATGAGTGGCGCGTTAACCCACCGCAGCAAGGCCAAGCGTTACGTCCGCCACTTTGGGCACACAAAGATCAACTTTCACCCAGAGACCTCATAGCAACATCAATGCCGAGGGTGGACCCTGTCCTCCTATCCGCACATAGGGCTGATCCATTCATGCCAATACCTCCAAAACCAGATCCGGAGCACAAAGACCATCAAGCTGGGGGTACCTATATCCCCTAAAGAGCAAGCAAAAAGCTCCAAGGATTATCGCAATCACTTGGTCACCCCAAAAGCTCCAAGGATTATCGCAATCACTTGGTCAAAACCCAAAAGCTCCAAGGATTATCGCAATCACTTGGTCACCCCAAAATCTCCAAGGATTATCGCAATCACTTGGTCACCCCAAATGCTCCAAGGATTATCGCAATCGCTTGGTCATCCCAAAGGCTCCAAGGATTATCACAATCACTTGGTCAAACCCAAAAGCCCCAAGGATTATCGCAATCACTTGGTCATCCCAAAATGCTCCAAGGATCCATAAAATTGCTTGGTCAATCCAAAAAATGCTCCAAGGATCCCTACAATCGCTTGGTCAAACCCAAAATCCCCAAGGATTATCGCATTCACTTGGTCAAACCCAAAGGCTCCAAGGATTATCATAATTGCTTGGTCAAACCCAAAAGCTCCAAGGATTATCGCAATCGCTTGGTCATCCCAAAAGCTCCAAGGATTATCGCAATCACTTGGTCATCCCAAATGCTCCAAGGATTCTTGCAACCACTTGGTCAATCCCAAAACACTCCAAGGATCTCTTTAAATCGCTTGGTCAATCCCAAAATGCTCCAAGGATTTCCACAATCGCTTGGTCAAAAATCAAGAAAATTCAAAAACAACAAAAATCATCAAAAACAACAAAAATTTGCATCTCATTTCTAGGCATACTCAAATTCATCAATACAGAGCTCTTCTCACACCTCATCTTCATATTCACAAAAATGCATCCATACAAAAATACATAGTTGCATTAAAACATTGCATCCATACATTGCATATTTGTGGTCGTACGGGTCAAAGGCACCATAGGCTGTAATTGCTATGCTAGTCCATCTTGTTCCACACTGTTCCATTTTACAAAAACAACAAAAACACCATGCATTGCTTTTAAAGTCAGTGGTCTTTTAATGTATCAAGAGTTTTCATGATTCAATCATCATTTTTCTCGTTAGCCATGTAATGTACCGAGTCAGACAGATTTTACAAAGGTAGAGTTACACTTGAAATACACCTTGTTACGTAACATCCCAACACAAATTAAAAAACATAAAAATTCCCAAGTTGTGTGAACGAAAGATGAAACTTGCTGGGTAATCCAGGTCACCATAAGAGAAACGGTTATCTTGCTCATCCCCCTATGCGAATGGTTCCAGAATGCTGAGAATTGACAAAAGGACAAGCTCTTTCCCCCTTCATCCACCTCCATATACAGTGGTTTTCACCACTACAAAATTCCAATCATAGTTGGTTCCAAAAGTTGTAAGGATTTGTACTACATGTCCCTACCAAGTATGGGTAGTCATCCCCAAAACCTAAAGGGATCAACACCATTCACAAATAAAATTCCAACAAATCATCATCCTAACACTTTCCATTCACCATTGGTCTCCAAGTTGTAAGGATTCATACTATCCGCCCCTAACCAGGATGGGTAGTCATCCCCAAGGCCTAAAATATCAATGCCCTTACTCCATAATCTCCATCATCCCCTTGGTTCCCAACATCATAAGGATTCATACTACACGTCCCTATAAAGGATGCATAGTCGTCCCCAAGGCCACAAGGATCAAGGCCACTCACAAGCCCAAACTCACAATACTCAAAATACAAAATCAAATAACAGTGGTTATCACTACTATTCAAAATCCTTGCTCAAAAAGAATTAATAGAAAATAAATAGTGATTTTCATCACTATATAGACAAGCAACTTTCTAAATCATTCAGCCAACAAATATCCTAAACTTGAATCCCTAGAATTCTCAACATTCGAAAACCATCTAGGTGATCCTCATTACAGGTTTGGTTGATAGCCTATCTGGCAATGGTGGTATCCTACCCGCATGACGATATGTCTGTCACATTCACTTTGCATATGTGTAGACCAATGTTTGCATAAGGATGAGCTAGCTTATGGTATCTTGGATAACACCACGGATTAATCTAACTAAATACAACAAAGGAGTTAGTGGAGCTAATTAGGTGATCCTCAGTACAAGTTCGGTTGAAAGCCCATCTGGCACTGGAGGTATCCTGACAAATACCACATAAATAAACTCAATTGCACACACAGGGATGTGAAATAGCATGGTCAAAAACAAGTCCGATTCATACCTTGTTCAAAAGTCTTATAAGATAAAGTACAGTCATGGCTAGTGAGTTAAAAATGTCCGAGTCTCAGAAAACCTTAGCTACATTTCTAAACCAACTGCACTACTTTTCATCTTTGCAATACCATCAGAAAATACAAAAAAGAGAAAAACCATATGTATACATACAAAGTCATGCATCACAGCAATCGCCTCAAAACAAAATAACAGAGTTCTAAAAATTCTATGGTGCCATAGCCAAACATCACAAATCCCATTCATCCATTTCATCTCTGCATATCACATATAAATAAAAAAAATTTGCATTCATCATAGCATATGCATCCATCAAAATAAATCAACATGCATACATCCATATTCATCAACCATCATGCATAAGATCAAAGAAAATCAAAACAACAAAACAACAAAAAAATGCAACACAAAACAAAAAGCAATAAACATTGCCAGACACAAGTGCTCTTGCACTTAACCTCTTGGCATAGAAAAATTGATGTTGGAGTTTACATTGTCACTATCCTACTCTCTATGAAGGCTACCATAGCCGTACTGCTCCACGGGAAGATGGATTGTTGACAATTTCACCCCCAAATGGCATCACAAATGGGTCAAAGTCCACTAAAAAACAACAAGAAAATCAAAACAACAAAAACAACAAATAAATGCAACACAAACAAAAAAACAATAAACATTGCCAAACACAAGTGCTCTTGCACTTAACCTCTTGGCATAGAAAAATTGATGTCGGGGTTTACATTATCACTATCCTACTCTCTAAGAAGGCTACCATAGCTGGACCGCTCCATGGGAAGACGGATTGTCAACAATTTCACCCCCAAATGGCATCACAAATGGGTCAAAGCCCACTAAAAAACAACAAGAAAATAAAAAAAACAAAAACAACAAATAATTGCAACACAAAAACATAGCAATAAGCATTTTCGGACATAAGTGCTCTTCAACTTAACCTCTTGGCATAGAAAATTGATGTCGGGGTTCAAATTGTCACTCTCCTACTTCCCCAAGAAGGCTACCATAGCTAGACCGCTCCACGGGAAGATGGGTTTTCGACGATTTCACCCCATTATGGCATCACCAAAAGGGTTAACACCCACCAAAAATAGGTCCAAATGTTGGAAAAAATTGCACATGCGTAACGATAAACCATCTAAAGGCACCCTTGCACAAGTCATCTTGGGTCAAGTGACTCGTCGTTTTTCTCATGAAGGTCATTCCCTCATCGATTCGTAGATTGAGGGGGTAGTCACACTTAGTCACAAATCAACAAGCACACACCCAATTAAGGAAATGACATGCATTCAAAGAATCATTGACAAAGACAATTACGCTCCTGCTTGGGGCAGTAAACAAGCAATAACAATCAAATTGATCAAACACTTGGCATTCATGAATCATGAACACAAGGTTCCCCTGTGGACAAAAGGTTGCGCCCTTTGCCTAATCATGACTGATCAATGTCCAAGATCAAGTCACACCTCACCAAAATAGGTTAATACTTGAAATCAAATTCCTTAGCTCGTCAGAAGCAAGGATTCAAGAATGCATGCCCTTTCCTTGCTTGGGGCATCAAAAGTTGATTAGGTTACCAAGAAACCCTAATCATTAGTGCTTTGGCTATCTATTTTTGCTCGACGTTGCGCCATGCACAGCGCATCCCAAAAAGGGGCATTTGTAGACACCAAAACAGCACCACTCTTCTTTTCTAAAAGCTACTAAATGTATTAATTCATGAGCTACCATGATCCCATCCAAAATTTATCCCCATTTTACAAATCCTCCTTTATATTCTAATTTTTTTGATAGTGGTCTTAACTGATTTGCCATCACTTTGAAGATTATATTATATGCAATATTAGATACACTTATGGACTTAAATGAATCAAAAAAATATACATCCTTCCTATTTGGAATTAGGGTAAGATACGTTGTGAATAGTTTATAAGGTATGTACTATTTTACCCTAGATTTTTCCACTTCCACCATTAAATAATCCTTCACCATTTTTTGGTTATGTTGATAGAAATAGAATGCTATAGAGAGTCCATCTAGACCTATGAATTTATACTTATCAAATGAGAAAATTTTTAATGAATTTCTTCTAGAGTAATAGGTTCCATAAATTTACTATTGTCTTCATTTGTTATAATTGAAGGCACTTTCTGTAGTATTTTATTATTAAGAACTTCAATCTACTTCGATCTGAGAATATTCTAGTTAAAAAACCTTGTCTCATTTTTTTATTTTGCTCTAGTATTCAATCCAAATCCCTTATATTTATTAAATTTTACTAATTCTAGATGTTGGTATCTATTCTATTGTCATCATATGAAAACAAATTGTATTTTTATATCCCTCTTTTAGTGAAGTCTATCTCATTTTTAATTTCCTAAATTTCTCTTAAAATATTATGATATTCACTAAGCAACTCCCTTTCCTTTGAGCTTTATTTATGCTCATATTTTTAGAATTTTGAAATTTTTTCTTTTAGTTCTTCTTTCCTCTCAAAAATATTTTTAAAATGTGCTTGTTCCATTCTTGTATTCTAGATTTATTGATTTAATTTTTTTTGAAAATGTGTACAACTTGCCATTTCTTGAAAAATTCTATGTTTGTGCTTCATATCAACAAATTGAGGATGGCCTTCCCACATCTACTCATATTTAAAATATGATAGAAATTTTTAATTAACTTACCATAATTTTAACTCTTATTATCCTATGATCTAAACCAATCCTTGTTAAGGTATTAATTTTAGCATAAGTTCCTTCATCTAGCAAATGATATGAGAGTATGCATATGTATAAATTTTTGAATAGTAGTTTTTGGCATGTCCCATTGTTAGTCAATGTATACTTTTCCTATTCAAAATAAACCTCCCATAGATTATATTTTTGAATAAAAGATAAAAAAATTATTTTACCTTGGGTTATCTTCCTAATTCCTCCAAAATTTTCATCCAAATTGGTTATGGCATTAAAAAATCCTATGATCATGAATTGGATTTCTTGATTTTTACTTCTCATAAAGGATTCAATCCCACTCTATACTTCTAATATTCCTAAGTTGTTAGTCCATAAACATTGATAAGGATGAAATTAATATCTACAATATAGCATGTGACTATTGAGGCTAACCAATATTACTTTTATGAATGGTTTTATAAGAGTTTCTAACTCTATTCCAACATGTTAGAATTTTTCCTACTACTCCTTTTGAATCCAAAGCATCCCACTTGTATCTTGTCCATAATACTTATTTAGTTTTGGAAACATTGTCCTCTATTATTTTAATTTTTTGGATACAAAGAATATCAGGTTTATTACTTAAACAAAGGTCTTCGGTACACCTATCATTTGAGGGGTCATTAGCACCCTTTATTCTATGATATGGAAATCATGTCTCATTAGAGTCTACTAGCCCCTCTTGTGAATTACCATTTTTTTGTTAGCTTTTAAAGATATATGCAGTGAGAAATATATAACAAAGGTCCTGGTAAGATGCAAAAAATATGAGGGAAAATGATTCTACAATATGATTGAAATATACTATAAATAGAAAGTGGTGAAAATACAATGTAGTATGGAGGTGATGGTCACTCCATTAATATAATCTAAAGAACTACATTGTACTCCATATAGGAGTTATACCACTATCTACTACTCTCTACTATAATGCACTTGATATGCTTGATATGTATTTGATATCTCTATGAGGCCCTTTATATAGGAAGATAGATTCCTTGGACAACACTCTACCTAGTTGTACAAGGGGATACCTTGCACATTACAACTTGCACATTGATACTAATGCATTTATTACATTGCTTGAAGTAATTAGTTAAATTCACCCTAAAGTAATCTCCTACTCTAATTATGTATCAAAGGTGGTACATTTACATGACCCAAATTATGTAATATACTTTAACTCTAACACCCCCCTATATTACATTATTTGGGTATTGAAGATTTCGATATTTAATATGGATCTTCTTCTATTGGGTATTGGAACTTGTATCCTCCTTCATTGCTTACTATAATTTGATCAAGCAAGTAGTTCGTGTCTTCATATGATGCAAAGAGAGTTGTAGTTGAGGGTTCTTTAGTCTTTTGAAAATGCTTGTCTGGTTTAGTATTTATGGTTTCTTTGCTATTCATGTCTTCTTTTCTATGATCTCTTTTAGCATATATTTTCTTCCTTTTCCTCCTTCTTCTCCTATGATTCTGCATTGATACTAGTGGAATTTTTGCTTCATGATGAGTTAGTCTATCATCACAATAATATTGATTTGTATTTCTATTTTGCTTCATGTGTTGTGTGAGTACAAATATAATTAATGATAGGTAAATCATAAAACATTCCTCGGATGCGAATATAACTATTTTTTGTGAACTCCACCATGCCTTGAAGAGGCTTTCATGAAGATAACCAATTAATTCTTCAAATATACCCTCTTTTGCTTTTTTAAGAAATAAGGATAATCTCTCCTTATCGCTAGTTGATAGATTCATGTATCCTTCAAGAATATCTATTAAGTTTTGAGAATATAATTATATTTTATGAAATAATTCTTAATTAATAAAGGTATTTCTTATTAGTTCATCCATATTCCTTCTTGATAGGTTTTGAGATAGTTTTTCTTGCTATTCCTTAGAATTGTACATATGGATTGATACAAGTACTTTAAGTACTCTAAATTGAATCTTTGAAATAGTCTACCTTATGGATCTCTAGTTTTTAGTATGTGAATTTGATTTGATGAAACCTTTATAGAGCTTAGGTTTTGTATTCTTCCTTATATATTCCTAGTTAAGATATGTGAATTTGATTTAATAAAATCCTTATAGAATTTATATTTTGTAGAAACATTGTGGCTTCTAAATGGATTGAGTACTTGATAAACTTTTATGAATGCTATTATTATCAAGTTTTTGTAGAATTCCTTATGACTCCCTAGTGTTTTTAGATATGTCATATGATTGATAAAGTGATTTTTGAGAATAGTAGTACAATTTTGAGTTGATTTTGTAATATTTTGTAAATATAAAAAAGTTAACTTTATTACACCTTATTACTCTTATTGAACTTAAGCACTTTATAATTTTATGGGGTCCTAATTGTTGGATTTATTTTATCCATTTTATGTGTTTTTGAGATAAGTATAACAATTAAGTTTCAACTCTTGATAATCCTTAACGAACCTCCTTTTTTAGGCTTTGATATTTGATATTTAAATTTTCTAAATTCCAATTATTTATTTTGTGTAGTATTTATTATAACTCCCTAATTTGGAATGTTAGAAAACAATAATATTGCAATAATTAGGGTTTATTTTTTAATTTGAAACCCTTATACCTCCTACTTTATTATTTAAAAATATAAATATTATTTAAATATGTTTTCTTAATATTTTATTAATGCTAAATGGATGATTGCAATAGTAAATATAATGTACCCTTATAACTCCAATATAGCTTTAGTTTATAGCAAGCAATAAATAATATGATATTTTACCTTAAAAACCCTTTTGGATTATTTTTCCTTGATGCTATGAGGTGGTATATTTGAAACCTTCTAGAATGTGGTGCTCATGGGCAGTCAATGACTTATTTTAATAGCACTAGTTTCTCCCTTGAGTAGCACTTCTCTCATCTATAAATGGTGCTCATATTCTCCTTAAGGAATGCTTGGTCTATGAAAAATATCCTCCACAAATGGGGTTCTGGTATTGCTGTTCTATGACTTCTTAAATTCAAAATTACACCTTTGAATGGTGTATAGGCTTCAATTAGATTCTTCCCTATGAACGTGCTTCACACAATTCAATGTATTCCTTGATTTGAACTCATTATCCTCATTCCCCAAAATGGGTGCCTTAAATAGGACTATTTTCTTACAAATTGTGGATAAGTATCACTTGTGTGTTACTAAGTAGGTGATAATATTCCTCCAATGTACCTTTATACAATGATACATTTGGTGGCAACCTCCCAAATATTTGTAATTCCTTTTTAGGTGAGCATTGGATTATTCATGAACATTGTAAAGCTTATAACTCTTGTGCCAAGTGGTACTAAAGGATTGCACATGTAAGCCTTTATTATAATGCTCCAAGGATGAGTGTTGTAACCCTATATTTGTGTATATCTTTGTATTAAACATTGGCTTGATATGCTTCTTGGAATGCAAGCATTTCCTCTTCTCATTTTGCATGATGTCTTTATGAGGATAATGGGTGGCTCCAGCTGTAATGCTCCAAGATTTGATTGCATTCCTAATGGTTTTATTGTGGTAGTTTTTTTTGTGCTCCTTTTTTGTGATCATTCTCTCTAAGTAATGGGCTTGGGTATAACACTTTTTCCCTTATACATTTATGTTATTTTTTTAGCTTTTATAACAACCCCTTGTTCTTAGCTTGATAGTGCTATTCCATGTAGATAATCATATTCTGTATGCTATCCTTTCTCTATGTAGACTCAGATAACAATAGCCTCTTGTAATGGCTCCAATATTGCAGGTGAAATGATTGCTTCTAGGGCTGGATTGGATGTGGAGAAACAATATTTTTAAAAACCTTGATCTTGAAAACTGCAAGCTCTTCGGTGGCTCTTTTCTTTTGCTCAAACTCTACCCTAAAACTTTTTGATATAATGGTTGTGTTGTTTCCTACAATGAGAGATTCTTTTGTCCTTTTTAATGGAACAAAAGAGGTGCTTTGTAATAGTTATATTTGTACCAATATGACTAACCTTTTTTTTCTAAAATCCTTTTTGTTTTTTATGAGGCTACTCCTTGCCTTCACTAATTTTATTACTTGGATAATTTAGTAAGAGTTAATACAATATAATAAGATACTCTTAATATGCTGATTTTAAAGTAAGGATTTTTGCAATTTGCACTTAAATGAAACCCTTATATATTCCTTGAATCTTGAGACTCACCAATTCTCAATTTGAGGGTTTCTTAAAGGACTTTAATGATGGTTTCCTTCTCCATATTTTGACCTGTATTGATGGCTTCTTTTGGCCATGAAATGTTGTAAATTTTGTGTTAGTTTTGTGACTTTAATAATCAAAACACAAACTAATTTCTTGAAAGTAACTAGTTAGAGATCAAATAGTATAGTGCTAAAGGATTAATAATGCACTTTAATGGTAACAATAATATCACCTTATTGCTCCTATAAATAAACTCTCAAAATAATTCTAAATGCACTTAATAATATTTGCAAATTTTAAGAGTAATCTCTGAATAACCCGTAATAAATAATCTATAATTTTCACTACAATCAATATTGTAGGATGTAGTATTCTTTCTTTCTAGATACATAATAAGTAGGTGATAATTTTATTTCTTTCAAAAAATATCTAGCTTCTATTTAATGTGAAAATATATCTTAAAATGAACTCTCCTTTTTGCACTTTATTAAATATTATAATACAAGCCCTTCTTGCAACTTTAATCCAAATATCATGCTTAATGGAATTTGATAATGAACCCTAATTTGAAGTTCAACTAATTGCACCTGAGTTTCTTACCTTTAATGGATTCTATCATAGATGTAGATCTTGGTGTTTTTATTCACCAAGTTGCTACCTTATAATGGATGAGTTCATAGATTCTTGTTGGCTATCCAAAAAAATTTCTTGATTCACCAAACTATGGTCTTGAACTTTCTATCTTGAGCCTAGGGTTTGGTGGTTTGATCCTTCCAGTAATATTTTATTTTTCTATAGTAGGTTCAATAAGGTCTTGCTTATGAAATGTGCCTTCTCGTTGTGAGTGAAAATCTCCAAATATTTTGTATTTTGTAGGCTTCTTATATCTAAATCTTCCTTCAATATTTGTATTGAATTCTGACTTCAAACATGATCTTCTTCTTCTCAATATTCTGAATGTCTTGAGATCTTGATTGTATTCTTATTTAATATTTTTTACTCTTTTCTAAATATTTATTCTCTTAGGCTTATTATTAGATGACAAAAATTATCTTGAGTCCTTCACTAGTAGGTGTTTCTCATTGGTAGTTTATTTCTTCAAATATTTCTTTTAGGAAATATTTTGATGATGCTTATATGAGTTCTACAACAAGACTCTCCAAGCCTTCTTCTTGTTTCTTCTTGAGACCTCTCCAAGGTCTTCTATATTGTAGATTATTTGATCTTCTAACTGAGATATTTTATTAAACCTTCTACTTCTTGAAGTGTTGGTGATGATATCCTCTTCTCAAATATCTAAACTTAGTTACTTATAATTAGGAATAGGATTCTACTAGTCCTTTTTTATCTCTTCTAGTATTGGAATTTTTTCAATGAGATCTTCTTTGGATCTCTTCGGCTTCTTCTAAAAGAAGTATTTAATTAGTAAAGGATATCATAAATATTCTATTTTGTGGAATCTTATCTAGAGTCTTCTTCAATAACTCTTATCTATAATCAGGAACTCTTCTCTAGAGTATCCTTCTATATTAAGAACTATTCTCTAGAGTTTTCTTTATAATTAATTCTTTTGTGACTCTTTCTTCTAGATCAAGGCTTTTGTGGAATTTTCTACTTTTGTACTCTATAGGTAGTGATCTTGAATAGAGATTATCAATATACTATCTCCTCCTTGACTCATATTTTAGAGTCTCTTATTCCTTGATGCTGCTATAGGGCTACTATGGAATTTTATTCACTTCTATAATCTATAATATTGCAAATCTTATAATGAGACCTTTTTTTGAGGTCTTTAAAATATTTATTCTTCTCCTTGTTACTAAAAGTGCTAGAATGATCTAAGAAGATATTCTTATTATATCTCTTGTAAGAATATTCCCAACCTTTTTTATAAATTTTATTTTCCTACAACAAGTTGTTAGAAACTAAAATAGAAGAATTTAACATTTTGGAGATAATAATATTCACTAGTTGATTTGTCAATCTAGTTGTATGAATGTTGTGTCCTAGTATTCATGAGTTTTTAACTCTATAGAAATACTCTAGCCAAATATAATCTCAAAATTTTTGTAACTAAAATTTATTTTAGTCTTCACTTGTGATTCTCTCTAACCTTATTAATTATTATAGCTTTTTCTATCAATTATTTCCTAATGGTAGCATTTGCATGCAATTATGTACAATGGTAGATTCAATTTTTAAATATGCAAGCCAATAGTTCAATAGTGACTCTCGCTATTCCTATTGACCTACTGGACTTCTCTTATGATAACTTTTGCAAGTGGCAGTTCATAATGGTGAGTTCGATTTACAAATACATAAAGAAGAACTATGATGGATGTAGACCTTCAAATTATCGATTCACCATGGATATGATATCACTATTATATTTTAAAGATATATATAGCGGTAAATATATTACATAGGTTATAATAAGATGTAAAAAATATGAGAGAAAGTGATTATGCAATATGATTGAAATATACTATAAATAGAAAGTGGTGAAAATACAATGCAGTATGGAGGTGATGTTCACTCAATTAATATAATCTAAAGAACTACGTTGTACCTCCATACAAGAGTTATACCACTATCTACTACTCTCTACTATAATGCACTTGATATGCTTGATATGTATTTGATATCTCTATGAGACCCTTTAAATAGGAAGATAGATTCCTTGGTCAACACTCTACCTAGATGTATAAGGGGATGCATTGCACATTACAACTTGCACATTGAAACTTTTGCATTTATTACATTGCTTTAAGTAAGTAGCTAACTTCCTCCTAAAGTAATCTCCTACTCTAGCTATGTACCAAAGGTGGTACATTTACATGACCCAAATGATGTAATATACTCTAACTCTAACATTTGTTTTTTGGTAAAGATAAGTTCAAATAACTTTGATTTATGTTTGTTATTGCTTCCCCATATCTTAGTTGTTAATTTAATGGTTTTTTAAGCAAAAATATTCCAAACACAATACGAATAAGAACGTGAATAATAAAATGACTCAAAAATACTTTATGTTTCTCATGTAACATATTCTACTAGTAGGTCCTACCATTTTATTAGAAATTCTTTGATGTGGTGAGATCAAAGATGACGTGATCTGCTTTGCAATATTGCTTCCGACTGAATATATATATGTCCTTCTTCATCAAGTAGTGGAAGTTCTGACTGAGAGTGTACACTTTTTCCAATCATCATTTTGAGACACAAAACATGAAATACTAGATGCATACAGGATGAGGGAGGAAGCTCTAGGTTATATGCTACTTTGCCTATGTGACACACTATCTTGTAAGGACCATAAAATATTGGAGTCAACTTCTGAGTAGTATTGATATTTAATGATAGTTGTTTGTAAGGTTGCAGACGTAAGAAAACCACATCTACTATATTGAATTATCACTCTAAATGATGTGAATCTTGTTGTTGCTTCATATGACTTTGTGCCTAGATCAAATTGTCTTTGAAAATGTTAAGCATTGTTTGTTAGTGTTGGAACCAATCATCTACTTGAGCTACTTTGGAAGATCCTGGAACATAATCTATTATTGCTAGTGGTTTTAACCCATACAATGCTTCAAATATGGATATCTTGATGGAATAATGGTATGAAGTGTTGTACCACTATTCTGCTAATGAAATCGAGTGAATCCATCGATATTGCTTATCTTGAGTAAAGCATCGTAAATATGTACCCAAACATTTGTTAACAATTTCAATTTGGCCATCTATTTGAGGAAGGTATGCAAAAGAAATATTTAATTTGGTACCACTAATACGAAATAATTCTTGCCAAAAATTTCTAGCAAATATGGGATCTGTAGACACCAAAACAGCACCAATCCGATTATGTGATCGCAAACACTGATCGCTTTGACAAACACAGCCCCCAGGGCAGCCCTCAGAGGTCAAACAGTGGTCCTAACCACTTTCATAGCAATTTTGTAAGGTCAAGAAGCAATTTGGCACATTTTGGCACTTTGTCCGATATTCGTCTCACCCAGGGACGAATACTAACTGGGATTCGTCTCACCCAGGGACGAATTCTGAAATCGTCTCTGGTCAGGATGAATTCCAGGTTAAACGGGCAAAAAGAAAAATGCCGCCAAGTGGCAGCCAAGGACAGTCAATTATTGCCCCCTTCCATGCATGCGCGTGCAGGTGGGTAGGTTGGCAGTTGATGGATCGTCACAAGTGCAGTCATGGAGGCCCAAGTCAGGGAGGAGTCTCCTCCCCCTTGGGAAGGCATGGCTGCCACATGGCATCCCTGCATGCCCCTCCAAAGAGACCCCATGGGTCTATAAAATGGTGGCCTTTCCCACCTCAAAAAGAACAGATTGGAGGCGACTTTGAGCAACGAAGTGTTGTCCGATTAATTGCCTACTTGCATCCTTTTGATTCACTTTCTCACATCCACTAATCTCTTTCGAAGATGAGGTTATTGGGTGGCTTTTGAAAGCGTGAATCCAACCCAAATCCAACATTTGACCATCTCAAACAACCAATTTGTCGACACCCCAATCCTAAGAGGTTTTGGGCCCATCCCTAGTGGATTGGCACCGAAATCAAGTGCCAACGGTGGGAGGCCCACTTGGGCACCCCCGCATTTTTGAAGTTTCATTTTAAAGCATTTCTAGATCATTAGCTTACAGTGCATTTCATGTTATTTTGTTTAGTTAGCTCATTGCTTCAATTTCGTAACATTCTTATCATATTTTGTCATGCTTTGTCGCTTGGGTTTCTTTCTAACTTGCAGATAGCGACGTTTGAATTCCCGAGGATAGAGGCCAAATTGGGGAAATCCGACCATCTGGGTCGTCCCAAAATGGCCCCAATCACATAACCCCTCTGTTTGCAGGTGATTTGGAGGTCCCGAGGTTCAACATTGGAGCGGTGGCAACTCGGCGCTTTAACACACTGGAATTCGTCTCACCCAGGGACGAATAACAGTAGAATTCGTCCTGCCCAGGGACGAATTTCAGTCAAGAGTAGATTGGCCGACTGTTTCGATGGCAGTGGCCCTCTGGTGATGTACTCTGTCTGTTTTCAAGTTTTTAGGTCATTTAGGCTTACTTTATTTACTGTTTCAGATAGTTGTTCGTATGCATCTTTTACCAATTTCAAAGCATGAATTCTCTTTCTTCTCACAGGTGCTACTAACGCTTTGTCTGTCTCTTTGATTGCAGGAGGAACAGCAAGAAGTGAGGATTTACCAACAACAGCGGCGGCAACACTTTGGCCCGCCCATTTTGCATGTGGGCATGCGGAAGGAGAACACTTACCAAGATTGTAACCGGATCCGTTTAACGCTCCTAGCCCCTAAAAAGGGAGGAGGCGATTTTGTAACCGTGTTGGATAAGTTTAATAAAAGGGCTGTGACTTCTCTTTAAAGCTTTGTAACTCATTTCAGTCTATTTGCCTCTTTCATTTTAATGCATTTCTTGTTTTAGGGCTTAGGCGCTGTTTCAATTCGAATGCATCTAAGTAGTTGTTCTTTCTGAAAAGCTTTCGAAATCTCGTGCTTTCAGTGGCGATCACGGTGGGACAAATTCTGTTCTGCAATTCGTCTCACCGAGGGACGAATTCCTATCTGTGAATTTTCAGAACAGAAAACCAGAAACAACAAGTTCAGCCAGAAAAAGGGTAAAGTTCTAAACTGTCTCTGTCAATTTTTTTGACTTTCTGCTTTCAATTTTGTCAATTCTTGGGTGCTTAAAGAAAATAGTCGTTGATTGCCTGTTTCATTTTTTTAAGTAAAATAAACCACACACACTACACGTGGCACATTTTAAACCAAGGAGCTGGTCGTAAGACCCCAGCCCTTGAGCAAGACCAACGGTGGGTTCATCACCACCTTGGCTTAGCTTTGCATCCATTTCCCCGATTGTCAACTGTTGTTAGGCGTAAATCCTGACGAAAGCTGACCGAGTGTCAGCTGGGTGATTCCCATGCGCGCAAGGATAAGTTTTCTATGGTAGGTGTCATTAACGAGACAATCCCCCTTCCGTACCGCCTATGTTCCACGTACCATCTGCTCTCACGTACCTATAGTTTCCCTCTCGTAAGGGCGGGTATATAGAGAGGTTGGTATATCGGTCCTAGTTGGTATATTGAAGGGGTGACCATTTATGGGAGTCATATGAGCCCACATTATGCATTTAAACGTTCTTCCAAACTTGCAAAAACAACATAAAACATCAAAATGCACTAAACCAGTTTAGGACACACTATCAATCCTTAAAAGAGATAATCACTATTTGTGTATGTGTGTGTTCATTTCTGCTTAGTGTAAATAAAAAGAAAAAAATCATAAACAAAGATAAAAATCTATGCATTTTGTCACGCTAAGTTTGTTTTGTGGCGCGGGGCGGCGCGGGGATGGCGGTTTTTTTTTTTTTTTTTTTTTTTTTTTGTTGTGTTTTTGGGGGGGTGGTTGTGTTTTTTTTTTATTTTTTTTTTTTTTTTTTTTTGTTTTTGTGGGTTGTTTGGGTTTTTTTTTTTGTTTTTTTTTTTTTTTTTTTTTTTTGTTTTTTTGATTTTTTGTTTTTTTTTTGTGTTGTTTGTGTTTTTTTTGGGGGGGTGGGAGTTTTTTTTTGGGTTTTTTTAGAGAAGCACCACAATGGTGCTCACCCGTAGCCAAGCCCAATCACGGGCGGAGGCTACGGGGAATGTCCACAAGAGAGGCACGAGTCACCTCCGTTACAATCCCAAGGATTTGGTCATACCACCTTGGTGACCTAACACACAAGGAAGTCCCCTCCACATCTTAAAGGAAAGGGACTACAGGGACACCTCTTCGAGGAGCACTCCTGTTCAGCATAGTATTCAGCACACACCCTTCCATGAGGGGTACATCCATAGGAGAGCTCCCTTAGATGCTCGCTATGAGTGGTCACCGTGCGATGAAGCGCTAAGTCAACATAGGGTTCGACGGGAGGAACCACATGATTACACTATCCCTCCTTCACCCCCTCTAGTTGTCAGGACTACAAAGACAAATCCAGAGCACAAGGCTCTTCAGGCAAGGCAAGCCAACGCCACCCGTCCCTCTTTCACTTATGAAAGGGGGTATGAGGAAAACCCTTACTTTCCTCGAGAACAATATACATCGCGGGAGCAACACGCCTCCACACCTGCTATCTATCAGGACCACTCACTGAGGCCAAAGCCCCGAGGAAATGCTTGCTACCCCCAACAGAGGGATGCGGCCTATAGAGATCTTGGATCACTATGATCGAGATAGATATCTAGGAGAGGCATCTAGGCCTTCTAAACATGAGGCGGTGAGACCAACTATCTTAGAATCTATCAAGCATTTCACGTCGGATGCAATCCACGCAGCTTGAGCTAGAGTGACTACGTTTAGAGGAACTATACTATATTAACAAAGAGCACCTTCAGCACCAGAAGGATGAGTTCTTCCAACACACCATGCAGGAGAAGACTCCAACCCCTCACACGCATAAGACAAAACATTTTGAGGGGCATAACCCATGGGGGCAAGACAGGTCATCGCGACCTCATCAAACGCTATCCCCAACACCTCCTAGACAGGAGCGGGAGGCTACTCTCCCGATTCCTGAACCACCCCCCCGCCTCCTAGACATGAGCGGGAGGCCTCTCCTATAACCAATGACGGGTGCCTTCCTTATAAATCCACCCAGGCTTATGAGCCACCCTTAGAAATTCATCAAGAAGCCTCTAAGGAATCAGAGCGAGAAGAATAGCGGGATGAACTACCCTACCAAGGCATGGTGGGTGCCATCTGGCCACCCCTCCATAAGCCCCAAGTTCCTCAACAAGAACCAACCAAAGAGGAGGAGCTCAAATCCCCTGATACAGGCAAAGCGCTAGAGCACTTCAAGCTGGTAGAGACCAAGATTTTGGAGCTCCCAAGGCCCAACTTACATGAGGCTCCTTTAGAAGAGGATCAACCTTTAATCGTAGGGCTCCCTGATGATGTAGTCCTCCATGTCTCAGAATCTCTAGATTATGATGAGCTATACTCACTGGTCGAAAGTGAAGATAAAATAGAGATAGCCCACAACAATCACATGCGACAGCATCGACATCCCATAAAAATTGAGGAAGCATGTCAACAGATAAACATAATACTAGGGCATGAGTGGCGCGTCAACCCACCATAGTGGGACCAAGCATTACATCCGCCACATTGGGCATACATAGATCAAATTTCGCCTAGATATCCCATAGCAACATCAGTGTCGAGGGTAGATCCCGCCCTCATATCCGCACATAGGGCCGATCCGTTCGTGCCCATTCCCCTAGAGCCAGATCCGAAGCACAAATACCATCAAGCTGGGGGTACCTCTATCCCCTGAAGAGCAAGCCAAAAGCTCCAAGGATTATTGCAATCACTTGGTCAAAACCCAAAAAGCTCCAAGGATTATCGCAATCACTTGGTCACCCAAAAAAATCTCCAAGGATCCCTACAATCGCTTGGTCAATCCCAAAATCTCCAAGGATTCTTGCAATCGCTTGGTCAATCCCAAAAATGCTCCAAGGATTATCGCAATCGCTTGGTCAACCCCAAAATGCTCCAAGCCTTGGCCAAAAATCAAAAAACAAAAATCATCAAAAACAACAAATTTTTTTTTTTTTCTCATTTTTAGGCATACTCAAATTCATCAATAGAGAGTTCTTCTCGCACTTCATCTTCATATTCACAAAAATCAATCCATCAAAAATACAAAAAATACATAGCTGCATCAAAGCATTGCATCCATACATTGCATATTTGTGGTCATACAGGTCAAAGGCACCATAGGCTATAATTTCTCGGCTAGTCCATCTTGTTCCACACTGTTCTATTTTGCAAAAACAACAAAAACACCATGCATTGCTTTTACCACACTAGAGTCAGTGGTCTTTTCATGTATCAAGAGTTTTCGTGATTCAGTCATCATTTTGCTCTTTAGCCATGTAATGTACCAAGTCAAACAGATTTTATGAAGGTAGAGTTACACTTGAAATACGCCTTGTTACGTAACATCCCAACACAAATTAAAACACATAAAACAATTCCTAAGTTGTGTGAACGAAAGATGAAACTTGCACAGTAATCCAGGTCACCATAAGCGAAACGGTTATCTTGCTCATCCCCCTGTGCGAATGACCCCAAGAATGTTGAGAGTTGGCAAAAGGACAAGCATCCTCCCTACCCAATTCCCTAAGAATCCCTAAGTTCTCAATAGTTGCAAAACATCAAAAATTTGCAAAAATGTCAAAACTCCAAAATTTGACATCCTACAGTGCACACATCAAAAAGCACAAACGATAGTGATTTTCGTCACTCCATATCCCCAATCCCTTGCTCAAAAGAAAAACAAATCAAAATAAACAGTGATCTTATCACTATAAACGAGCAAGTATCCTAATACAATTGAAGAAAAGAAGGGAGTTGAACTTGAATCCCTGGAACTCTCAGCATTCTAAAAGGTCATGAGGTAAGCCTCAGTACCGGTTTGGTTGATAGCCTATCAGTCACTGGCGGTAAACTTCTCGCATGACGATATATCTATCACATTCACTTGTGTGTAGATCAATGTTTGCATGTGGATGAGCTAGCTTATGGTATCCTGGATAACACCGTAGACTAATCTAACTAAATACAACAAAGGAGTTAGTGGAGCTAATTGGGTGATCCTCAGTACAGGTTCGGTTGAAAGCCCATACGGCACTGGCGGTATCCCGACAAATACCACATAAATGAACTCAATTGCACACATAGGGATGTGAAATAGCTTGGTCAAAAACAAGTCCGATTCATACCTTGTTCAAAAGTCTTGTAAGACAAAGTACAGTCGTGGCTAGTGAGTTAAAACCGTCTGAGTCTCGGAAAACCTTAGCTACATTTCTAAACCAACTGCGCTACTTTTCATCCTTACAATACCATCAAAAAATACAAAAAAAGAAAAACCACATGTATACATACAAAGTCATGCATCACAACAATCGCCTAAAAACAAAATAACAGAGTTCTAAATAGTCTATGGTGCCATAGCCAAACATCACAAATCCCATTCATCCATTTCATCTCTCGCATATCACATATAAATCAAAAACATTTGCATTCATCATAGCATATGCATCCATCAAAATAAATCAACATGCATACATCCATATTCATCAACCATCATGCATAAGATCAAAGAAAATTAAAACAACAAAACAACAAAAAAATGCAACACAAAAACAAAAAGCAATAAACATTGCCAGACACAAGTGCTCTTGCACTTAACCTCTTGGCATAGAAAAATTGATGTCGGGGTTTACATTGTCACTATCCTATTCTCTAAGAAGGCTACCATAGCCGGACCGCTCCACGGGAAGATGGATTGTCAACAATTTCACCCCCAAATGGCATCACAAATGGGTCAAAGCCCACTAAAAAACAACAATAAAATCAAAACAACAAAAACAACAAATAAATGCAACACAAAAACAAAAAGCAATAAAAATTGCCAGACACAAGTGCTCTTGCACTTAACCTCTTGGCATAGCAAAACTGATGTCGGAGTTTACATTGTCACTATCCTACTCCCTAAGAAGGCTACCATAGCCGGACCGCTCCACGGGAAGACGGACTTTTGACACTTTCACCCCATTATGGCATCACCAAAAGGGTTACCACCCACCAAAAATAGGTCCAAATGTTGAAAAAAATTGCACATGCTTAACGATAAACCATCTAAAGGCACCCTTGCACAAGTCATCTTGGGTCAAGCGACTCGTCGCTTTTCTCACGAAGGTCATTCCCTCATCGATTCGTCGCTTGAGGGGGTAGTCACACTTAGTCACCAATCAACAAGCACACACCCAATTAGGGAAAACGACATGCATTCAAAGAATCATTGACAAAGACAATTACGCTCCTGCTTGGGGCAGTAAACAAGCAATAATCAAATTGATCAAACACTTGGCATTCATGAATCATGAACACAAGGTTCCCCTATGGATAAAAGGTTGCGCCCTTTGCCTAATCATGACTGATCAATGTCCAAGCTCAAGTCACACCTCACCAGAATAGGTTAATACTTGAAATCAAATTCCTTAGCTCGTCAGAAGCAAGGATTCAAGAATGCATGCCCTTTCCATGCTTGGGGCATCAAAAGTTGGTTAGGTTACCAAGAAACCCTAATCATTAGTGCTTTGGTTATATATTTTTGCTCGACGCTGCGCCATGCACAACGCATCCCAAAAAGGGGCATCTGTAGACACCAAAACAACACCAATCCGATTATGTGACTGCAAACACTGATCGCTTTGACAAACACAGCCCCTAGGGCAGCCCTCAGAGGTCAAACAGTGGTCCTAACCACTTTCATAGCAATTTTGTAAGGTCAAGAAGCAATTTGGCACATTTTGGCACTTTGTCCAATATTCGTCTCACCCAGGGACGAATACTAACTGGGATTCGTCTCACCCAGGGACGAATTCTGAAATCGTCTCTAGTCAGGATGAATTCCAGGTTAAACGGGCAAAAAGAAAAATGCCACCAAGTGGCAGCCAAGGACAGTCAATTATTGCCCCCTTCCATGCATGCGCGTGCAGGTGGGTAGGTTGGCAGTTGATGGACTGTCACAAGTGCAGTCATGGAGGCCCAAGTCAGGGAGGAGTCTCCTCCCCCTTGGGAAGGCATGGCTGCCACATGGCATCCCTGCATGCCCCTCCAAAGAGACCCCATGGGTCTATAAAATGGTGGCCTTTCCCACCTCAAAAAGAACAGATTGGAGGCGACTTTGAGCAACGAAGTGCTGTCCGATTAATTGCCTACTTGCATCCTTTTGATTCACTTTCTCACATCCACTAATCTCTTTCGAAGAGGAGGTTATTGGGTGGCTTTTGAAAGCGTGAATCCAACCCAAATCCAACATTTGACCATCTCAAACAACCAATTTGTCGACACCCCAATCCTAAGAGGTTTTGGGCCCATCCCTAGTGGATTGGCACCAAAATCAAGTGCCAACGGTGGGAGGCCCACTTGGGCACCCCCGCATTTTTGAAGTTTCATTTTAAAGAATTTCTAGATCATTAGCTTATAGTGCATTTCACGTTATTTTGTTTAGTTAGCTCATTGCTTCAATTTCGTAACATTCTTATCATATTTTGTCATGCTTTGTCGCTTGGGTTTCTTTCTAACTTGCAGATAGCGACGTTTGAATTCCCAAGGATAGAGGCCAAATTGGGGAAATCCGACCATCTGGGTCGTCCCAAAATGGCCCCAATCACATAACCCCTCTGTTTGCAGGTGATTTGGAGGTCCCGAGGTTCGACATTGGAGCGGTGGCAACTCGGCGCTTTAACACACTGGAATTCGTCTCACCCAGGGACGAATAACAGTAGAATTCGTCCTGCCCAGGGACGAATTTCAGTCAAGAGCAGATTGGCCGACTGTTTCGATGGCAGTGGCCCTCTGGTGATGTACTCTGTCTGTTGTCAAGTTTTTAGGTCATTTAGGCTTACTTTATTTACTGTTTCAGATAGTTGTTCGTATGCATCTTTTACCAATTTCAAAGCATGAATTCTCTTTCTTCTCACAGGTGCTACTAACGCTTTGTCTGTCTCTTTGATTGCAGGAGGAACAGCAAGAAGTGAGGATTTACCAACAACAGCGGCGGCAACACTTTGGCCCGCCCATTTTGCATGTGGGCATGCGGAAGGAGAACACTTACCAAGATTGTAACCGGATCCGTTTAACGCTCCTAGCCCCTAAAAAGGGAGGAGGCGATTTTGTAACCGTGTTGGATAAGTTTAATAAAAGGGCTGTGACTTCTCTTTAAAGCTTTGTAACTCGTTTCAGTCTATTTGCCTCTTTCATTTTAATGCATTTCTTGTTTTAGGGCTTAGGCGTTGTTTCAATTCGAATGCATCTAAGTAGTTGTTCTTTCTGAAAAGCTTTCGAAATCTCGTGCTTTCAGGATCCCGATAATCTATAATTGTAGACACCAAAACAACACCAATCCGATTATGTGACTACAAACACTGATCGCTTTGACAAACACAGCCCCCAGGGCAGCCCTCAGAGGTCAAAAAGTGGTCCTAACCACTTTCATAGCAATTTTGTAAGGTTAAGAGGCAATTTGGTACATTTAGACACTTTGCTCAGTATTCGTCTCACCCAGGGATGAATTCAAAATGGAATCCATCTCACCCAGAGACAAATTCTGAATTCGTCTTTGGTAGGGACGAATTCTGAGTTTAACGAGAAAAAGAAGAATGGCGCCAAGTGGCAGCCCAGGACAGTCAGTTGATGACTCCTGCCTCGCACGCGTGTGTGGGTGGACATATAGGCCATTAGAGGACTGTCACAAGGGTAGTTATGAAATCCCAAGTCATGGAGGACTCCCCTCCCTCATGGGAAGACTTGACTGCCACATGGCACCTATGACTAACACATGGTGCTTATGCTTCCCTCTCAAAAGAGACCCCATGGGTCTATAAAATGTGGGACTTTTCTCACCCAAAAAAGACAGATTGGAGGCAATTTCAAGCAACGAAGTGTTGTCCGATTGATTACCCACTTGCATATTTTTGATTCATCTTCTCACATCCACTAATCTCTTTTGCAAGGGAGGTTATTGGGTGGCTTTTGGAAGCGTGGATCCAACCCAAATCCAACATTTGACCACCTTACACCACCAATTTGTAGACATCCCAATCCTAAGAGGTTTTGGGCCCATCCCTAGTGGATTGGCGCCGGAATCAAGTGCCAACGGTGGGAGGCCCACTTGGGCACCCCCGCACTCTCTAAGTTTTATTCTAAAGCATTCTAGATTATTTGTTCATATGGCATCTCATTTTATTCTGTCTGGTTAACTCATAGCTTCAATTTCATAACACTTTGATCAGATTTTATCATGCCTTTTGTCACTTTGTTGTCCTACTAACTTGCAGGTGGCGATATCGAATTCCCAAGGATAGAGGCCAAATTGGGATAATCCGACCATCTGGGTCATCCCAAAATGGCCCCAATTACATAACCCCTCTGTTTTTAGGTGTTTTGGAGGTCTCGGGAGTTGACATTGGAGCACCATCACCTCGGCTTTTCCAACATAGAAGAATTCATCCCACCCAGGGACGAATTGCAGTCAAAATTCGTCCTGCCCATGGAAGAATTCCAGGTGAAGGCAGATTGGCCAACTGTTTCAGTGGCAATGGCCTTCTGGTAATATCTTCTATCTTCTGTCAGGTTCTCAGGCCATTTGGACTCACTTTACTCATTGTTTTAGACAAATGTTTATATGCATATTTTGGCGATTTTAGAGAACAGACACTTCTTATTTGCAGCAGGTGCTACTGACATCTTCGTTGTTTCTTTGTTCACAGGAGGAGCAGCAGAGGTCAAGGACTCATCAACATCAGTGGCGACATCGTCTTGGGCCGCGCATCTCAAGTGTTGGCATGCGAAAAGAGGAACCTTAATTCTTGATTGTAATCAAATTCTTTTAACGCCCATAGCCCCTAAAAAGGGAGGAGGCATCTTTGTAACAGAGATCAAGAGAGTTTAATGAAAGGTTTGTGTTTTCTCCATTTTCTTGTATCTGAAAGCACGAGATTCTGGGTGAAGGAAACACTACATGCGATGCATTTCAAAATCAAATACGCTTAAGTCCTAAAAATGTAGAATGCATGAAATGAAAGAGACGAATTGAAATGAGATACAAGCAAATGGAGAAAACACAGCCCTTTCATTAAACTCTCTTGAAATCTGTTACAAAGATGCCTCATCCCTTTTCAGGGGCTAGGAGAATTAAAAGAATTTGATTACAATCAAGACTTAAGGTTCCTCTTTCCACGTGCCCACACTTGAGATGGGCAGGCCAAGACGATGCTGCCGCTGATGTTGATGAGTCCTTGAACTCTGCTGCTCCTCCTGCGAACAAATAAACAACGAAGATGTCAGTAGCACCTGCTACAAATAAGAAGTGTCTGTTCTCTAAAATCGCCAAAAGATGCATATAAACATTTGTCTAAAACAGTGAGTAAAGTGAGTCCAAATGTCCTGAGAACCTGACAGAAGACATAAGATATTACCAGAAGGCCGTTGCCACTGAAACAGTTGGCCAATCCACCTTCACCTGGAATTCATCCCTGGGTAGGACGAATTCTGACTACAATTCATCCCTGGGTGGGACGAATTCTTCTGTGTTGGAAAAGCCGAGGTGATGCTGCTCCAATGTCAACTCTTGAGACCTCCAAAACACCTATAAACAGAGGGGTTATGTAATTGGGGCCATTTTGGGATGACCCAGATGGTCGGATTCTCCCAATTTGGTCTCTATCCTCGAGAATTCGATATCGCCACCTGCAAGTTAGTAGGACAACAAAGCGACAAAAGGCATGATAAAATCTGATCAAAGTGTTATGAAATTGAAGCTATGAGTTAACCAGATAGAATAACATGAGATGCCATATGAAAAAATAATCTAGAATGCTTTAGAATAAAACTTAGAGAGTGCGGGGGTGCCCAAGTGGGCCTCCCATCGTTGGCACTTGATTTTGGTGCCAATCCACTAGGGATGGGCCCAAAACCTCTTAGGATTGGGATGTCTGCAAATTGGTGGTGTAAGGTGGTCAAATGTTGGATTTGGGTTGGATCCATGCTTCCAAAAGCCACCCAATAACCTCCCTTGTGAAAGAGATTAGTGGATGTGAGAAGGTGAATAAAAAAGATGCAAGTGGGTAATCAATCGGACAACACTTCATTGCTTGAAATCGCCTCCAATATGTCCTTTTGGGTGAGAAAAGTCCCACCTTTTATAGACCCATGGGGTCTCTTTTGAGAGGGAAGCATAAGCGCCATGTGTTGGTCATAGGTGCCATGTGGCAGTCAAGTCTTCCCATGAGGGAGGGGAGTCCTCCATGACTTGGGCTTTCATAACTACCCTTGTGACAGTCCTCTAACGGCCTATTTGCCCACCCACACACGCGTGCGAGGTAGGAGTCATCAACTGACTATCTTTGGCTGCCACTTGGTGCCATTCTTCTTTTTTCCCGTTAAACTTGGAATTCGTCCCTACCAGAGACGATTTCAGAATTCGTCCCTGGGTGAGACGAATCCCAGTTAGTATTCGTCCCTGGGTGAGACGAATACTGAGCAAAGTGTCTAAATGTACAAAATTGCCTCTTGACCTTACAAAATTGCTATGAAAGTGGTTAAGACCATTGTTTGACCTCTGAGGGTTGCCCTGGGGGCTGTGTTTGTCAAAGCGATCAGTGTTTGCAGTCACATAATCGGATTGGTGTTGTTTTGGTGTCTAAAGATGCCCCTTTTTGGGATGCGCTATGCATGGCGCAGCGCCGAGAAAAAATAGATAACCAAAGCACTAATTATTAGGGTTTCTTGGTAACCTAACCAAATTTTGATGCCCCAAGCATGGAAAGGGTGTGCATTCTTGAATCCTTGCTTCTGACGAGCTAAGGAGTTTGATTTCAAGTGTTAACCTATTTTGGTGAGGTGTGACTTGATCTTGGACATTGATCAGTTATGATTAGGCAAAGGGCGCAACCTTTTATCCTCAGGGGAACATTGTGTTCATGATTCACGAAATGCCAAGTGTTTGATTGATTTGATTGTTGCTTGTTTACTGCCCCAAGCAAGAGCGTAATTGTCTTTGTCAATGATTCTTTGAATGCATGTCGTTTTCATTAATTGGGTGTGTGATTGTTGATTGGTGACTAAGTGTGACTACCCCCTCAAGTGACGAATCGATGAGGGAATGACCTTCATGAGAAAAGCGATGAGTCGCTTGACCCAAAATGACTTATGCAAGGGGGCCTTTAGAGGGTTTACCGTTTAGCATGTGGAATTTTTCCAACATTTGGACCTATTTTTGGTGGGTGTTAACCCTTTTTTTTATGCCATAATGGGTGTAATCAAATTCTTTTAACACTCCTAGCCCCTGAAAAGGGAGGAGGCGTCCTTGTAACAGATATCAAGAGAGTTTAATGAAAGGGATGTGTTTTCTCCATTTGCTTGTATCTCATTTCAATGCGTCTCTTTCATTTCATGCATTCTACATTTTTAGGACTTAAGCGTATTTGATTTTGAAATGCATCGCAAGTAGTGTTTCCTTCATCCGGAATCTTGTGCTTTCAGTGGCGATCACGGTGGGACTACGTTCCCTGGTTTTTAAGATCACAGAAACTGATTAAATTTTTGTGTTTTGTGCTTGACAGGTACATTTTTTTTTGTTGCAGACTGTTATTCTTCTCTGACTGTGACGAATTCTTTACTGTAATTCGTCTGACCCTGAAATGAATTCAAATTTTTCTCTGGCAGGGACGAATTCTGTTCTAAAATTTGTCTCACAGAGGGATGAATTCCTGCCTGTGGATTTTCAGAGCAGAAATTCAGAAACAACCGGTCCAGGCAGAGAAGAGGTAGGGATTTTTATAATCTCTGTTAAATTTTTCTGTTTCTGTTCCTGTTCCTTTGATTGTTTTCATTTTATCTTGCATGCTCAGGGAAAGTCATTTATGCTTGTTTCATTTTTGCTAAATAAAATGAATCCCACACACTTCACGCAATAACTTTAAACCAAGGAGGCTGGTCGTAAGACCCCGCACCCTTGAGCAAGACCAATGATGGGTTCATCACCACCTTGGCTTAGCTTTGCATCCATTTCCCCGATTGTCACTCGTTGTTAGGCGTAAATCCTAATGAAAGCTGACCGAGTGTCGCTGGGGTGATTCCCATGCGTGCGAGGATAAGTCTTCTATGGTAGGTGTCATTAACAGGACAATCCCCCTTTCGTACCGCCTATGTACCACGTACCTTCTGCTCTCACATACCTATAGTCTTCCTCTCATAAGGGCGGGTATATAGAGAGGTTGGTATATCAGCCTGGTTGGTATATTGAAGGGACGACCATTTTGGGAGTTATATGAGCCTTCATTATGCATTTAAATATTTTTCAAAAACATTCAAAAAACAAAACAAAACATCAAAATGCACTAAACCAGTTTAGGACACACCATTAATCCTTAAAAGAGATAATCACAGTTTTTGTATGTGTGTGTTCATTTCTGCTTAGTGTAGAAAAAAATAAAATCATCATAAACGAGATAAAAATCTACTTAGATAGTAGAGAAGCACCGCAATGGTGTACACCCGTAGCCAAGCCCAATCAAGGGTAGAAGCTCCGGAAGGTACACAAGAAGCAGGCACAAGTCACCTTCGCTTCAGTCCTGAGGACTTGGTCATACCACCTTATCGATCTGGCCTACAAAAGAATCCATGTCAAAATCCTCGATGGGGTATGCCCATTCAAAACAGCCCCTTTCGGGAAGACGCTTTACATGTAGACCTTGATGTAAACAGAGAATCACCTTCTGAGGTTAGACATGAGTGGCCATAGCGCGATGAAACGCTAGAGAGGCACACTATCCATTTGGAGGGACAACATGGATATGGCGTCCCTTCTTTACCTCCCATTAGGATAGAAAGACAAAATCCAGAGCGCAGGGCTCCTTACACAGGGCGAGCTAACTCCGCTCGCCCCTTTCAAACCAATGAAAGGGAGTACGAGGAAAGCCATCGCATTCCTTGAGGACAACAAATAGCATGGGAACCTTGCGTTTCCACCCTTGCTAGGTATCATGATCATACGTCGAGGCCAGAGCCTCGAGTAAATGTTGCCTACCTCAACAAAGGGAAGCGACCCATTGAAATTTTAGATCATCAAGATCGAGGCAAATACATAGGAGAAACATTCCAACCTCTTGAGCAAAATAGGGTAGAACAAATTGACCTGATAGTCTCCAGATTTACCACCCGTCAAGCCCAAATCGCGTGGCTTAAACAAAGTCATCAGGAGATAGAGTATCGACACCGCTTGGATAGAGAGCGCATGCAAAGCGAAGCGGATGAGTTACGCTATGAACTACCTGAGAGGGGTCCAACCCCTCGCACCCAAAGAGCCGAACAATATGAGAGGCATAATCCGTTGGTGCAGGACAGGTCTCCACGACCTCGTCAAGCTTTGCCTCTGAGACCTTATAGACCCTAGAGGGAGGCCACTCCCCGAAACAATGATGGGTACCATTAGCAGGGATTCAATCAGTGTCATAGGTCTCACCCAGAGACTCCTCAAGAATTTTATGAGGAGTACGAACCAAAAATAGAATGGGCTGAAACAATGGCAGCATATGGGAATCGATGGAGAGCTTTGCTTTCTAAGTTACCTTACCGTCCCCCTATGTCTGATCTCACACAGATGTTCACAAAAAGTTGCTTGAAATCGATCTCTCGGGCTATTGCAAATTGCAAAAATACGCCGACTTAGAAGAAGCTTTGGCATAAGCCAGAGTTATAGAGGAGATCAAAATAGGCGAAGGCGCAATCGCCAAGCCTAAAAAGAAAGAGTGGAATAAAACCACTAAGACCGGGACAACGCAATCACAACACGCTGCGGTTAACCAAGTTGCGATAAATGTTCCCATGCTTGTGCAAGAAATGCAGCCCCAAAAGGCTAATTACCAGGCAGTGCCTCCTGGTTATGAAAGAGATAATAGAAGGTAGGAGCAGAATCAGCAGCGTCGCCCTAGGTGACAATTCACCCCTTACACGGAGTCCAGGGACTCCCTATTTGATCGCTTGTCGGCGGCAAATTTAGTCACTCTACCAGAAATCCAAACTATAGACCCTAACGCTCCTAAGTCTAGGGGATACGAGAGGAATTGTATTGTAGATTCCATAGGCGTAGAGGACACGACTTGAATGGATGCTAGAAATTCAAAGAATTAATCCAAGATTTGATCGACAATAGAACATTGGCCGTGGACAACCCCATAGCGCCAAATAATCAACAAATGGGGGTATTCAAGGACCCTTTGCCTACCCACGAAGCATAGGCAAAACCTCTCCAGATTAACGAGGTGCGACAGAATCTTCCCATGCAAGGATTTGTGGGAATGATTAGTATAGTGACAAGGAACAAAAAGTACCCAACAGTTGCCCCCGAGGTAGCTACGAGGGAAGTTTCGACAACATCGCAGCCTCAACAACGCCCAACGCAGTTGCCTCCGCCTAGACCCGAGGTCACGATACGGACCAAACTCATGCAGATTTTGCGGACCACATCGGCTAGGCTGTCCATTTACGAGCTTATTCAACAGTCAACACCCCATAGGGAAGCTCTTATGGACATTTTAAAAGCCATCGAATTACAGCCTCACGAAGCAAATTCTTTCAACAACTTCGTGGGACATGTGAAACGATGTACGGAGCCGGTCATCACCTTCAGAGAAGATGAAGTCAAAACAATATCGAATGACATGGCAGATCCACCCCTGCACGTTATCGTGCGGGTCAACGGGATCCCGTACAAGAGAGTGTTGGTAGATACTGGCTCGTCCAGTAACATCATTACCACTGTAGCCTTAAAACATTTGAAGCTGCCAGCCTCTCACATCACAGCCTCCACGTACACACTGCGAGCTTTCAATGATGCAATATGCTCGACAGTCGACACAGTTGTTCTGCCTATCCAGGTAGGACAAAAGACAATACCTACATTGTGCCATGTGTTGGAAGGCGAGATGGCTTATAATATACTGCTAGGGCGGCCTTGGATCAGGGACATGAAGTGTGTCCCTTCGATCGCTCACCAGTGCTTAAAGTATGCTTTTGAAGGAGAAATACATGTAGTCCCAATGGACTTAGAGCCCTTCAAGTATTGCAATGCGGTACAATTCATGCCTCAATCGACCCTCCCTTCAACGCATTTGGATTTCCAGTTAAATCCATCTAAAAAGGGTCCAATACCGCAGGCACCACTGGTGACCAAAACAACAAAATCCCAGCCAGGTGAGTCTTCATCATCTGCTCCTTCATTATCAATGCCACTTGCCATGGCCAAACAGAAGGACAAGGGAAAACAGATCATGGAAGAGGCTAAGCCCCTAGAAGAGGGGTTGCCCACAATTTCAATGGTATCAACAGAAGAAACACCTCACATAGCAGAAGCGAAGACTCCTAAAATGCCGAACATGGAATGGACTCAGGAAGGACTCCCGTTTCCTCCCACCCAATCATCAACAATCACTGTTGAAATGGCCAGTACGGGCCTGGGGGAGTATTTAGTGCAAAATGTTGTGGCAACCCCCGCATTGGAGTCAGTACAGGACATGGGAAGACCTCGCCTTCCCATAGGGACAGTTGTTCCTCTAGGCTACCCACCAAACCAGACAAATTTTGTGTATGGGGGCCTTGATCATGGTCTTGAACCATGCAAACAAAAGGAAGCAGACGAAGAGCCTTTTGTTGAAAATATCAACTATCTGTCAAACCCAGAATTTGCTCTAAGATATCTCGGCCAATGCAATTGGCATGGATACGGGCTAGGCAGATATGAGCAAGGGATGCGGGTCCTTTGCCAACCAAGATATCAGATGCCATATGATAAGTCGGGAGTAGGGTTCAACCACCCCCTGCCCTTAGACATCTTGGTCGAAAATATGCAAGGCCTAGAAATAGGCAACAAGGGGGGATTGGCACCAGATCCTTATGCCAACCCAAATACAGAATATACCTTGGGAGATTACCTCCCATGGTCAACAAACACCCTTGGCAACAATAGTAATCCCTCTCCTTTGCTAGAGAGAGGTGAAAGTTCGGAGATTAATCCTCAAAGAGAACATCAACGGCTTTCGGACATCTTTTTGAAGCTATTCCCCTTAGAAGTTCCAGTTGAATCAATACAGTGTCAAGAGAATCAGGTCCCTCCACCAAGAGGGGAACAATCGCAATGGGACCGGATCAATTTGCTGGAACAAGGAGAACCCTCAACGTCGCAAGTAACTGTTGCTGAAGAGAATGAACATTTTTGGATCTCCGAAAGTGATTCAGAAGATGAGACTGAGATGATCTATCTCAGACATGCGCGATGGAATTATCGCCCTTTAACTCATGAAGATCTAATGGGACAAATGGGCATACTACTAGGGCATGAATGGTGGGTAGACCCAGCAAGGTGGGACCAAGTGTTGGATCCATGGCTCCAAATTCAAGATGAGCACCGTCCACCTCGAGACCCTATCATGACATCAGTACCAAGGGAAGACCCCGTCTTCCTATCAACACATAGGGCCGATCCGTTCATACCCGTCCCTACAGAACCAGATCCAAAGCATAGGGAGCACCTAGAATGTTCGAGCTATAACACCCGCGGTAATGGAGACCAAATTCATTCCATCCACATGATCTCCATTGATTTGACCGCACCCATCCGCAATCCGGCCGATCCATCACGGTCATTGCATCTAGACATAGATGCCATCGACTGGGATCGCGTCAATTCACCTTTATCACCATCAAAGTATTGGCCTTTCGGTGAAATGCTTCATTTTACCTCAAGGACAACTCAAGATATCTTTCAAGTTGAAGAGGGACCCGAGGTTCCAAACGTAGATTTAAACTCAGCCAATGATATCCATTTGATCCCGACTCCACATCAGTTGGAGGACGGATCCCACATGTCAGTCGAGGAAACGACTGACGTAGACATCGGCTTAGACCCAATGAATCCATAGATTATCAAACTGGGGGTAAGTCTTTCCCCCGAAGAGCAAGCCGACTACATTACCCTTCTCAAAGCGAAGAAGGAGGTTTTTGCATGGTCATACAGAGACATGTCGGGACTAGACCCGTAGCTAGTCACGCATAATTTAACGCTTGATCCGACAATCAAGCCCGTAAAGCAAAAACTACGAAAGATGCACCCAACAGTGGCCTTGATGGTCAAAGATGAATTGCAAAAGCTGTTGGATGCACAGTTTGTCATCTGCATGGATTATCCGCCATGGTTGTCCAACATGGTTCCCGTCAAGAAGCCCGACGGGAGGATTCGCATATGCACCGATTTTTGAGATCTAAACAAAGCGAGTCCTAAGGATGATTTCCCCTTGCCCAGCATCGACGCGTTGGTAGATGCTACAGTAGGTCACGAAATGCTCTCCCTAATGGATGGTTTCTCAGGATACAATCAAATTCGTATCAATCCTGAAGACCAACTCAAAACGGCGTTCACAACGCCTTGGGGAACATTTTGTTATAAGGTCATGCCTTTTGGCCTTAAAAATGTTGGCGCTACATACCAACGTGCCATGACGTATATCTTCCATGATTACATGCACAAAACTTTGGAAGATTACATGGATGATTTGTTAGCCAAGTCTCTTTTGCGCTCAGATCATCTCGGTGACTTAAGCAAGATTCTCGATCGCCTCATAGAGCATAAGGTCAGATTGAACCCCAAGAAGTGCGTATTTGGCGTCACATCTGGAAAACTCTTGGGTTTTATAGTCTCAAAATGAGGCATCGAAGTGGACCCAAAGAAAGTCAAGGCAATCCTTGAAATGGCTCCCCCAACCACTATCAAGCAGCTCAGAAGTCTGCAAGGAAAGGTCACGTCGATTAAACGCTTCATAGCGCAATTATCTGACAAATGCCGACCCATGAACAAATTATTGCACAAGGGGGTTACATTTCACTGGGATGACGAGTGCCAGTCAGCCTTTGACGAAATCAAACAATACTTGGCTTCGCCACCAGTATTGGCACCACCTAGACCAGGAGTGTCGTTCTACTTATACATCTCAGCTACTGAGGTGGCACTGGGTGCCATGCTAGCCCAAAAGAATGAACTTCACAAAGAACAGGCTACTTACTATCTTAGCCGCACCCTGGTCAGTTACGAACTTAACTATGCATACGTTGAGAAACTCTGCTTGGCAGTGGTGTTTGCTACCAAAAAGCTATGCCACTACATGCTGAGCAACACTACGTATGTTGTGTCTAAGGAGAATCCATTGCGATACATGATGAGTCGTACTTATCATAGTAGTCGCACGGCAAAATGGATCATGTTGTTGACGGAATTTGACATAGAGTTTATTGGACAAAAATCTATCAAAGGACAAGTCATAGCCGATCAACTAGCAGAGGCTCCTCTTGAAGACGATCAGCCTCTGGTCATAGAACTACCCGATGATGGGGTCTTCCATGTCTCAGAATCGCCAGATTTTGATGAGCCTGAGTCACAAGCCGACATAACCCTATTCTTCGATGGTTCTAAATGTGAGCAAGGTGGTGGCGCGGGAATTGTATTCTTCACACCGTAGGGTGCTCCAATGCCCCTGTCATTTAAATTAAACTTCCAGTGCACCAACAATAATGCAGAATATGAAGCCTTGCTCCTAGGTCTTCAGACAACAATCGCCATGAACATCAAACGACTGAACATCTTTGGTGATTCGTTGTTAATAGTCAATCAAGTCAAAGGGGTATATCAATGCAAATGCCCAGTTCTGAAGGCCTATAAAGCCCTTGTGGACAAATTCCTGGCAAAACTTGAGTGGTATGACATCGAGGCACTCCCTCGATCATCGAATCATTTTGCGGACACAATGGCCTCCTTGGGGTCACTAATCCCGCAAGACCTTTCCGGTGATATGACAACCATTCAAGTCAAAACCTTATCGCAATCCGCGATGGAGCGTGCAAGCTCAGACTTGACGCCAGGAATCCACATGATCCAGATTGAACCATCCTCGGATAAGTTCTTTCGAATCCGAGATCGTCTGAAACGTGCCAACTGGGGGTCCTTGTTTTCCCCCACTCCCACTAATAGCAACACAACGCTATTCTTACAAGTTCTATCCCATTCAGCATTTGTTAGGGAAGAACTTCAAAAGGGATTGGTTGTTCATACTGTCGAGGTTTCTGATCAACAGGACTGGTATTTACCCATTAGAGACTACCTCAAGTTAGGTAATCTTCCCTTTGGATTGACGCACGCCGCAAAACGAACATTCAAGCGAAAGCGGCTAAGTATGTCTTGATAGGAGACATTTTGTATCGTCGTAGCTATGACGAAATTCTTCTTCGTTGTTTGGACCAGCAAGAGTCCACTTGGGTAGTCGCCCAAGCGCACGACGGTACATGTGGTGGCCACTTTAGTGGTATGGCCATTGCAAAGCGCATTCTTCGCATGGGATATTATTGGCCATCTTTAGAGCGAGATTGTTGCGCATATGTCAAGAAGTGCGTGAAATGTCAACATCATGCCAATTTGATGCACGTACCTTCCCAGGCCTTGCAGGCAGTCCAGTCTGCTTGGCCATTTTTGCAATGGGGCTTCGATCTAATTGGAAAGATCTCCCCTGCATCATCAGGCCGTCACACGTTTATCATAACGGCCACAGAGTATTTTACTAAATGGGTGGAAGCAATTCCGTTAACCTCTACGACAGGACCCCGTATTGTGGAGTTCATCTTGCATAACATCATATGTCATTTTGGTATTCCATCCAAAATAATCTCGGATAATGGGCCATCATTCAAGAACAAAGACGTGCGTGCTTTGACCACAAAGTACAAAATTCAGCACAACTTTTCAACACCCTATTATCCACAAGCAAATGGGCAAGCAGAGGCGTCAAACAAAATGCTAGTCGCCATCCTTAAAAATACGGTCGCAGACAGTCATAAGGATTGGCACATCCAAATCCCACTTGCCCTTTGGGCTTATCGCACTAGCATTCGAACGCCAACTGGGGCAACTCCGTTTTTGCTCGTGTATGGCTCAGAGGCAGTAATGCCTCTCGAGTTGGAAATTCCTTCCCTCCGCATATCAATGCAGGAGTTCATCGATGATGACACTCGCACGGCAGGCCCGGTTAGACCAACTTACGTTGCTTGACGAACGACGCGTTAATGCTCTCGAGCACTTACGTATCTACCAAGAGCGGCTTAAGAAAGCTTACAACATGAAAGTTCACCTAAGGGACTTTCGGGTTGGTGATTTGGTTTTGAAGGAAAACCAACAGAACTCTAATTTGCCGTCCCACCTGAGGGACAAGTTCATGGCAAATTGGTTAGGTCCATATGTCATTGATAGCAAAATAGGACCCGGGACGTACCGGCTAGCTTCTCTTGACGGTATCAAGGAAACAGAACCCTTGAATATCAGTCATTTGCGACCATTTTATATATAAGAGAGCCATGTCCCAAAAATGCTCCAAGGATCCATAAAATCACTTGGTCAAAACACAAAAGCTCCAAGGATTATCGCAATCACTTGGTCAAACCAAAAAAAGCTCCAAGGATTATCGCAATCACTTGGTCAAACCCAAAAAGCTCCAAGGATTATCGCAATCACTTGGTCAAACCCAAAAAGCTCCAAGGATTATCGCAATCACTTGGTCAAAACCAAAAAGCTCCAAGGATTATCGCAATCACTTGGTCAAAACCAAAAAGCTCCAAGGATTATCGCAATCACTTGGTCAAAACCCAAAAAGCTCCAAGGATTATCGCAATCACTTGGTCACACCAAAAAGCTCCAAGGATTATCGCAATCACTTGGTCAAAACCCAAAAAGCTCCAAGGATTATCGCAATCACTTGGTCAAACCCAAAAAGCTCCAAGGATTATCGTAATCACTTGGTCACCCAAAAAGCTCCAAGGATTATCGCAATCACTTGGTCACCCCAAAAGCTCCAAGGATTACCACAATCACTTGGTCAAAACATCAAAAGCTCCAAGGATTATCGCAATCACTTGGTCAACCCAAAAAGCTCCAAGGATTATCGCAATCACTTGGTCACCCCAAAAGCCCCAAGGATTATCGCAATCACTTGGTCACCAAAATGCTCCAAGGATGTCCACAATCACTTGGTCAAAAATAAAAAATAATCAAAAACAACAAAAATTTGCATCTCATTTCTAGGCATACTCAAATTCATCAATAGAGAGCTCTTCTCGCACCTCATATTCATATTCACAAAAATCAATCCATCAAAAATACAAAAATATGTAGCTGCATTAAGCATTGCATCCATACATTGCATATTTGTGGTCGTACAGGTCAAAGGCACCATAGGCTGTAATTGCTCCGCTAGTCCATCTTGTTCCACACTGTTCCATTTTACAAAAACAACAAAAACACCATGCATTGCTTTTACCACACTAGAGTCAGTGGTCTTTTAATGTATCAAGAGTTTTCGTGATTCAGTCATCATTTTGCTCTTTAGCCATGTAATGTATCAAGTCAGACATATTTTACGAAGGTAGAGTTACACTTGAAATACACCTTGTTACGTAACATCCCAACACAAATTAAAACACATAAAACAATTCCTAAGTTGTGTGAACGAAAGATGAAACCTGTAGGGTAATCCAAGTCACCATAAGCGAAATGGTTATCTTGCTCATCCCCCTGTGCGAATGACCCCAAGAATGTTGAGAGTTGGCAAAAGGACAAGCATCCTCCCTACCCAATTCCCTAAGAATCCCTAGTTCTCAATAGTTGCAAAACATCAAAAATTTGCAAAACGTCAAAACTCAAATATTTGACATCCTACAGTGCACACATCAAACGGCACAAACGATAGTGATTTTCATCACTCCATATCCCCAATCCCTTGCTCAAAAGAAAAACAAATCAAAATAAACAGTGATCTTATCACTACAAACGAGCAAGTATCCCAATACAATTGAAGAAAAGAAGGGAGTTGAACTTGAATCCCTGGAACTCTCAACATTCTAACAGGTCATGAGGCAAGCCTCAGTATCGGTTTGGTTGATAGCCTATCGATAACTGGCGGTAAACTTCTCGCATGACGATATATCTGTCACATTAACTTGCGTACAGATCAATGTTTGCATGTGGATGAGCTAGCTTATGGCATCCTGGATAACATCACAGATTAATCTAACTAAATACAACAAAGGAGTTAGTGGAGCTAATTAGGTGATCCTCAGTACAGGTTCGGTTGAAAGCCCATCTGGCACTGGCGGTATCCTGACAAATACCACATAAATGAACTCAATTGCACACACAGGGATGTGAAATAGCTTGGTCAAAAACAAGTCCGATTCATACCTTGTTCAAAAGTCTTGTAAGATAAAGTACAATCGTGGCTAGTGAGTTAAAACCGTCTGAGTCTCAGAAAACCTTAGCTACATTTCTAAACCAACTGCGCTACTTTTCATCCTTACAATACCATCAAAAAATACAAAAAAAAGAAAAACCACATGTATACATACAAAGTCATGCATCACAACAATCGCCTAAAAACAAAATAACAGAGTTCTAAACAGTCCTTGGTGCCATAGCCAAACATCACAAATCCCATTCATCCATTTCATCTCTGCATATCACATATAAATCAAAAACATTTGTATTCATCATAGCATATGCATCCATCAAAATAAATCAACATGCATACATCCATATTCATCAACCATACAAAAAAAGAAAACAAAACACAAAACAACAAAAAAATAGCAACACAAACAAAAAGCAATAAACATTGCGAGGACACAAGTGCTCTTGCACTTAACCTCTTGGCATAGAAAAATTGATGTCGGGGTTTACATTGTCACTATCCTACTCTCTAAGAAGGCTACCATAGCCGGACCGCTCCACGAGAAGACGGATTGTCGACAATTTCACCCCCAAATGGCATCACAAATGGGTCAAAGCCCACTAAAAAACAACAAGAAAATCAAAACAACACAAAAACAAAAAGCAATAAACATTGCCAGACACAAGTGCTCTTGCACTTAACCTCTTGGCATAGAAAAATTGATGTCGGGGTTTACATTGTCACTATCCTACTCTCTAAGAAGGCTACCATAGCCGGACCGCTCCACGGGAAGACGGATTGTTGACAATTTCACCCCTAAATGGCATCACAAATGGGTCAAAGCCCACTAAAAAACAACAAGAAAATCAAAACAACAAAAACAACAAATAAATGCAACACAAAAACAAAAAGCAATAAACATTGCCAGACACAAGTGCTCTTGCACTTAACCTCTTGGCATAGAAAAATTGATGTTGGGGTTTACATTGTCACTATCCTACTCTCTAAGAAGGCTACCATAGCCGGACCGCTCCACGGGAAGACGGATTTTTGACAATTTCACCCCCAAATGACGTCACAAATGGGTCAAAGCCCACTCAAAAACAATAAGAAAATCAAAACAACAAACAACAATAAACATTGCCAGACACAAGTGCTCTTGCACTTAACCTCTTGGCATAGAAAATTGATGTCGGGGTTTACATTGTCACTATCCTACTCCCGAAGAAGGCTACCATAGCCGGACCGCTCCACGGGAGGACGGATTTTTGACAATTTAATCCCCAAATGGTGTCACAAAAAAAAAAATCAAAACAACAAAAAATGCAACATAAAAACAAAGCAATAAGCATTGCCGGACACAAGTGCTCTTGCACTTAACCTCTTGGCATAGAAAATCGATGTCGGGGTTACAAATTGTCACTCTCCTACTCCCTAAGAAGGCTACCTTAGCCGGACCGCTCCATGGGAAGATGGACTTTCGACACTTTCACCCCATTATGGCATCACCAAAAGGGTTAACACCCACCAAAAACAGGTCCAAATGTTGGAAAAATTGCACATGCTTAATGGTAAACCATCTAAAGGCACCCTTGCACAAGTCATCTTGGGTCAAGCGACTCGTCGCTTTTCTCATGAAGGTCATTCCCTCATCGATTCGTCGCTTGAGGGGGTAGTCACACTTAGTCACCAATCAACAATCACACACCCAATTAAGGAAAACGACATGCATTCAAAGAATCATTGACAAAGACAATCACGCTCCCGCTTGGGGCAGTAAACAAGCAACAATCAAATCAATCAAACACTTGGCATTTCGTGAATCATGAACACAAGGTTCCCCTGAGGATAAAAGGTTGCGCCCTTTGCCTAATCATGACTGATCAATGTCCAAGCTCAAGTCACACCTCACCAAAATAGGTTAACACTTGAAATCAAACTCCTTAGCTCGTCAGAAGCAAGGATTCAAGAATGCATGCCCTTTCCATGCTTGGGGCATCAAAAGTTGGTTAGGTTACCAAGAAACCCTAATCATTAGTGCTTTGGTTATCTATTTTTGCTCGACGCTGCGCTATGCACAGCGCATCCCAAAAAGGGGCATCTGTAGACACCAAAACAGCACCAATCCGATTATGTGACTGCAAACACTGATCGCTTTGACAAACACAGCCCCCAGGGCAGCCCTCGGAGGTCAAACAGTGGTCCTAACCACTTTCATAGCAATTTTGTAAGGTCAAGAGGCAATTTGGCACATTTAGGCACTTTGCTCAGTATTCGTCTCACCCAGGGACGAATTCAAAATGGAATCCGTCTCACCCAGGGACGAATTCTGAATTCGTCTCTGGTAGGGACGAATTCCAAGTTTAACGGGCAAAAAGAAGAATGGCGCCAAGTGGCAGCCAAAGACAGTCAATTGATGACTCCTGCCTCGCACGCGTGTGTGGGTGGACAGATAGGCCGTTAGAGGACTGTCACAAGGGCAATTATGAAAGCCCAAGTCATGGAGGACTCCCCTCCCTCATGGGAAGACATGACCGCCACATGGCACCTATGACCAACACATGGCGCTTATGCTTCCCTCTCAAAAGAGACCCCATGGGTCTATAAAAGGTGGGACTTTTCTCACCCAAAAGAGACAGATTGGAGGCGATTTCAAGCAACGAAGTGCTGTCCGATTGATTACCCACTTGCATCTTTTTGATTCACCTTCTCACATCCACTAATCTCTTTCGCAAGGGAGGTTATTGGGTGGCTTTTGGAAGCGTGGATCCAACCCAAATCCAACATTTGACCACCTTACACCACCAATTTGCAGACATCCCAATCCTAAGAGGTTTTGGGCCCATCCCTAGTGGATTGGCGCCGGAATCAAGTGCCAACGGTGGGAGGCCCACTTGGGCACCCCCGCACTTTCTAAGTTTTATTCTAAAGCATTCTAGATTATTTTTTCATGTTGCATCTTATGTTATTCTGTTTGGTTAACTCATAGCTTCAATTTCATAACATTTTGATCAGATTTTATCATGCCTTTTGTCGCTTTGTTGTCCTACTAACTTGCAGGTGGCGATATCGAATTCCCGAGGATAGAGGCCAAATTGGGAGAATCCGACCATCTGGGTCGTCCCAAAATGGCCCCAATTACATAACCCCTCTGTTTGCAGGTGTTTTGGAGGTCTCGGGAGTCGACATTGGAGCAGCATCACCTCGGCTTTTCCAACACAGTAGAATTCGTCCCACCCAGGGACGAATTGCAGTCAGAATTCGTCCTGCCCAGGGACGAATTCCAGGTGAAGGCAGATTGGCCGACTGTTTCAGTGGCAATGGCCTTCTGGTAATATCTTCTGTCTTCTGTCAGGTTTTCAGGCCATTTGGACTCACTTTACTCATTGTTTTAGACAAATGTTTATATGCATCTTTTGGCGATTTTAGAGAACAAACACTTCTTATTTGCAGCAGGTGCTACTGACATCTTCGTTGTTTCTTTGTTCGCAGGAGGAGCAGCAGAGGTCAAGGACTCATCAACATCAGCGACGGCATCGTCTTGGCCCGCCCATCTCAAGTGTGGGCACGCGGAAAGAGGAACCTTAAGTCTTGATTGTAATCAAATTCTTTTAACGCTCCTAGCCCCTGAAAAGGGAGGAGGCGTCTTTGTAACAGAGATCAAGAGAGTTTAATGAAAGGGCTGTGTTTTCTCCATTTGCTTGTATCTCATTTCAATGCGTCTCTTTCATTTCATGCATTCTACATTTCTAGGACTTAAGCGTATTTGATTTTGAATGCATCGCAATTAGTGTTTCCTTCGCCCGGAATCTCGTGCTTTCAATAATATTTTTGGTTATTCCATATAACTTGAAAATGGAGTCCATAAATACCTTAGCCATTTTGCTTGCTGAATATGGATGTTGTATAGCATTTATGTAAGCATACTTAGAGAGATGATCCACTACCACAAAAATAATTATTTTACCTTCTGATTTGGGAAGACCTTCAATAAAATCTATTGATATGTGGTCCCACTAGTGGTCAAAAATTTGTAATGGCTGAAGAAGTCCTAGATATTTGATTGTTTCACCCTTATTGCATTGGCATACTTCACATTTGGTAATAAATATCTTGACATAAAATTTCAATCATTTCCAATAAAAGGATTGTTTTATCCGCATATATGTCTTCAAAAATTCTGAGTGCCCTGTTGATGGAGAAGCATATGATTCTTCAAGGACCATGTATTTAATAATGAAACTTTGCAGAATGTAAATATAAACTTTATTTCTTAACATCTTGTCATTATATGAAAATTAGGATGCTTGAATGACCCTAGAATCAAATATTGAATAATTTGAACAGTTTCAGTGCTCACCAACAATTCTTCTTGGAGCTAAGAAACCCATTGAGAATAAGGATCTGAAATGGTGCTGATGGAAACTTCATCTTCATATTTATGAGATAATGCATCTGTTACCATAATTTATTTACCTTTATTATACTTGATAAAGAAATCATATCCCAATAACTTTGTCAACCACTTGTTTTACTATGGATAGGAAAAGTGTTGTTCTAAAGTGCTTGAGACTACTATGATATGTTTTTATGATAAAGCAACTCCTGATTAAGTAGTATATCCATTTCTTGATTGCATGTAGAATAACCAATATTTCTTTCTCATATGTGGACCTTCCAAAAATTTCACTTGAAAGTTGCTTGCTTTCAAATGCTAGGGGATGACCATCTTGCATTAATATTGTTCCAATACCTGTTCTTGAAGCATCACATTCAATAATAAATGGTTTGTGAAAATATGGAGTTGCTAAAAGTGGAGTAGTGCATATAGCTTATTTGAGTGCCATGAATGCTTTATTGGCTACATATGACCATTGAAAATCATCCTTTTTTGTTAGGGCAGTGAGAAGAACTACAATTTTACCATAATTGAAAATAAACTTATGATAGTAACCTGTAAGACCCAAAAAACCATGAAGTTTCTTGATGATTTTGGGTAAATTCCAATATTGAATGTCTTTGATTCTATTAGGATAAACTTTAACACCTTCATGAAAAACAATATGACCCAAATATTCAACCTCTTGAATACCAAAGGAACACTTCGAGCATTTGACAAAAAAATTCTCCTTATGTAAAACATGAAGAACTTTCCCTACATGCATCAAATGATCCTTCCATGATTTACTATATATTAAAATATCATCTAAGAAGACTAATACAAATTTGCAAAGAAATGGACAAAAAACATGGTTCATGAGACTTTGGAATGTGGAGGGGACATTCGTAAGACCAAAAGGCATGACTAAGAACTCATAATGACCTTCATGAGTATGAAATATATTTTTGGGAATGTCCTCATCTCTTACTCTTATTTGATGAAAACATAAACATGTATCCAATTTTATGAAGAATTTAGCACCATGCTATTTATCTAATAAATCATCTATGATAGGGATAGGGAACTTGTTCTTGATTGTGATTTTGTTCAGCGACCAAAATTCAAGACACATACACCAAGAATTATCTTTACGATGGGCCAAAACCACTGGTGATAAATAAATACTAGTTCTATGATGAATGACTCCATGTTCTAATAGTTCTTGGACAATATTTTCAATTTTTGTTTTTAAGGTTAAGGGTATCGATACAGATATACATTAGGAGTAATACTTCTAGGAACAAGATGTATGGTATGTTCATGAGATCGCTTGGGAGATAGCCCTTTTGGTTCATTGAAAAATTCATCATAGTTAGCTATAATATCATGAAGATACTTTGAGAGAATTACTAAGGTATCTTGTGCTTGCACTTCCATGCAATTGATTTGAGCTATGAATCCATAACCTCCTTTCTTTAATATTTTTTCCATGTTGTGAGAACTCACTCAATTCCTTGGAGATGAATAGTCTTCCCATTTTATTTCCCTTCCATAAATAGTTTTCAAATGTTAAAACTAACAGTGTCTAGTTGTTTTAACAATTCAACACCCAAACTCATAATGAAGAGAGTTCCTCACCAAATGTAACTTCCTATTTGTATTGAAACTAGATATGTTCTACCAATACATTGATCATTTTATCCATTTTTAATTAAAATTTAAAACTTATCTTGAGTGGAAGAATTAATGTGTAAGTTCAATGCTTTAGTTGTCCTGATGTCAATAAAGTTACGAATACTACCTGAATCAATCAACACATGTATACATTTATGCCTAATAAAACCTGATACCTTGATTGTATGATGATTTTTAATCCCATAAGAGCATGCACTAAGATGGCCATAGTGTCCTATTTTGATGTTAATTCATTAGTATTTTCTGAGATTTGTTCTATGGGTGATTATTGTTGAATGATGTCCTCTACTTCTTCTTCTTCATCTTTATTTTCATACTATATTTGAAAGGTTTAACATGGTACACATGATTGATATTTGGGATGATGATTGTGATATTTAAATTAGAAATATCTTGATGGTTGTTCATTTTTGTGGAAGGAATTGTTGTGATATTGAGTACATGTATTAGAGTATCATATAGAAGATGTCCAATTTTTGAACTTCTTTTCAACAAGCTTAGCAATCTGTACAGTATTATCCAAAGTGTATTGATCATGTAAGTCCACTTTGATTTGAATATTTTATTTCAAACCATGTCAAAAGGTAAAATCCACCATAGAAGATTTTACATATTTTGTATATGCGAGAAGAATTATGAACTTTGAAATATAATCTTGGATAGATCTAGTTTGTTTGATCCTCAATAGGCAAACAATGTAGGAAGAATAACTACCTTCATAAAATATTTTGAGGAAAAGATATTTAAATTCAAGTCATAATATGGGATGATTATATTGACATTGCTACCAAGAGAACCATTGGTAAGCTTCTATACCTAATTTGGAAGAGGCATAAGAACATTTCTAGCTTTAGGAATACGATATAAGTGTAGGATACCCTCCATTTTAGCTAACCAACCACATGGATCCCCACCCTCAAAGGTGGACATATTAATATGTGGAACATTAACACCTATAGGCCATATTGCATATTGAAAAAATTCCCCTATATCTTGTTCTGCATTATTATTTTATCTATGGGAATTAGTTGGAGAGGGAGGATATTTGAGGTTTTTTTAATTTAATAGTTGTCTAGGAACTATTGACATATTATTTATATTAGTAGTTATTTTAGATAAGCACTCTTGTAATTATTGGTGGCATGTAGTAGGGATTATTATTTCCTCATGTGTAATATTTTCTTGGGATGAGTTGGAAGGAGCCACGGGGTTAATAGCGGGATGGTTGGGGTTAATATTGTTAATGCACAAGGGAGAATTATGTTTCATATATTTATTTCATGGATTTCATATTGGTGTTTTACAGAACCCTTCGTTTGGTTTCTCACTATGATGTAATATTCCATTTGGTTCTCTATTCCAGTCGTCACTCATGCACTAGCTTTATCTCCTAATAATGTGTGCTTTGAAATATATTTTGATAATTTTGTGGAATACCTCCAATACTTAGAATTATTATTTTATATAATAAATGCTTAATACATCTCCTTAATAGTTTCACAATTATTGTGAAGAATGTAAATGTGACTTGATTGTTTTAACTGATATATGTGTATGCTTTATCATTCTTCCTGCCTTAATTAATTTTTTCTTTTATTTGTTGGCTCGATGTGATTGGTGATGCTGGAAGGAATCAAATACCATGTTATTAAATTGAAATATATAATTTTCTTAAGGTTTTCCAACTATTTTTGAATCAGGATATTAATTAATCTTCTACCATATGTCCTTATACTGGTGATTAACATCTGAGTCTTACTATTGTATCGTGGATTGAGATAAATTTTAAATTTGATCAAAATCAATGGATATCTTACAAAAATTGTGCCATAAACCTAAATTCATTGTGAATAAACATTGTGAATCTAATTTTTTGTTATTATGGAATTGATGATTCGATTGCACTGCTAAAATGTTGACCTTGCTATCCAAATATTTGACATCTGTCTTTACGCTCATGAATTGACATGCATAGAATTGACTTGTAATTGTTCAATAATTATGCTTACTTTTGATATCCAACATTATTCTAAATTTGATTAGTTTAAGTTTTGTCAACGAAACATCAAACCCTAATCTTGAACTAATAAATCAGAGATTCTGATAACACCCTTCGAAAAGCTAATGGCATTGGATGCTTAACATCCATGAATTAATAACTTACCTTATATTTTAGGGTTCCACTCCTTAAATTTTGTTCTATACGTAATTTTATGTTTGAGTACTTGTTTCCTTATGTAGTAAAAACCAAGGAGTTGCCCTAATTTAAAGTCTTTCCAAACTTGCTACACTAAATTCTTTTTAATATAGTATACCAATAATAAAAATATTCACACAAAATTAGTGTTGTATAAAAAATACTTATTTTCTTATTGTGATACATGAGTGCTTATACTATGTGTCTTGGTTTTTCTGATCATTAAACTTTGTAGATGTTAGTTGTGTTGTTATTCTTGAGATATTAGGTATTTTTTCAAAAACTAAACTACCTTGATGAGAACCAAAATGACGCTACGATCTGGAACTTAACTAATGTGGCTAATTCTATATGAATACTAATTTTGATTCACAAAATAATACAAAGTAATACCTTGAACTCCAAGCACACTTATTTTAGTTTTCGTGGTTTTCAATGAACAAAAAAGCAATTCACAAGATTTTGGAAAGGAACCAGAAGTAGGCTATTAATATTCAACACTTTTTATTGAGATAAATTTATTGCAATCAGTAACTCTACTGTGCTATATTTATGAACTACATACCACTACGTCTCCTTAATCTACAACTCAATGATTATCTTTACTGGAGGTTTTTGAAGGTGAAATTCAATGAATAATTATGTACACTTTGCCTAGTTTGGCTTTGATACTACTTGAAGCAAAAATATTCCAAACATAATACGAACAAGAATACAAATAAGGAATCAAAAAAGGCATCAATTTTATTGCGAGACTATGAGCTTTGCTAGGGTTTTATGAGAAAAAACTACTCTTCTAGGGTTTTATGAAGAAAAACTGCTTTTGCGGGGATGGCAACAAATTTCGAAGGAGGTCTAAAAAATTGAAGGAATGTCATGATTGCATCGGTTTCGACATAGAGAGTGCATGCTCATGATGTTTTTTCATCTAAAAATAACTAGAAGGAACAGGATTTTCCAGTGCATGTCAAGAACCACTTGTTAAATAACAATGGATGTTTGGAACGATGTGAAGCCAGGCTAGTTCTAGTGGTTCAACCAGATTCGATGGCAGAATATGTGGAGTATCTAACCAAACATACCCTAATTGGCAAATTTTTGGGCATCCAAATTTCTCTTCCCTTTGTGGAGGCTTGGGTCAGGAAGACTTGGAATACTGAAGGTGATGTGGAGGTTATGCTGAGTGTGAACAACTATTTTATGGTGGTTTTCTCTTGTATTGCAGATCATAATAAATAATTTGAAGGGGGTCATTATTTCTATAACCAGGTGGGACTCTTTTTTAAACCCTGGAATGTGGGTTTCAACCCATCATAGGAGCGGCCATCGTGGATTCTAGTATGGGTGCGGCTTCCATGGCTCCCATTGCAATTCTGGAGAACCTTGCATAAGATTGCCCTTCTACTTGGGAATCCGGTTGGACCATCATAATAGACAATGGATAAAAAGGTAATATTTGTTGATCATATTTGTGTTGAAATTGAATTAAATAATCCTATTCCATATTCTATTGAAATACAATTTGGATCAACTATATGGGTTCAAAAACTTGACTATGAAGCTCTTCCGTTTTATTGTCGAATTTACCGTGAATATGGACACCTGCAAAGAAAATACCCTAATTTTGTCTCACTTGTGGCTTCAAATCCTGGGCCCTCTTGGTTTGTACAAAGTTTAGATAAATTAAAATCCCTGATAAAGTAAGGGGAATGGGATAAGGAAGGTTTTGTTTTGGTAAAAGCCCAAAATAGAGGATGAAGGGCAAATAAAGACCTTAAGGATAGCTAGCCAGATTATCTACTCAACCATTTTGAAATATTATATGATCTTGATTAGTGCATGGAGATACCTAAAATATTGCTACCTGATACAAATATAATAGGGCCAAATTATATGTCTCTTCTTGAGGGAGAACTTAAGGAATCAGATCTGGGGTATTTAAATGAAGAACAAAGGGCTTTGGATCTGAGTATAGGGGACATGGTGGGGTCTAGCCCTATAAGGGAGACTATTTTAGAAAGTGGTACAGATTTAGTTATGCCCTCTCCTACTCAGGAACTGATGTAGTCATCCTTGGACTGCAAAACTCCTACAGTGTTGGGATTGCAAAAAAAAATAATTAAAAAAAAAATTAGGATAAGAATATGAAGGTGGGTCGAAATAAGGACAAGGATAAAATTAAGTTAATGGGGGAGACTTTGGTGGAGTCAGGATTGGTGAGAACATTGGACTCCCATTTTTATAACCCCAAAAAATTATTATTCTCTCATGGAATGTAAGGGGGTTGAATAGCATCCTTGGAAAAAAAGTTGTTCATGATTTGGTTCGTTTGCATTCTCCGGATGTGGTGTTTATTCAGGAGACTAAATTGGCTATTGATAGTATGTTCAATATTGCTCCCAATTTGTGGAGAAGGGGGAAATTCCAATGTATTGGTGCATGTGGATATGTTGGTGGCATCACTTGTTTATGGGATCTAGTTAAGATATCCCCTCTTACTTAAATTTCTAGCAAATGGTCTATTTCAATGGTCGGGCATGATAATGAATCTGGTGAAATCATCCTACTTACAAATATGTATGCTCCTATTTATTACAATGGTAAAGTGAATTTGTGGAAGCACATTTTCTTTGTGAGAAGTTTGGTTCCCCTATACCCATGGATTTTGGCTAGAGACTTCAACTCTATCACTTATCTAGAGGAGAAATGTGGTGGGGTGGACCGTCTCGAGCATTTTTCTTTTGTCTTCAGTGCTCATACCCAGGCCCTAAACTTGGTTGACATCAAGCCAGATAATGGGATCTTTACTTGGCATAATAGAAGGTCTGGGGAAGCTTCCATATCAGATATACTAGATAGGTTTTTGATATCCAATTATTGGATGGGTAATAACAGATGTTCTAGTTCTATGATTTTTGAGGGTAGGGGATCTGATCATTGGCCTATCAAACTCTCTACTTTGGAGTTAGGGCTAAAAAAGAATCCCTCATTTAAGTTTCAACTTATGTGGCTTTGTGATCCTAAGCTTCATGATTTCATGTGAGGCTGGTGGACCATTGGCAAACCTCCTCATGGCACTGCTACGTATTACTTTATAAAGCGACTACAATTTGTAAAACATAAATTGAAGAGATGGAATAGAATAAATTTTGGGAACCTTTCCTTGGCTAAGCTGGCAGCTCTTAGGAGGATGGAATAAGCTTCAAGGAAGATTAGAGTTCAGGGATTCATGAAGGAGCTTCTTGTTGAGGAATCTGAGGTTGTGAAAGACCTTGTTGAATGGGAACTGAGGGAAGAATTTTTTTGAAAACAAAAAGCTCGAGTAGATTGGCTTTAGGAAGTGGATAGGAACACAATATTCTTTTATAACTCAGTTAAGGCTCACTGTAATGGTAACCTGATTACCTCTCTTATGAATTCTCAGGGTGCCCTGCTCTCTTATTTTAGGGATATTTCCAAAGAGACTAAGAGGTATTTTTCCTCTCTCTTCAAGCAGGACTCCCTATCAGATGATGAGAATGAAAAGCTTATTCTAAACTGTATTCCAATGATTATTTCTAGAGAGATGAACGAGCACTTTATGGGTCCAATTTCCCTTGAGGAGTTGAAACATGTTGTATTCAATATGAAAAAAGGAAAAGAACCAGGCCCAGATGGATTCCCAATTGAGTTTTATTACAAGTTTTGGGATTTAATCAAATTTGATCTTTTGGAGGTGGTCCATGAGTCCTAAAATAACAAACATATGGTAATGGACCTAAATGCTACCTTTGTTATGCTTATACCCAAAAAAGAGGGAGCACATTCCTTGGATATGTTTAGGCCTATTGCTCTCTGCAATGTTGTGTATAAGATCATCACAAAAATTATTGCTGAGAGGCTGAAGATATGGTTGAGCAAAATCATCTCTGAGGAGCAAGGGGGGTTTGTTGTTGGCCGACAAAACTTGGATGGGGTTGTTATTGGTACAAAAGCTATTCACTAGATGGAAAATTCTAAGGAAGAAACTATGTTCATTAAGTTGGACATGACCAAAGCCTATTGTTGGGTCAGATGGTCCTTTCCTCATAAAGTTCTTGTTGATTTTGGATTTGAGGAGGAATGAATTAGATGGGTGATGAGCTGTGTTTCTTCTTCCTTATTCTATGTTCTTTTTAATAATGAGCCACCAGAGTTGTTTGAATCCTCAAGGGGATTGAGGCAAGGAGATCCTTTATCTCCTTATTTGTTTATCATTATGGCAAAAGTGTTGGGAATATTGCTCAAGTCTCAAGTCATGCAGGGTCTCATTCAGGGGTGGAAGTGGAATAGTAGTTTGCCACCTCTTTCCCACCTTCAATTTGTTGATGATACTGCTTTGTTGGGAGTTGCCACTATCAGGTAAGCTAGCAATATTAGACAGTCTCTTGACATATATCTTGGTGCTTACAATTGATTAATGAGGACAAGTCTTCTATTTTATTCTTCAATACCCCTCCTCTTATTCAAGACAATATTGCTCGCATTCTAAGATTATAGGTTGGGAATCCCCCCTTAATTTATCTTGGTATTCAAATTTCATCTCACCCTCTACCTATATCTTCTTGGCAGTCTATGCTTGATAAGTTTAGAATGAAGTTGTATCACTAGACTTTCATATGGATATTCATTGCAGGTAGAGTGTTGCTTTTAAAATATATTGTTCAAGCTTTACCCATTTATAGATTTTTTTTACAAATAGCTCCTTCTCACTTCATCAAGGACATGGATGCTTTGTCAAGACAATTTTTATGGTCTAGAAAACTTGATCAATCTAAATGGATTTTGGTTAGGTGGGATTCTATATGTAGGTCGGTGCAAGAGGGAGGCTTTGGGTTGGGATAGACAACTCTTTTTGGGCAAGTTTTGGCTATAAAACTTTATTGGATATGGTGTACCCATCAAGATCATATTTGGGATAAAATAATATCTTGTAAATAGTTGAGAGGTATTTATGAGGCTGAAATCCCTAGAATTAGCTTGGTTGGAAAAGGTTCAGTTATATGGGACATTCTAAAAAGAGGAGCTAATTTAATCAAGAAGGATTTGTTCTGGATTTGCAATTAGGGATAAAATGCTCTTTTTTAGGAGGATTCTCGGGATGGCCACCCTCCTATATTGAATCAATATCATAGTCTACGTTCCCTAAGAATTTTTTTCTTGGAAGCAGGCTAGTATCATGTGGAGGACTTAAAAAAAATTTAGTATTTTGGAAATATGGAGATGTACAGGTGGAAATATCCGCAAGAATGGTCCTAGAGGGGACTGGCCAAGGATAGAGAGGTTCTTGCTCTTATTATTACAGGGAGGAATTGTTCTTCATTAATGGGTAAAGATATTTTGGTTTGGAACCTTGATCCTAATGGAACCTACTCAGTAGCTTATGGTTATAAGGTTCTTGATAAGCGAAAGTATGGGAGTCTTCTTGTCACTTGGTGGAAAAAGGTGTGGAACAAATTTGAATGGCAAAAATGTAACTTCTTTATCTGGTTGGTAGCTTGTAATAATGCCTCACTTGGGATAATGTGAGGAAGAGGGGATTTTAGGGTCCTCTTTTTGTGTCTTTTGCAATAAGAATGAGGATGACTCTTCTCATTTATTTTTCCAATGCTCCTTTGCCAAATACATTTGGAACCATTGGTGGAGTGCCTATAACCATCCATGTTTTCATGTGCTATCCCTGTTTGAGTTTTGGAGTAGTCTGGGCAGACCTCAAGCCAAGGTCCTCTTCCTTTGGGTGGCTTGGAATTTGAGCCCTTCTTACATCATCTGGAAAATTTGGCTTGAACGAAATCGACACATATTTTAAGGTAGTTATTTGGTTGTTCAACAGATCTAGCAAAGGATCTTGTATATGTTTCAAAAAGACATCCATAGCAAATGTGATGTGGACCCTCTTTTGGATTCTAGGGAGGAGAAGGTACAACAAGCCCTTGGTCTCTTTGGGGATGGTGTGGACTCTTCTATCGCTAGTAGGGTTCCTCAGCTAAGCAAGAATGTTAGGAGAGATGGTAGGTGAAGGTCACCCCCTAAAGGAGTTTTAAAAATTAATATTTATGGATCGTCCAGGGGTAATCCTAGACATGCTAGCATTGGTTGTGTTGGGAGAGATTTTACTGGTAGTGTCAGTTTTTTCTTTTCCATTTATAAAGGTTTTCACTCCAAAAATTTTATGGAAGCTCTTAAAATTCTTGAGGCCTTGTAGAGGGGGTTTTCTCTTGGCTAGCATAGGATTATCTATGATTTTGACTCTCAAATTGTTGTTAATATTTTAAACAATAAAAGGGTGGAGGAATTTAATTGGCAGTTGGCCTCTGTACCTGTTCAGATTATCATAATGAGTGAAGAGTTCAAATTCATATGATTTATGTACATTCCAAGGAAATAGAATGTGGTTTTTTATTACCTGGCCAAAAGGGCTTCTGAGCTACTGGATCTTTGGAGTATCGATAATTGGGAGAGTCTCCCATATGGGGACTCTAAACACCTGTGGGAGTTGATCCACAAGGATGTACAAACTTAATGTGGTTTATTCTTGTTGTATTTTTTGGGTGTCATCATATTCTAGTGGTTTTAGCCTATCTGGATTTTTATTTGAGTCTTGGTTGGAAGCTCAGTTGTTCTCTATAATCTAGACTTTTTATCAATAAATTTTTACCCCTTTATTTAAAAAAAAGAATACAAATAAGGAATCAAATTTTATTTGTCACTTTAGGAGGGCTGAGTCCTTTGCCACTTAGAGAGGTATAATACTCTTATGAATGTGCAATCAGATAAAATATCATTGATGATTAGAAATAAATCAACCAACTTCTATTTATAATAATAAATCAATGAATAAGTGAAAGTTGGAAATATAGCCGACTTGGTTATATTGGTGTTGTAACATTTTTCATATTTTTTCTTGCTAGTATCAAGATTAGGTATTATTATTCTATTCCTTAATATTATTTTACAACTTTCCTTTTCATTATATTTATCCTCTTATGGCTCTACTAAGGAAGCTTTTGACTTATCCTACTCATTTTATGGTATTTCCTTGTTAATGGTAGAGGTATTATCATCTAACATTGCATTTTCTCTACCATTTTATGTCTTCTAAATTGAGCATCATAATTCAAGAGTATCTTATATAAATTATGAGGTACATTCCTTAGATTCAACAAGAATGTTCATCCCTAAATCATAATCATACTAAGTAGACAAATCCATGTTAATATTATGATCCTATTCTACCATATCCTTTAAGCTTTAATTTGCTTTCTTTTCATAGGATAAAGCTTCAAAAGAACTGGTATTTCTTCCAATATATTTTCTACTTGATGTCCATTATTTATTTACTTTCATCTATCTGGCCATATTTTTTGGAAATTGAAAGTTATCCTCACACATGTCCATTTATAAGTTTTCTTGTAGTTTTCTATATATTTTTCTATTATACTTTTCTTAAATAATGATTTCTAAATATACCTCACCTCATGACATATTCTATATATGTTTTTGTAATCCATCATTTAGGTCCAAAAATTACCCCCATACTTTAGAATCATTGATTTTGGTAAAGGTTTTTTGACATCAATCATGACCAATATTTGAGCATAACTAGCCAAGAATCTATCTTTTGTAATTCCTAAAATCTCAAGGAATCACCCTAGCGTTTTGCCTATTTTCTTGAAGGTATTTATTTCCTTTAATTCAATGGAAAATTCATACATCATGACCTAGATTGGTACTTGGGATATATTTATAATTTTAGGTGCAAAGCCTTCATACCAATGGGCAAGGAAGACTCTTGTTCTTACCATCAACCAAGGACCCCATTTTAAGATACTATATTTTTCTTCCTTATAAAAACATGGATAGGAAGAAACCTTTGAAAAAAAAGGGTAGACTCACTCCTAGAGACTTCCATCTCTTATCAATCCATTTTATTAGAGTTGAAGCCCATTGCCAAGACCCATTAAATTTACCAATAACTATCTTATCTTTTGAGCAATGAGGATCACCACTCTAGGAAGTACTCCCTAATCTCTACTACTAGGGATGATTCTAATAATTTAGCTATAAATAAGTCCATGGGAAGAAAACTATACCATAATATCCACTAAAATTTACTAGTATATTCTTTAGTGATTATATTATTTAAAAACAAACCTACAATAACCTATATGTAGAACTTCTAAGGTCATGAAGGAAAAAGTGAAACATAGATAAAAATATTTATTCTCAAAGAGGATATCCTACCTTCTTGATGCCCTAGTACTTCACTATTCTTCCCATTATTTGAACCCTAGCTGATAGATATATGCGATTCCATTTCTTAAAACTTTAAAAATCACCACTGCACTTGTTTTGGATGGACAACTTCATAGGCTTGTATCTCCCTCAATACTAATTTGATTTATTCATATGAATATTTATTTTAAATCTCTTGAAATTAGGCATTCATTGGTGCACGAATCATATGAATCAGACAACCCTTCACAAAGATATGGCTCATAAAAAATTTAATACTTATTTAGAAAAAGTTACCCTAATGTTTCCCTTATTACAAATGGTTATCTTCACATGATCATATCTCCCTCAATGCTACTTGAATTATTTTGTATAACCACTCATTTCAATGCTCTTTAAATTTTGCATAAAATGGCACAATAATAGTCTAAATTGGACAAATCCATGCAAATATATGGATCCTAAAAAAGATTATTTGTTCTTCAAAAATAATTGTCATAGCTCTCCCAATTCATAATTTATTAGGTTCTCATATGTGTTGTGTGATAAAAATTTACCAATCATTCAGTCAAAAGTTTTAACATATCACAGAGTCAAACTTTCTTAGAAGAAAATCACTTATGTTACTAAGTATTTCATTTTATTGATATAGTTCCCTTGTCCAATTATTTTTCTTAAAAATAATTATTTACTTTTAAAATTATTTTACAATATTTCATACATGTTGGTTACATATCCCCTTCTTAGAATGATCATAGAAAACATAGTTGATTTTATAAAATAATACATAATGAATATAGTTAAATATAAAAGTTTTTCTCAAGAACCTAATAAAAATAAATATTTCTTGCTTAGCCCAACAAGATTTAAATTTTTTTATATTTATACAACTTCTGGACATGTATATACTACAATACTATATGTGATATGTATTATCCTTTAAATAAGTAGTTATTGATAACCTTTTAAAAGTAAATGAAGCACATGTGTAATTATATTATTCATGAATTGAGTTTTATAGAGATAAATTTATTAACAAGACTAAATTGAAGATTATAGGAAATATTTCTACAACACAACAAAATATTTGTTTGTAATTTTTATATTGTTTTTATTGGTGATCTAGGCTACTTACTTCTTGTTAAGGATAAATTATACTCAAGAAAAAATGTTACTTTATCATGGAAACATTTTGATAAAATTGCTATATTAAATAAAATCTTCTATTTACATAGCATTGTTATACAACAAGTCACAGTTATGTTTCATATCCAAACCAAAATATATTAAATAAATTAGGACATTGAGTTTGATAAAGGTGCTATATTGGATTATTATTATTATTATTTTGTCTACATGACATTGTTCTCCAGTAAGTCATATTTTTTTTAATAGGTTAAAAACAAGGGTACATTGAGGGCACACTTCCCTTAAATTGAATATGGGTCTCCATTAGAAAAATTGAATGTCATTTTCCATTGTGGTGTCCCTATTATAACTTCAACAAATCATATTTTAAGTTATATATTCAAACAATTATTAAATAAGAAGTAAAATATTGAATCCTTATGTAAAAAGTAATTATATTTTTATTTACTAAATCAATAATAAGCTTTAAGTATTTAGTTCAAACTTATTTATTGTATCACACAATAAGTATATATTCTAAAATCACTATACATTATAAATTCATAAAACATACCAATTGTGAGTGACAACATTAAACAAGAATGATATTGACTTATCACTAAACTTAAACAATTGATAATATTATGTCCAAATAGGAGAAATAATAACCTTCCAAAAACAAATTGACCTAGTATATATATGATTTTTTAACCAAAAACAAATACCATTCAAGTTAAATTCATATTAATTATATTATAATATAAAATAGAGTATTAAAAAACTTGATAATTATATATAATTTAAACTTCAATTTTTATAAACAAATTAATTAAACGAATACTATTTTATCAAAACTCTTTACATTCATAGAAGTCACAACCAAGTTTCTATTAGAATTTCACAATAATAGATATGCAAAGTATTACACAAAATATGAAGAGAAGAGTGGAACTGATTGATTTATCTCTAGGATCAACTCTGTATAAATAGTAGAGTTGATCATTGAGAGCCGTTAGATTTACAACAACTCATCAAACCTGATGAGGACACAACTTAGAGTTCTCCTGACACATGGAGGAGTGGAAACTCAAGTGTGTATCCTAGTGAACTTAAGAGAATATTCACTTATTCTAACACCCCCCTTAAGTGATACTAGGGGAGATTGTATAAATGAGTCCCGAAAATGAGGCCTCATTAGGTACTCATGTACAACATAGATAGTTGGTGGAAAAAACCCCTGTGGGGAAAAACCAACTATCACTTCTTTGTTTTGAAATGATGGTAAAAACCCAGTGGGAAAAGCCACCATACAAAAGCAAAGAAGTATGAAAGAGGCTTGTCTTCGGATGGCGAAGATTGTCCTCTTTAACAAGTAAAATATGAGTCTCGGCAAGAAGGCTTGATTAGGTACTCATGTACAATATAAAGAGAGGTGGAAGACCTCTTTGTCAATGCAGTTTTAACACTCCAAGTTTCTCTCGCAACTGAAGGTATCGTGGAGAAGGAAATGACTTGGTGAAGATGTCTGCAAGCTGATTCTCTATTGGAATATATTCCAAAAGTATATCTCCATTCTGAATATGTTTCCTGATGAAGTGCATGTGGATCTCAATATGTTTGGTGCACTAATGCTCAATTGGATTACGTGCAATATGAATTGTGCTTTGATTGTCACACCATAGAGTTATAGGCACTTCTTGGAAAAACCTAAATTCTTTGAGAATTTGATGAAGCCATAGGGCTTCCTGACTGGCTATAACTGCTACTCTGTATTCTGCCTCTATAGAAGATAATGCTATTGTTTGTTGTTTCTTGCATAACTAGGCTACTAGTGAAGAGCCAAGGCAAAAAACATATCCAGAGGTAGAACATTTGTCTTCTACTGATCCTGCCCAATCTGAATCTGTATAGCCACTGATATCCATGGAGTCTCCTCTATAGGTGAGCCCAAATTTTGTAGTACCCTAAAAATAATGAAGAATTCTTTTAGTTGCTTGCCAATGATTGAAATGAGGGTTATGAGAAAACCTGGATATGAGACCAACAACATATGAGATATCTGGGCGAGTATGAGTGAGGTATAACAGACTACCTACAAGCTGACGGTATAGAGTAGCATCACAAGGAGGGGATGAGCAAGAAGAACTGAGATGAATGCCATATTGAAAGGGGGTAGGAGAAGGTTTGCAATCTATCATTTGAAACTTCTTAAGGATATCATGAGTGTACTTTTGTTGACATAAGGTGATTCCTACTTTATTTTGTTTTATTTGAATCCCAAGGAAAAAATGAGCTAGTCCTAGATCAGCCATTTCAAATTTCTTAGAGAGGGAGGCTTTTATATTCTGAATGTGAGTGAGGTTACTACCAGTGAGAAGGAGGTCATCAACATAAAGAACAAGAATGGTGATATTTCCTTTACTTTTCCAAATGTAAACTGTATAATCAAACTCACAATGAAAAATCCTGCTGAAAGAAGGAAGGAGTCCATATTTTCATACCAAGCTCTAGGGGCTTGTTTGAGGCCATATAGAGATTTTTTAAGGCGACAAACAAGAGAGGAGTCTTGAGTAAAACCAACAGGTTGTTCCATGAATATTTCTTCTTTTAAATTTCCATGTAAGAAGGCACTTTTTACATCCATTTGGTAGATTGGCCATTTATGGAAAGCGGCCAGAGCAAGAACTAATCTAACAGAATCCATTTTAGCAATAGGAGCAAAGGTTTTTGTATAATCAATACCCTCTATTTGAGAAAAACCTTTGGCTACAAGATGAGCTTTGTGTTTATCTATTTCCCCATTTGGTCCATATTTTGTTTTGAAGATCCATTTACATCTAACTAATTTCCTTCCCTTGGGTAAGGGAACTAAATCCCAAGTATCATTTTTTATTAAGGAAGAAAATTCGTTATCCATGGCATCTTCCCATTCTTTTATACCTGAGGCTTCTTTGAAGGTTTGAGGATCAGAGGAAATGGATTGACATACAAGACTAGAACCTGTGGGGTTGGTTGATCTATTTGAGGGAAGATTTTGAATGTAGGGAGTAGCTTCTTTAACAATAGTGTAGGCCCATTTTGGCATAGAAGAGGGAGTTGAAGGAGTTGAAATACATTGAGAAGGAGTTACAGGATCTTCATCTTGATTATAAATAATCAAATTAACTTCAAGGGTTGGTTCTTCATGATATTGAGGTTCCACTATAGGAGAAGGCTCAATGGAGGAAGAATCCTTAGGAGGTTCTTTTTGAGGGAATGTTTCATCAAATTGGACATTCCTATGAAAGAATACCTCATGAGTTGAGGGATCAAGAAGTCTGTATGCTTTCAATTCTTCACAATAACCAAAAAATATGAGTTGTCTACTTTTCTTATCAAGAGCCTTCCTTTTCTTCTTTGGAATGTGAGCCCAAGCTAAACATCCAAAAATCTTAAAATTGGAAACATCTGGTTTTAAGCCAGTCCATGCTTCTTTAGGGGTTATTTGGTCAAGGGCTTTATGAGGTGTGCGATTTTGAATATAATTTGCATAGTTAATAGCCTCTACCCAAAATTTTTTTGGAAGATCTCTTGAATGGAGCATACAATTAGCCATCTCTTTTAATGTCCAGTTTTTCCTTTCTGCAATGCCATTTTGTTGAGGATTATGGGAGATAGAATGTTGATGAATTATACCATTATTAGAAAGAAATATGGAGAATTCTTTACTACAATATTCCCCCCATTATCAGTACGAATCTTCTTGACTTTGCAAGAAGCCTGATTTTCAACTAAGGCTTTAAATATTTTAAAGTGGGATAACACATCACTTTTATATTTGAGGAAGTAGACCCAGGACCTTCTAGAAAAATCATCAATAAAGGTAAGAGCATACTTTGCTCCTTTAAAGGATGTTTCAGGAAAGGTCATTAAGTCACTATGGATTAATTCTAGAGGAGATGAGGTTTTAAGAGAACTACTTGGGTGAAAAGGATCTTGATGCTGCTTTCCAAGGGCACATCCAGGACAAACCCCATCAGAAGAAGAGACTTGGGGTAATACTTTAACCATATTATGGGTGTATAAGTCCTTTAGGTAGATATAATTAATATGACCAAACCTTTCATGCCATTTTTGACTTTCAAGATTACTATGAGCCACAAAACAGGAGGCTCCTTCTAGATTTTGAAAGCCTTTGAAGTAAAAAATATGAGAAATATGATCAATATCCCCTTTTGCTATAAGCGAATGAGGGGATTGAAAATCTCTTATCTCAACTCCTGTTGGGGAGAAGAGAACAATCTTCTTATTTCCAAAAGTACAAATTTGATAAATGGATAGGAGATTGGTGGCAATGTCTGGAACATAGAGAACATTGTTTATAGAGCCACCATAAATGGTTATATTCCCTTTCCCTTTGATAGGAATGAAGGAAGAGTCTCCTACTTCTATGCTATGAGTAGAGCTAGAGGAGATAGAAGAAAAAGACTTTTTTGAAGCAGACATGTGATGAGTTGCTCCAGAATCTAGGACCCAATAATTAGAGGAATATTTGGAGGTTTTTCCTTGAACATTAAGGGCTTTTCCTATTTGCTTATTATTTTCTATCTTTTGATCTTTTATGGTTGCCTCTAGTTGCTGTAATATTTTCCAGCATTTGTTAGCAGAGTGACCATTATTTTTATAGTGGGTACAAGTAATGGGAGTCTTTTCCTTCTTTTTGAATTTTTCTTTGGAGGATGTGGAGGCTACTAAGGCTTTTGAAGAAGAGTTTTCATATCTAGCAAGTTTGGTCTCCTCCCTAGTTAATCTATCACAAAATTCTTCTAAAGAGGGAATTTTAAAGGTTGCACCAAGAGCATCTTTAGTAGATATGAAGGTGGTTGCAAATATTTGAAAAATACCATTTAGTTTTGAAAGGATTAGATAAATACATTCTTCTTCTGACTTAGTTTTCCCACTACCTTTATATTGGGTGAGGATTTCTTTGAACTTAGTGAGGAAATCAATAATACTACTAAAATCTTCAGGAGATAAAGAAGTTAATTCAGCTTCTAGTTGCATTGATCTCATCCGATCTACTTTTCCAAATAGGGTTTTTAATTTCTCCCAAATTTTATGAGGAGTTTTGCAATATGTAATATGAAACCACAAGCTTTCATGAACATTGGTGCTAATAATACCCATAGTTTTGTGCATTTTCCCTTTATGAACAAATATTTCATATTCTTTATCAAATTATGGTTGATTTTCTTCTAATAAGTGAGTAAGACCTTTTTGAGAGATGAGATTTAGAATTTTAGGTTTCCAAGTGTGAAAATTATGAGGGGTGAGAGGCTCAATTGAATTCATTTTTGAGGTTTTTAAGATATTTAAAATTCCCCCCTTAAAATTGCAAAAATGGGAGATAAAGCGGGAAATGAAGCTTGTTCAAAAAATAGGTAACTCAATTATACATGCCCTTACTTGAGGGAAACTATAAGTATAAAGAGGCCTATTATTGTTTGCTTTAGATTTCCAAATCTTGAATGGATCACAATACCCACCCTTACTTGAGGGAAACTATAAGTATTGTGAGCATAAGAAGTTTTGGTTTGAAATGCAAAGGGGAAAAAAGTTTGAAAATAGTGATCTCAACAACCCGCCCTTACGTGAGGGAGACTATAAGGCGAGAGATGCCCAAGGTAAACTTTTTGATAAGAAAATATTTGTCAGGCCGTTATACCAAGTTTTCCAAAAAACCCACCCTTACGTGAGGGAGACTATAAGTTTTTAGGATCTTGATACATGGAATGTAGACAAAAGATATTTAGAATAAGGAAAGGAAGATGCAATAGTGTTTTTATTTTAAAATATATATTAATAAAAACAAAACTTAAACAATTATTGAGATATGAGATCTAAAAAATATTTTCTATATTGAGTATAAAAGCCAAAGAAAATATTTACTTTGAAAAAATAAAATTATTTTAAAATGTAACTGAAAAATAAAGTACTTTAAATGAAAATGCTTTAAATATATTAAATGAAACAATTATTTGTATATAATGTAAAAAACAAACAATTATTTAATTTGAAATTAACTTTAGAAAAGAAATGAACACTAGATTTCTAATCTACGTTAATATATAGTGGGAGGAAATAATCAAAGGAAATATGGCAAAGTAAACACCCCCTGCATAAAGAGTGCGAAAATGTTGCACCGTAGAGCCCCCCCAAATGATAATTTTATTTATTTTTACAAAAAATGTCTCCGTCTATGGGTGACCCAAAAGGAGGGCAGCCAAAATAAATGTCGACAAAGGAGCGTCAGTGAAACGATTTGCACCCAAAATAAATATGGAAAAAAAATACAGATCCTTTCCGAACAGAAAAAGAAATAGGTGAAACTATTCGATAATATCTCGAAATGTTCCGCAGGTGCCTCGTATCATCAGACCCTCTAAGAAGTGAACCACACCAAGATGTACCAAGTGAAGCACACCAGCAAAGTCAAGAGTTATCGAGCGAAGCACACCAAGAGTTCCAGAATCTATCAGCGGGGCTCCTTTACGATCACTGCAGGAAAAAAAAATATACAAAATAGAAGGAGGCAGCTATATATAAAAAAATTGTATTCGTTATTTTGAGAGCAATATAATTATGAGAAAGCAATCAATATAATTTTGAGAACAATATAAATCTCCTTTGAACGTATTTAGAGCTCTTTGCGCTGATTCAAACTGAGAGGAGCCTCAACGAGCGCTCCGGAAGTAGAAATCCTGCAACACTTCGAGGTAAAAAATGAGAAGAGAAATTTTCTAAAAGTAATATCACTAGATACTTGAAATATGTAAAACTTTTAGAAAGGATGAAATATATAAGCTTTCAATAAAAGAGCGTCGTGTGCGAAATTGGAGTGCGTCGGAATATTGAATAGGAGTAAGGGAATGATGCCAACTTTCGTGTGTAACAAAAAAAAATAGTGGTTGTACCAAATTTCGTGTGTAGCAAAAATATTTAGACCTCTCAAAGAGAAGCCAAAATCCTTACCCTTGCCTGAACTGTCCCCACAGGAACAATTTGTATAAATTTTAGTTTGATAGATAAAGAAAAAATTAATAAGTTTTGAAGTGAGGTTATTCTTTTTTTTAATTGTTGTTATGTTGTTTTTTTAATGGAACCTCTACAAATTTTAGTATTTTGGGTAAATATAAACTCAACCTGTAGATAAAGACAAAGTCAACAAAATTTAACAGTGGGTAAAACTAAAGTTAATAGACCATAACCATATTATTATTATTATGACAGCCAACTAGATAGAAGTAGACCCATATTATTATTATTATTTTATTTTATAATATTTTTAATAATCCTTAACCTCTTAAGTAAAAATGAAGTTAATGGAACCCCAATCTTTTAGTCTGCATGGAACATCCGAATGTTTAAGTTTTGAGATCTTTCCAGAAAAACTGTGTATGTGAAATTTTATGCACAAAAAAAAGTTTTTATTTGGGGATCCAATAGACCATGTTCATTTCATTTAAAAAACAACTACTAACTAACCTATTTCTTTTAAAGAACTCATTACTAGATTATATTCTCCCAAAAATTTTAAACGATAGCTGACAATTTTTTATTATTTTTTTAAAATCCTTATTTTTCGTGAACTTTATTTCTTTTCCAAACTTGTAGTTAGTTTCCCTTCTGTTTACGGCTTCAAAAGTTAGAAAGACCATTATATTGTTCGTTTAACATAAGTATATTGAGATTTTAAAAAATAAATTGGATTAAGGAAAGTTTAATATATTTTACTTACCCGTTTAAATTGGTTAAATATATAGTAACATGCGCAGTAATTATTAAAGTTAATAAAAAATTAAATATTTTTAATTATGATAATTTAATTTATAATTATTAATTTTTATAAATAATAATTTTTGTTTTTTTGAATAGTTTGAAATTATAATTTAAACTTTTATAATTAATTTTTTTTAAATTTTATTGGACAAAACTAATTTAAAAACTTATTCTAAAAGTACCATTATACATGAAAATAAATTACTTTATTTTAAAAAAAGTTGGAAAAGAAATGAATAGTTAAAACTCTTTAAAAAAAGGCGACGCGCCCTTTACAAATGCGACGCGCCCTTCCAATCGCAACCAGTCGGCGTACCACTTTTCCTTCTAGGAGCAAATTCCAGCTATATAATAGCGTGAAACGATTACTCTTTCTCGATATTCGTCGAAACGATACTAGAAGAAAATAGCTCTTTGTCGATATTCATCGAAACGAGAGTAGAAGAAAATAGCATAAGGTGTTAGAAAAGAGTCACCCATTACAAGTTTAAATCCTGTCTCACTGGTTTATTTTTGCCAGCTTTAAACCTGTAACCACTAATTTTTTTCCTCAGTTCTAATCACCAAAGAAGTTCTCTCTCAAAATGAACGGTTTGTCGAACTCATCCCTATCCGTCTATATGGACGATATTCAAGATCAGCTTGTAAACCAAGCAGAACATGTAAAGAGAGAGAAACGCAAACTAAAACATATTGCAGATCGAGACGAGAATATGCCGTGGAGGGAGGGTATGTCTTGGGGAGCTAATCGATTAAAACATGGACAAGAGGCTGTCACCCGAGTTCTTGCGCCGGCAAGAGGAAGCTGCAGTCGCCGTTACAGTTGCGAGGTGCAACTAGAGAAGATAAAGACGGAGAAAATGGGAATGGAAGATGAGAAAAAAACAATGCAGGAAGAAATGGAAAGTGTAGGACAGAAATTGCAGCAAAGTACGGAAAACGAGAGAAAATCAATGCAGCAAGATATCATTGAACTGAGAGAGGAAGTAAAAATACTAAAAAGGTTCAAGATCGATCATGTGGAAAAATTAGAGACGATGAAAAAGACTGAACAGAAATATTTGGAAGAATTGAAGTCGATGAAAAAGAGTGAAGAGGAACATATGCAACAATTGGAGTGTAAAAGCCGAGAGGTCGTAGAGTTGCATAAAAAATTAAAGGAAAGAGAGGAACATGTGCAAGAATTAGAAGGAACGAAAAAAACTAAGGACAACAACGTGGGGCAAATTGAGAACCTACAAAAAGAGTCTTTACGTTTTCAGGAAAGATTAAATGAAATGGAGAATCATTTGGCTCGGGAGAAAATCAGTGCTAGTTTGAAACATATTCAAGAAGTAGAAACGATGAAATATGCTGAACAGAAATATTTGCGAGAAATTGAGGACCATAAAAGGAAGGTTTTACATTTGCAAGGACAAATTGAGGACCAAAAACAAAAGGTTTTATATTTGAGTAACTGCTTTGAATCGCTTCAGGAATTAAAAATAGGGAATAAGGCTATCAAAGATGAAGTTATAGGAGTGAAAAAGGAATGGCAAAACGATGTTAAAGTCTTGGAGGACAACATAACTATGTTACAAAAGGCTGCTGAGCACCATCGCAATGTTGTGGAAGAGAATCGGCAGTTGTACAATGAAGTTCAAGATCTGAAAGGAAAGATTCGAGTGTATTGTAGAGTTAGACCTTTCCTAAATGGGAAGACTGGTAAACAATCTACTATTCAATACATTGGTGAAAATGGACAGTTGTTAGTGGTGAATCCCGAAAAACAAATGAAAGATGCAGAAAAGATGTTTCAGTTCAACAAAGTATTTGGCCCTTCCACATCTCAAGAGGAAGTGTTTAGAGACACGCAGCCTTTGATCAGGTCTGTTCTTGACGGGTACAATGTATGCATTATTGCATATGGGCAAACTGGTTCTGGAAAGACATACACAATGGTTGGTCCAAATAAATCGTCGCTATCGGAAGAGGATTGGGGAGTTAATTACAGAGCCCTAAACGACCTTTTCCAAATCTCACAAGAGAGAAGGGATAACAACTTGTTTACCTATGAGGTTAGCGTTCAGATGATTGAAATATACAACGAGCAGGTTCGTGATCTACTTAGCGGTTCTACGCCCAAAAATCAGCGGCTTGAAATTCGAAGCAGCGGCAAATCTCAGGGAAATGGACATGTTGTGGGTAGTGTTCCTGATGCAACCATGATGCCTGTTAAGTCAAGAGCTGATGTTATAGATTTGATGAATATTGGAGAAAGGAACAGGGCGGTATGTTCTACGGCTGCAAACGAGCACAGTAGCAGATCTCACAGTGTTCTGACTGTCCACGTGAAAGGAACAGAATTATCTTCTGGAACAAATCTTTATGGGTGTCTAAATTTGGTAGATCTAGCTGGTAGTGAGAGAGTTGTAAACACTGAGGCCTCCGGTGAATCACTCAGAGAAGCACAGCACATAAACAGGTCTCTCTCAGCTCTTGGGGCTGTGATGCAGGCTTTGATCAACAAAACCCCCCATGTGCCGTATCGTAATAGCAAGCTCACTCAGATTCTTCAGGACGCCTTGGGCGGGAAGGCTAAGACACTTATGTTTGTACACCTTAGTCCTGATTCCGAGTCCTACGCGGAGACAATGACCACTCTGAATTTCGCAGACAGGTTATCCAAAGTAGAACTGGGTAGTGCACAGAGCAACAAGGAGAGCAAGGCTGTTAAAGAGCTGAGAGAGGAAGTTGTAAGGCTAAAGGACTCACTTACAAAGAAGGATGCGGAGCTTGAGCGTTCGCAAACAGTGACACCAACGAGGCCCTCAAAGGCCTTCAGGACTCCATCTCAATCTCCCTCTCAGTCTCTTTTGGCTACAAAGAAAGATGCGGAGATTGAGCGTTTGCAAACAGTGACACCAACGAGGCCCTCAAAGCCCTTCCGGACTCCATCTCAATCTCCATCTTCCATGAAAAAGACACGGCAACGCTGATCATTTGACTTGCAAGACACCTAAAATTTCATCTTTGTTTTTAGTAATCATTTCATTTCATTGTAGATTCTTCATCTTCATCAAAAATTTCAAGGTAATTTTATGCTTTTAAAAAATTAAGAACAAATATCGTTTAATTATATCATATAGTACATGAACATGATCTTATTATGATTATTTATGTGGGTCCTTATGAGAGCCCTGCAGTCTTTTATGTCAATTGCTCACTCTTATGGATCTATAATCTCTTAATGCATATGACTTCAGATGATATACTACTTTTCTCATTTTCATAAATTATCTTAAAAAATAAGAGATTACTATTTTAAAATCTAAACATTTAATAAAAAGGTATGCTTTGCATTTTTTTAATCGGTATTACAGATTGACTTAACCAATATTATTCTTTCTCTTGGACATAGGAACAAGCTTCTATATTTGATTATTTATCAATGTTTTATTTTCTGCTCATATTACATCTTCCTATATAGCACATCTTCTTATATAGCATAGTGCTTACCTTGGGAATAAATGAAAGGATTTGTAGAATCATAAACCTTTTGATTAAGGCTTTAGAGAAGAAGTATATATGTTGGTACTAACATAGGTACAAATTCACAGCATATATTTAAAGACATAAAGACATGTGATAATTAAGGATTTATACAACCTTAAATAAGGAAAATATGAAAGTTCACCAAATTCTTGGTACAATGGAAGAAATTTATAGGAAAACTACATTTTTCTTTACCTTAGAGAGAGATGATAAATATTTTTATTAGAAACTTGTAAGAATAACTCTCCTATGAGCTGGAAACTACCATTTTAACCTCATTTGATCAAGCTATTTACTTAGCAAGAAGGGTGGAGGAGGCTCTTAATAGAAGAGGGTAGTTAAAAAGAAAAGAAGATAAAACACCCAAGAACTAGTCACGGATAATAGGCCCTCTACCAATGTCAACGTTGCCAATATCATAAATAAAATGATATTGAAAGCACCACAAAAACCACCACCATGCAACTTCACTAAATTGAATCAACCACTATCGATGGTCCTACCATAATTGTTGGAAAGAGGTATGATAGAGTTGCTAGAAATTTGGAAACCAAATACCACTTAGAATTGGTATAAACCTAACTAATATTGTGACTATCATAGAGTCAATGGCCATTTGAAAAATACATGCAAGAGGTTAAAACATCTTGGTGAAGACTTAATTTATAGTGGTCAATTAGAGGTAGAAGGTTCTTCTCCAAATTATGACCCTCCTACCACCACTTAAACTCTTGTACAATAGGCATAGAATATGAATCAAAATATGGACATTTTTCAAAATCCACTACCTCAACATAGTAAAGAGGTAGTTAATCAAGTAAACTATGAGAATATTCCATTGCCAAGATGTTATGTTGGCATGATTAGTAGTATTCCAATATCACAATATCCACCAAATACATTTTTTCCTACACAATCCCATGTTACAAGTGAGGGTGATCAAGAGAATGAATCTCAACATTTATATTCAACTCACTTTGAAAGTGAGTTAGACACTAAATTTGATATTTATTCACTTACTTCCAATAACTCGGAGGAAGAATCTGATCTTGTGATGTCTATCATAGATATTTTATCCCTTGAGGGTCCATATGTGGGAATTTTTATGACTCACCCATCTATGCATCAATTGCTTCCCTCAAAGAAAATAGTTCATCATAGAGTTCACCCCATCCAAGCCATTCCATCTTCTCTAGAGTTCACAAAGATGATCTAGTTAGTACCAACATGTCAATCCATTGAATTAGTATCTATGTTGTTGTACCTAATAATGACCAAAAAGTTATGAATAGATGTTAACATATGGGAGGTCCCAGGTTCAAATATCCACCCTACAAAAAAGCTGAATTGGCTATCCAAAATCTAATTGATAATGTTGGTGCAGGTAGGGTTGGGTGCAACTCTTGGGTGACTTTGATGGTTTAGAACTGATGGGGGACGAGAAAATCACATGCTCACACACGCAATTTCCAAAATTTTCTTCTATTAAATCTAGAAAATACATACAAATAGCCCACAGGCTTTACAATCTCCGATCCACCACTCGATCTCATACATTAAACTGGGTTTTTATAGAGGCCTCGACCCTCTAAAACAACTTACACAAAAATTAAGACACCAACTCGATTTAATACCCCACTCTACAGGGCCTCTGTCACTGCTGATTCCATCAAAAAACTCTGTGTGCCCATCCTTTTTGTTTCTCATGCTTCTGGGTAATCACCCACTTTTACTGCACCTTGTGCCATGTGTCATCCAGAAGAATCCTTGAAAATACCGCCTACCATGGTTTTGCACCATTTCCTTCTTCTTCATCTTCTTCTCTTCCCGTCGCGATATCGTGACATGTCACGATATCACGACGTTTCAGCTTCCTTGCGCTCCTTTCTTCTTTTGGTCATGATATCATGACATTTCCTCATCCTCTCATCGTTCTCACCTTTAGGTCGCGATATCATGACATGTCACGATATCACGACCTTTGCCTTCGACTACCCCTTGCCTGCCTACTCTGGTCGTGATTTTACGACAGTTACAATTTCACGTGTCACAAAATCGTGACACTTCCACTGCCTCCCATTGGCTTCTGCTCTAATGTCACGATTTCATGACGGTCGTGATTTTGTGACATGTCATGAAATCATGACATCCCATCTGCTCCCCTCGACCACTGCTCTGATGTCATGATTTTACGATAGTCACGATTTTGTGACATGTCACAATTTTGCGACGATCACGATTTCATGACATGTCACGAAATCGTGACATCCCATTTGCTCCCCTCGATCGCTATTCTTCTTCGTCGTGATTTTGCAACTGTCATGATTTCGTGACATGTCATGAAATTGTGACAACCCAATTGCTTTCCTCCACTGCTGCCCTGTTGTCATGATTTTATGATGTCACGATATCACAACCTCCCTGCTTCTCCACCTTCACTTCCATTTCATGTCATGATTTCACGACATCACAATATCACGATGTCATGATATCATGACCTCCCTGCTTCTCTACCTTCTTTCTAGCTTCATGTCACGATTTTGCGATGTCGCGATATCGCGACGTCGTGATATCGTGACCAACCTCTGCCTTGTCCAAGACTAAAAAATTAGAAAAATTTTGGTCGATGCCAGATTGCCCTATTGTTGTTAGATGCTCCTACATCAGACACCCGAGGTAAGTGGAGAAGTGATCTTCACTTTTGTATGGTCTGGTTGCTACCTCCTGCAACACCTCCAGACATTCTTCTACCTCTATAGTCTATTCCAACCCCTTCTCCTGGCCCAAACAACTTCTATCTTCCTCCAGACAGATTCTCCCACTATTGCATACTTCTTCTGCAGCCTGCTTGCACTCCTCTTCTTGGCCAGTTAGATTTTTGCCTTCTTCCAGGCAGATCCTGGCACTGCTGCACTCTTCTTTGCATGCAGCCATTCTTTAGCTTCAACTTTAGCTTCTAATGCATTCCAGCATCTCTCTTTTTCTATCTTTCTTCATGCCTTCTATGCCACTCCTCTTGCTCTCATAGTTTTATGCTAAGCCACTCCTCTTGTAGGGCTTTAAATTGTCGCTGCAATGCCAAGAACTCTTCCTTCGACACCATATCTTCCTCCCTACCATGGCTTCTTCGTGGAGGCATCTTTCCTTGCTTTTCTTACAAAGCTTTGACCGATCCTGGTGTAGCTGCCTCACTGTTGGTGATCTGCTAACATGCTTCAGGATCTTAACTCTCTCTCTCTCTCAGAACCCTACCACAGATCCTGGCATAAACTACCTCATGGATGACAATCTATTTATGCACTCAAAATCACTGGCTCTTATACCACTGATGGGGGATGGGAAAATCACACGCTCACACTCATGCAATTTCCAAATTTTTCTTCTATTAAATCTGGAAAATACATACAAATAGCCTACAGGCTTTACAATGACCAGCGCTCGGCTTGGTCTTCTCACTTCCACACTTTGCATGCAATCTCCGATCCATGACCTGATCTCATACATTAAACTGGGTTTTTATAGAGGCCCCGACCCTCTAAAACAACTTACACAAAAATCGAGACACCAACCCAATTTAATACCCCACTCCGCACAGCCTCTGTCATTGCCGATTCCATCAAAAAACTCTGCGTGCCCATCCTTTTCGTTTCCCATGCTTCTGGGTAATCGCTCGATTTTACTGCACCATATGCCACGTGTCGTTCGAAACAATCCTTGAAAATACCACCTACCATAGTTTCGTGCCATTTCGTTATTCTTCTTCGTTTTCTTCTCTTCCCATCGCGATATCGTGGCATGTCATGATATCGTGACGTTTCAGCTTCCCTGTGCTCCTTTCTTCTTTTGGTCATGATATCGCGACATGTCATGATATCGTGACGTTTCCTCATCCTCTCGTCGTTCTCACCTTTGGGTCACGATATCGTGACATGTCGTGATATTGCGACCTTTGCCTTCGGCTGCCCCTTGCCTGCCTGCTCTGGTCGCGATTTCATGACAGTCACAATTTCATGACATGTCATGAAATCGTGACACTTCCACCGCCTCCCCTTGGCTGCTGCTTCGATGTCGCAATTTCGTGATAGTCATGATTTCGTGACATGTTGCAAAATCATGACATCCCATTTGCTCCCCTCGACCACTGCTCCAATGTCACGATTTCATGATAGTCATGATTTTGTGACATGTCACGAAATCGTGACATCCCATATGCTCCCCTCGACCACTTTTCTTCTCCATCATGATTTTGTGACTATCGCAATTTCGTGACATGTCATGAAATCATGACAACCCAACTACTTTCCTCTGCTGCCCTGCTGACGTCGCGATATCGTGACCTCCCTGCTTCTCTGCCTTCACTTCCGTTTCATGTCATGATTTTGTGACGTCGCATTATCGCGACCTCCCTGCTTCTTCACCTTCTTTCCAGCTTTATGTCATAATTTTGTGATGTCGCGATATCGCGACCAACCTCTGCCTTTTCCAAGACTAAAAACTTAGAAAAATTTTGGTCGATGCCAGATTGCCCTGTTACTTTCGGATGCTCCTGCATCAAGAACCCTCTGTTCATGGTCTCTCAAAGCAAGGTAGCACCGCAAGGGGTATTTCATTTAAAAAAAATAAACAAATAGATGCTAGCATATGGGAAGCAAACAAAATTTCATAAGGTGAAAATTATAGGATTCAAACAATTACTTGTTATCCTTAACATATGCCAATCACTTGTTATCCTAGTTGTCCTTATGAGGAATACAAAGTAAGTAAAGATACTACAATATTATCAATAATTTGATCAAAATAAGACAAATAATTTAATCCTAATAGAATTTACTCCAGCCATGAATTGAAATATGCCAAACAACTTAAAACCTAACATAATATCCTCTAATCAAAGGATAATTGACACTACTAAAAGTATTATAACATCTAGCATATCAAGTACTGTGTCAAACAACTTCATGCCTAACAAAATTTACTTTAAATGTTAATTGAAATAATCCAAATAGCATAAAGCTTAAGATAAATTTAATCCTATTACAAATTAGATAAAAATTTAGAATGTTTAAATATCACAAAATATTTCAATTCTTCATATTATAATTGAGGTATGTCAAACAATTTTAGATTGTAATTGAGTAGCATAATCACACAATGATGAGCTTGAATTATTTTATAGCATTTACCAAGTTGAAATAAATATAATTACTAAATACAAGCATTGGTAAAAATTGATTAGGCATGATTCTAGATTGACCTGGAAGCACTTGACCTCTTCAGCTTGCTTTACATATATTTTTTTAGATGGTTATGATCATAAGAACCTCAATTATTCTTATAGAGGTGGTTGTTACTTTCTATATCTTACACATACCACATGGTATGATTATTTTTTTTTAAATTAGGTATCTTTTGTACTAAGTACCACTTGGCCTATTTGCCCCTTTTGTTCTAGATGAAATATTTGAGATATTGTAGAGACTAGAAATATTTTATTTTCTTTATTTACATGATTGTGATGACCTCTTTATGGACTGAGAAGGCTATATAATCTATACAATTTTGACAACTTGAAACACTTAGGATTATTATGTTTTCATAAAATGTAGGCTCTTCTAGATGATTCTAATCTATTGTTCAATCACCTTGAGTCCCTTATTCCTCCCTAATTATTATTGGATTATATTTCCAAATATCCCCTTCTAATGTTGCCTTGGTAATTACTTTGAGAAATAGTGACCTATGGTATAGTCATTGTGAATCTAATCATAAATGGGGAACAACTTGATTCTTGAACCCACTCACCTAGATGATGGGTGAATTCACAAGCACATGTCAAACTAAGTCCTACCAAAATGGCTTTGATATTCTTACCAATAGTAGAATCTTACCTATTAATCATCTAAAAGAATACAAGTCCTTATATTTCTATTTTGGTGGGTCAACATAACCTCACGGCATAGAAAGTTTAAAATTTACTTGCAAATTTCTTCATAGGTTTTCTCTTATTAGCATATTTGGTATCTTTACAATATCATATACTTTTTATATTAAGGTATCTTTATGTACTCTCATATTTTTTAGCAGTGGATGACAATTCAACTCATGGTTAAATTTTCCTAATATAGTGAAATTTCACTACACTTGGTAGTAGATTTTTTCATGAGTTAGTTTTTTATGTATAAGTAGATCAAGCTTAATATTGGACTAAATTTTTATGGCACTAGATGTAACAAAGGAGTATGAAAAATATTCATATTGATCACTCAATAAAATTTGATTCATTTATCCTTTAAGCTTAAATTTTCCTATACCAACAACATTGTTAAATATGAAGCCCTCATCATGGGGTTGCATATAGCAGTAACTGTAGGCACAAAAACCTAGCCACTTATCATCCATCCCTGTATTCTCATAATTTTACCCATTCATTTATATATATAGGTATATTTATTAAATATATGTTTAATATTAATGTTTTAATATTATATTTTTAATATATTTAATAAATATATATTATATATGTGAATAAATCCCAACTATCCGATTTCACTTAATCCTATCCATCCAACCATTTCAATCAATGCCACACCCTGAAACTAATATCCACCCTCCGTTATGTTTTAATCCGAGCCACACAATTTGTGTCACTCAAACCCTAACATACTCTAATATGGATAATTAATAAGAGTCATTTTGATGGATCAACCCCTAATTCTTAAGCCCTAAATTTTGAGTTGAATTTTATTGCAAATTTCCCTAGAGTATCCAAGCACTCTTGCCTTCTATCTTCGCTTGCCATAACCCCTGCATTTGTCATCACCTCTTTCACTTAGCCAAATCTGCTTATGTAGACTTTCCCTTCAACCATCGAATGCCTTCGGGTAATCCCTATCACTGTCAAGCATCTTCGGGTGCTTTTCCTTCACCCCCAAGCACCGTTAGACACCCTTTACCATTCTAAATCATCCAAAAGTATTTTTTACATCTATCGAGTGCTTGCAGGTGTTTTACACTAGAGTTTTGCAGCCCTTCTAGACCTCGAGCAACGCTAGAGCATCGTCGCACAAATCCACTACAACTAATTACATCAAATCAGAGAATGATATATAAGCAAGGTAAATCAAAGTTATTTTTATTATGTTTTATTGTGTTGTTATCATCTATTCATATTTTGCTATTGCATAGTTAGGGTTTAGTCTTGATTTTTGAGGGTCTCACAGTATGGAGCTCTCATTGTTATTATTAACTTATTTACTATTTTCTTGTATGTAGATTTGGTAGCATTATACTAGAATTGAACAACTACTTATGTTGGAGTGGCCTAACATTATATAATCAAAAGTCCACTCACTTATGTTGGGAGCTAGAGCACATTTTGAAGACACCACTAGTGTTATTTTATAGGGTTTCAGAGAACCCCAACTATTATAAAATATGTATCAAAGGATTCAAAAATTATTATTGTAACAATGGAGTGTTGAGGCTCACCCATTAATAAAAATTATTCATTGTGCAATATTGTCTTTTGAGTTTAATTTATATATTGTTATTTTGTGTTGCATTTTTGTCTTCACAGTAACTATCTATGTTAGAATCATTTGTATCTTTAGAGTCTCTTAGCTATAAGTAATCCAAGTCAATATTATTTATAAAACCAAGGATAATAAATCTCAAGGTGTACAAAAACAATTTTACTAAACTAATGGTTGCTTTTGATAAAATCACCATTGAAGATATCCCTAGGTTTAATAACTACCATGTCAATGCTATGGCCTCAGTTTCATCCCTCATACCATTATATGTACATGATGAAAAATATGAAATAGTAATTTAGAATATTAAGGAAACTTAAATTCTAGAATATAGCCATCTTACTTTATAAATTTTCTCTATAGAAGTAGCTTCATCCCCTAATCATTGATACAATAATATATTTATTTACCTTAAGGGTGCACATTTTCTAATGGTTTGAAGCACAATGAGCACAAGAATGCTAATCAATAATCTTATAGGTATCTCATCATTAGAAATATATTATACCACCACAACATTGATGTCATCTTCCTTAGATGCCTAGACTCAATCAAATACCAAGTAGTAATCACGTTGAACCATGATGGATAATGTGGTGATTTCTTTAGTGGTGTCACCATTTCCAAGAAACTCCTATATATGGGTTATTATTATCCCTCCATGGAACATAAATCTTGTTATTATGTCAACATGTGTGATAAGTGTTAAAGCATGAAAATATTAATCGTGCTTCATCCCAAACTCTTCAAAATTTGATCTCTCCATGATATTTCTCCATTTTATGATTGGACATCATTGGGAAGATAAACCCAATGTCATATAATGTTAAGAAATATATCAAAATGGCTATGAGTACTTCACCAAGTGCATAAATGCTATACATTTAGACTTAACCAATGGATTCAAAATCTCCAAGTTCATCATTAATTAGATCCTTAGTTGTTATAGTATTACTTCCATACTCATCTCTAACAATTGAACACCTTTCAAGAACAAGGATTTCCAAAATAATTGTGCTAAATTTAAGATTCAAAACAAATGTCACCAAGTGCATAAAGGCTATACCTTTAGCCTTAACCAATGGATTAAAAATCTCCAAGTTCATCATTAATTAGATCCTTAGTTGTTATAGTATTACTTCCATGCTAATCTCTAACAATTGAACACCTTTGAAGAACAAGGATATCCAAAATAATTGTGCTAAATTGAATATTCAAAACAAATGATATATGCCTTGCTATCTTTACAATATTTAACAAGATTAAACTTTGATAGGACTCTTATAAAATCCTCAAGAAGATTTTCAGTAAAAATAGAAGATATCAAAATATCTAGTTGTATCTTTTCCTATAGGTCTATTGCACTAGTGTTAGAAATGCCACTGACATGATACCATATGCTTTAGTCTATGAATCTAAACCAATATTACCCTTTGAAATAAATATTTCTTATTTGTGTATTTTGTTTCAAGTTATATTTATTAGAGATAAATATCATCTTTTCTATCTTAATCGACTATATCTGCTTGACATAAAGTGGATTCACACCATAGAAAATATATGGGGCTACCAACATAGACTTCAAATTTCCTTAATGCATATGACTTCAGATGATATACTACTTTTTTCATTCTCATAAATTATTGTAAAAACTAAGAGATTACTAGTTTAAAATCTAAACATTTAATAAAAAGGTATGATTTGCATTTTTTTAATCGGTATTATAGATTGAGTTAACCAATATTATTCTTTCTCTTGGACATAGGAACAAGCTTCTATATTTGATTATTTATCAATATTTTATTTTCTACTCATATTTTATCTATATAGGATTTGTAGAATCATAAACCTTTTGATTAAGTCTTTAGAGAAGAAGTATATATGTTGGTACTAACATAGGTACCAATATAGGACAGTGCTTACCTTGGAAATAAATGAGAGGATTTGTAGAATCATAAACCTTTTGATTAAGTCTTTAGAGAAGAAGTATATATGTTGGTACTAACATAGGTACCAATTCAAATCATATATTGAAAGACATGTGATAATTAAGGATTTATACAACCTTAAATAAGGAAAAGATGAAAGTTTCACCAAATTCTTGGTACAATGGAAGAAAGTTATAGGTAAACTACATTTTTTTTTACCTTAGAGAGATATTCTAGATATTTTTATTAGAAACTTGTAAGAACAACTCTCCTATGAGTTAGAAACTACCACTTTAACCTTCTTTGATCAATATATTTACTTAGGAAGAAGGGTGGAGGAGGCTCTTTATTAGAAGAGGGTAGTTAAAAAGAAAAGAAGATAAAATACCTAAGAACTAGTATAAGAATAAACATATGGTGGTAGACGGGGTCACGGATAATAGACCCTCTAACAATGTCAACGATGCCAATATCATAAAGAAAATATTATTGAAAGAACCATAAAAACACCACCACACAACTTCACTAAATTGAATCAATCACTATTGACGGTCCTATCACAATTGTTGGAAAGAGGTATAATAGAATTTATAGAAATTTATAAACCAAATACCACTTAGAACTGGTATAAACCTAACCGACATTGTGACTATCATAGAGTCAATGTCCATTTGACAAATGCACGCAAGAGGTTAAAATATATTGGTGCAAGACTTAATTTATAGTGGTCAATTGGAGGTAGAAGGTTCTTCTCCAAATTATGACCCTCCTACCACCATTCAACCTCTTGTACAATAGGCATAGAATATGAATCAAAATATGGATATTTTTTAAAATCCACTACCTAAACATAGTAAAGAGGTAGTTAATCAAGTAAACTATCAGAACATTCCATCGCCAAGATGCTAGGTTGGCAGGATTAGTAGTATTCCAATATCACAATATCCACCAAATGCATTATGCCTACACAATCTCATGTTACAAGTGAGGGTGATCAATAGAAGGAATCTCAACCTTCATATCCAACTCACTTTTAAAGTGAGTCAGACACTAAATTCAATATTTATTCACTTACCTCCAATAACTCGGAGGAAGAATATGATCCTATGATGTCTATCATAGATATTTTATCCCTTGAGGGTCTATATGTGGGACTTTTTTTGACTCACACACCTATCCATAAATTTCTTCCCTTAGAGAAAAAATTTCATCATACAGTTCACCCCATCCAAGCCATTCCATCTTCTCTAGAGTTCACAAAGATGATATAGTTAGTACCAACATTTCAATACATTGAATAAGTATATATGTTGTTGTACCTAATAATGACCATAAAGTTATGAGAAAAATATATTAAAAATAGATGCTAGCATATGGGAAGAAAAAAAAATTATAAGGTGAAACTTATAGGATTCAAACCAATCACTTGTTACCCTTAACATATGCCAATCACTTGTTATCCTGATTATCCTTATGAGGAATCCAAAGTAAGTAAATATACTACAATATTATCAATAATTTGATAAAAATAATACAAATAATTTAATCCTAATATAATTTACTTCAGCCATGAATTGAAATATGCCAAACAACTTAAAACCTAACATAATATCCTCCAATCAAAGGATAATTGACACTACTAAAAGTATTATAACATCTAGCATATCAAGTACTGTGTCAAACAACTTCATGCCTAACAAAATTTACTTTAAATGTTAATTGAAATAATCCAAATAGCATAAAGCTTAAGACAAATTTAATCCTATTACAAATTAGATAAAAATTTAGAATGTTTAAATATCACAAAATATTTCAATTCTTCATATTATAATTGAGGTATGTCAAACAATTTTAGATTGTAATTGAGTAGCATAATCACACAATGATGAGCTTGAATTATTTTATAGCATTTACCAAGTTGAAATAAATATAATTACTAATTACAAGCATTGGTAAAAATTGATTAGGCATGATTCTAGATTGACCTGGAAACACTTGACCTCTTCAGCTTGCTTTACATATTTTTTTTTAGATGGTTATGATCATAAGAACCTCAATTATGCTTATAGAGGTGGTTGTTACTTTCTATATCTTACACATACCACATGGTATGATTATTTTTTTTTAAATTAGGTATCTTTTGTACTAAGTACCACTTGGCCTATTTGCCCCTTTGGTTCTAGATGAAATATTTGAGATATTGTAGAGACTAGAAATATTTTATTTTCTTTATTTACATGATTGTGATGACCTCTTTATGGACTGAGAAGGCTATATAATCTATACAATTTTGACAACTTGAAACACTTAGGATTATTATGTTTTCATAAAATGTAGGCTCTTCTAGATGATTCTAATCTATTGTTCAATCACCTTGAGTCCCTTCTTCCTCCCTAATTATTATTGGATTATATTTCCAAATATCCCCTTCTAATGTTGCCTTGGTAATTACTTTGAGAAATAGTGACCTATGGTATAGTCATTGTGAATCTAATCATAAATGGGGAACAACTTGATTCTTGAACCCACTCACCAAGATGATGGGTGAATTCACAAGCACATGTCAAACTAAGTCCTACCAAAATGGCTTTGATATTCTTACCAATAGTAGAATCTTACCTGTTAATCATCTAAATGAATACAAGTCCTTATATTTCTATTTTGGTGGGTCAACATAACCTCATGGCATAGAAAGTTTAAAATTTACTTGCAACTTTCTTCATAGGTTTTCTCTTATTAGCATATTTGGTATCTTTACAATATCATATACTTTTTATATTAAGGTATCTTTATGTACTCTCATCTTGTTTAGAAGTGGATGACAATTCAACTCATGGTTAAATTTTCCTAATATAGTGAAATTTCACTACACTTGGTAGTAGATTTTTTCATGAGTTAGTTTTTAATGTAGAAGTAGATCAAGCTTAATATTGGACTAAATTTTTATGGCACTAGATGTAACAAAGGAGTATGAAAAATATTCATATTGATCACTCAATAAAATTTGATTCATTTATCCTTTAAGCTTAAATTTTCCTATACCAACAACATTGTTAAATATGAAGCCCTCATCATGGGGTTGCATATAGCAGTAACTGTAGGCACAAAAACCTAGCCACTTATCATCCATCCCTGTATTCTCATAATTTTACCCATTCATTTATATATATAGGTATATTTATTAAATATATGTTTAATATTAATGTTTTAATATTATATTTTTAATATATTTAATAAATATATATTATATATGTGAATACATCCCAACTATCCGATTTCACTTAATCCTATCCATCCAACCATGTCAATCAATGCCACACCCTGAAACTAATATCCACCCTCCGTTATGTTTTAATCCGAGCCACACAATTTGTGTCACTCAAACCCTAACATACTCTAATATGGATAATTAATAAGAGTCATTTTGATGGCTCAACCCCTAATTCTTAAGCCTTAAATTTTGAGTTGAATTTTATTGCAAATTTCCCTAGAGTATCCAAGCACTCTTGCCTTCTATCTTCGCTTGCCATAACCCCTGCATTTGTCATCACCTCTTTCACTTAGCCAAATATGCTTATGTAGACTTTCCCTTAAACCATCGAATGCCTTCGGGTAATCCCTATCATTGTCAAGCATCTTCGGGTGCTTTTCCTTCACCGCCAAGCACCGTTAGACACCCTTTACCATTCTAAATCATCCAAAAGTATTTTTTACATCTATCGAGTGCTTGCAGGTGTTTTACACCAGAGTTTTGCAGCCCTTCTAGACCTCGAGCAACGCTAGAGCATCGTCGCACAAATCCACTACAACTAATTACATCAAATCAGAGAATGATATATAAGCAAGGTAAATCAAAGTTATTTTTATTATGTTTTATTGTGTTGTTAGCATCTATTCATATTTTGCTATTGCATAGTTAGGGTTTAGTCTTGATTTTTGAGGGTCTCACAGTATGGAGATCTCATTGTTATTATTAACTTATTTACTATTTTCTTGTATGTAGATTTGGTAGCATTATACTAGAATTGAACAACTACTTATGTTGGAGTGGCCTAACATTATATAATCAAAAGTCCACTCACTTATGTTGGGAGCTAGAGCACATTTTGAAGACACCACTAGTGTTATTTTATAGGGTTTCAGAGAACCCCAACTATTATAAAATATGTATCAAAGGATTCAAAAATTATTATTGTAACAATGGAGTGTTGAGGCTCACCCATTAATAAAAATTATTCATTGTGCAATATTGTATTTTGAGTTTAATTTATATATTGTTATTTTGTGTTGCATTTTTGTCTTCACAGTAACTATCTATGTTAGAATCATTTGTATCTTTAGAGTCTCTTAGATATAAGTAATCCAAGTCAATATTATTTATAAAACCAAGGATAATAAATCTCAAGGTGTACAAAAACAATTTTACTAAACTAATGGTTGCTTTTGATAAAATCACCATTGAAGATATCCCTAGGTTTAATAACTACCATGTCAATGCTATGGCCTCAGTTTCATCCCTCATACCCTTATATGTACATGATGAAAAATATGAAATAGTAATTTAGAATATTAAGGAAACTTAAATTCTAGAATATAGCCATCTTACTTTATAAATTTTCTCTATAGAAGTAGCTTCATCCCCTAATCATTGATACAATAATATATTTATTTACCTTAAGGGTGCACATTTTCTAATGGTTTGAAGCACAATGAGCACAAGAATGCTAATCAATAATATTATAGGTATCTCATCATTAGAAATATATTATACCACCACAACATTGATGTCATCTTGCTTAGATGCCTAGACTCAATCAAATACCAAGTAGTAATCACGTTGAACCATGATGGATAATGTGGTGATTTCTTTAGTGGTGTCACCATTTCCAAGAAACTCCTATATATGGGTTATTATTATCCCTCCATGGAACATAACTCTTGTTATTATGTCAACATGTGTGATAAGTGTTAAAGCATGAAAATATTAATCGTGCTTCATCCCAAACTCTTCAAAATTTGATCTCTCCATGATATTTCTCCATTTTATGATTGGACATCATTGGGAAGATAAACCCAATGTCATTTAATATTAAGAAATATATCAAAATGGCTATGAGTACTTCACCAAGTGCATAAATGCTATACCTTTAGACTTAACCAATGGATTCAAAATCTCCAAGTTCATCATTAATTAGATCCTTAGTTGTTATAGTATTACTTCAATACTCATCTCTAACAATTGAACACCTTTCAAGAACAAGGATATCCAAAATAATTGTGCTAAATTCAAGATTCAAAACAAATGTCACCAAGTGCATAAAGGCTATACCTTTAGCCTTAACCAATGGATTAAAAATCTCCAAGTTCATCATTAATTAGATCCTTAGTTGTTATAGTATTACTTCCATGCTAATCTCTAACAATTGAACACCTTTGAAGAACAAGGATATCCAAAATAATTGTGCTAAATTGAATATTCAAAACAAATGATATATGCCTTGCTATCTTTACAATATTTAACAAGATTAAACTTTGATAGGACTCTTATAAAATCCTCAAGAATATTTTCAGTAAAAATAGAAGATATCAAAATCTCTAGTTGTATCTTTTCCTATAGGTCTATTGCACTAGTGTTAGAAATCCCACTGACATGATACCATATGCTTTAGTCTATGAATCTAAACCAATATTACCCTTTGAAATAAATATTTCTTATTTGTGTATTTTGTTTCAAGTTATATTTATTAGAGATAAATATCATCTTTTCTATCTTAATCGACTATATCTGCTTGACATAAAGTGGATTCACACCATAGAAAATATATGGGGCTACCAACATAGACTTCAAATTTCATTAATGCATATGACTTCAGATGATATACTACTTTTTTCATTCTCATAAATTATTGTAAAAACTAAGAGATTACTAGTTTAAAATCTAAACATTTAATAAAAAGGTATGATTTGCATTTTTTTAATCGGTATTATAGATTGAGTTAACCAATATTATTCTTTCTCTTGGACATAGGAACAAGCTTCTATATTTGATTATTTATCAATATTTTATTTTCTACTCATATTTTATCTATATAGGATTTTTAGAATCATAAACCTTTTGATTAAGTCTTTAGAGAAGAAGTATATATGTTGGTACTAACATAGGTACCAATATAGGACAGTGCTTACCTTGGAAATAAATGAGAGGATTTGTAGAATCATAAACCTTTTGATTAAGTCTTTAGAGAAGAAGTATATATGTTGGTACTAACATAGGTACCAATTCAAATCATATATTGAAAGACATGTGATAATTAAGGATTTATACAACCTTAAATAAGGAAAAGATGAAAGTTTCACCAAATTCTTGGTACAATGGAAGAAATTTATAGGTAAACTACATTTTTTTTTACCTTAGAGAGATATTCTAGATATTTTTATTAGAAAATTGTAAGAACAACTCTCCTATGAGCTAGAAACTACCACTTTAACCTTCTTTGATCAATCTATTTACTTAGCAAGAAGGGTGGAGGAGGGTCTTTATTATAAGAGGGTAGTTAAAAAGAAAAGAAGATAAAATACCTAAGAACTAGTATAAGAATAAACATATGGTGGTAGACGGGGTCACGGATAATAGACCCTCTACCAATGTCAACGATGCCAATATCATAAAGAAAATATTATTGAAAGAACCATAAAAACACCACCACACAACTTCACTAAATTGAATCAATCACTATCGACGGTCCTATCACAATTGTTGGAAAGAGGTATAATAGAATTTATAGAAATTTATAAACCAAATACCACTTAGAACTGGTATAAACCTAACCGACATTGTGACTATCATAGAGTCAATGTCCATTTGACAAATGCACACAAGAGGTTAAAATATATTTGTGCAAGACTTAATTTATAGTGGTCAATTGGAGGTAGAAGGTTCTTATCCAAATTATGACCCTCCTACCACCACTCAACCTCTTGTACAATAGGCATAGAATATGAATCAAAATATGGATATTTTTTAAAATCCACTACCTAAACATAGTAAAGAGGTAGTTAATCAAGTAAACTATCAGAACATTCCATCACCAAGATGCTAGGTTGGCAGGATTAGTAGTATTCCAATATCACAATATCCACCAAATGCATTATGCCTACACAATCTCATGTTACAAGTGAGGGTGATCAATAGAAGGATTCTCAACCTTCATATCCAACTCACTTTTAAAGTGAGTCAGACACTAAATTCAATATTTATTCACTTACCTCCAATAACTCGGAGGAAGAATCTGATCCTATGATGTCTATCATAGATATTTTATCCCTTGAGGGTCTATATGTGGGACTTTTTTTGACTCACACACCTATCCATAAATTTCTTCCCTTAGATAAAAAATTTCATCATACAGTTCACCCCATCCAAGCCATTCCATCTTCTCTAGAGTTCACAAAGATGATATAGTTAGTACCAACATTTCAATACATTGAATAAGTATATATGTTTTTGTACCTAATAATGACCATAAAGTTATGATAAAAATATATTAAAAATAGATGCTAGCATATGGGAAGAAAAAAAAATTATAAGGTGAAACTTATAGGATTCAAACCAATCACTTGTTATCCTTAACATATGCCAATCACTTGTTATCCTAATTATCCTTATGAGGAATCCAAAGTAAGTAAATATACTACAATATTATCAATAATTTGATAAAAATAATACAAATAATTTAATCCTAATATAATTTACTTCAGCCATGAATTGAAATATGCCAAACAACTTAAAACCTAACATAATATCCTCCAATCAAAGGATAATTGACACTACTAAAAGTATTATAACATCTAGCATATCAAGTACTGTGTCAAACAACTTCATGCCTAACAAAATTTACTTTAAATGTTAATTGAAATGATCCAAATAGCATAAAGCTTAAGATAAATTTAATCCTATTACAAATTAGATAAAAATTTAGAATGTTTAAATATCACAAAATATTTCAATTCTTCATATTATAATTGAGGTATGTCAAACAATTTTAGATTGTAATTGAGTAGCATAATCACACAATGATGAGCTTGAATTATTTTATAGCATTTACCAAGTTGAAATAAATATAATTACTAAATACAAGCATTGGTAAAAATTGATTAGGCATGATTCTAGATTGACCTGGAAACACTTGACCTCTTCAGCTTGCTTTACATATTTTTTTTTAGATGGTTATGATCATAAGAACCTCAATTATGCTTATAGAGGTGGTTGTTACTTTCTATATCTTACACATACCACATGGTATGATTATTTTTTTTTAAATTAGGTATCTTTTGTACTAAGTACCACTTGGCCTATTTGCCCCTTTGGTTCTAGATGAAATATTTGAGATATTGTAGAGACTAGAAATATTTTATTTTCTTTATTTACATGATTGTGATGACCTCTTTATGGACTGAGAAGGCTATATAATCTATACAATTTTGACAACTTGAAACACTTAGGATTATTATGTTTTCATAAAATGTAGGCTCTTCTAGATGATTCTAATCTATTGTTCAATCACCTTGAGTCCCTTCTTCCTCCCTAATTATTATTGGATTATATTTCCAAATATCCCATTCTAATGTTGCCTTGGTAATTACTTTGAGAAATAGTGACCTATGGTATAGTCATTGTGAATCTAATCATAAATGGGGAACAACTTGATTCTTGAACCCACTCACCTAGATGATGGGTGAATTCACAAGCACATGTCAAACTAAGTCCTACCAAAATGGCTTTGATATTATTACCAATAGTAGAATCTTACCTTTTAATCATCTAAAAGAATACAAGTCCTTATATTTCTATTTTGGTGGGTCAACATAACCTCATGGCATAGAAAGTTTAAAATTTACTTGCAACTTTCTTCATAGGTTTTCTATTATTAGCATATTTGGTATCTTTACAATATCATATACTTTTTATATTAAGGTATCTTTATGTACTCTCATCTTGTTTAGCAGTGGATGACAATTCAACTCATGGTTAAATTTTCCTAATATAGTGAAATTTCACTACACTTGGTAGTAGATTTTTTCATTAGTTAGTTTTTAATGTAGAAGTAGATCAAGCTTAATATTGTACTAAATTTTTATGGCACTAGATGTAACAAAGGAGTATGAAAAATATTCATATTGATCACTCAATAAAATTTGATTCATTTATCCTTTAAGCTTAAATTTTCCTATACCAACAACATTGTTAAATATGAAGCCCTCATCATGGGGTTGCATATAGCAGTAACTGGAGGCACAAAAACCTAGCCACTTATCATCCATCCCTGTATTCTCATAATTTTACCCATTCATTTATATATATAGGTATATTTATTAAATATATGTTTAATATTAATTTTTTAATATTATATTTCTAATATATTTAATAAATATATATTATATATGTGAATAAATCCCAACTATCTGATTTCACTTAATCCTATCCATCCAACCATGTCAATCAATGCCACACCCTAAAACTAATATCCACCCTCCGTTATGTTTTAATCCGAGCCACACAATTTGTGTCACTCAAACCCTAACATACTCTAATATGGATAATTAATAAGAGTCATTTTGATGGCTCAACCCCTAATTCTTAAGCCCTAAATTTTGAGTTGAATTTTATTGCAAATTTCCATAGTGTATCCAAGCACTCTTGCCTTCTATCTTCGCTTGCCATAACCCCTGCATTTGTCATCACCTCTTTCACTTAGCCAAATCTGCTTATGTAGACTTTCCCTTCAACCATCGAATGCCTTCGGGTAATCCCTATCATTGTCAAGCATCTTCGGGTGCTTTTCCTTCACCGCCAAGCACCGTTAGACACCCTTTACCATTCTAAATCATCCAAAAGTATTTTTTACATCTATCGAGTGCTTGCATGTGTTTTACACCAGAGTTTTGCAGCCCTTCTAGACCTCGAGCAACGCTAGAGCATCGTCGCACAAATCCACTACAACTAATTACATCAAATCAGAGAATGATATATAAGCAAGGTAAATCAAAGTTATTTTTATTATGTTTTATTGTGTTGTTAGCATCTATTCATATTTTGCTATTGCATAGTTAGGGTTTAGTCTTGATTTTTGAGGGTCTCACAGTATGGATCTCTCATTGTTATTATTAACTTATTTACTATTTTCTTGTATGTAGATTTGGTAGCATTATACTAGAATTGAACAACTACTTATGTTGGAGTGGCTAACATTATATAATCAAAAGTCCACTCACTTATGTTGGGAGCTAGAGCACATTTTGAAGACACCACTAGTGTTATTTTATAGGGTTTCAGAGAACCCCAACTATTATAAAATATGTATCAAAGGATTCAAAAATTATTATTGTAACAATGGAGTGTTGAGGCTCACCCATTAATAAAAATTATTCATTGTGCAATATTGTCTTTTGAGTTTAATTTATATATTGTTATTTTGTGTTGCATTTTTGTCTTCACAGTAACTATCTATGTTAGAATCATTTGTATCTTTAGAGTCTCTTAGCTATAAGTAATCCAAGTCAATATTATTTATAAAACCAAGGATAATAAATCTCAAGGTGTACAAAAACAATTTTACTAAACTAATGGTTGCTTTTGATAAAATCACCATTGAAGATATCCCTAGGTTTAATAACTACCATGTCAATGCTATGGCCTCAGTTTCATCCCTCATACCCTTATATGTACATGATGAAAAATATGAAATAGTAATTTAGAATATTAAGGAAACTTAAATTCTAGAATATAGCCATCTTACTTTATAAATTTTCTCTATAGAAGTAGCTTCATCCCCTAATCATTGATACAATAATATATTTATTTACCTTAAGCGTGCACATTTTCTAATGGTTTGAAGCACAATGAGCACAAGAATGCTAATCAATAATCTTATAGGTATCTCATCATTAGAAATATATTATACCACCACAACATTGATGTCATCTTCCTTAGATGCCTAGACTCAATCAAATACCAAGTAGTAATCACGTTGAACCATGATGGATAATGTGGTGATTTCTTTAGTGGTGTCACCATTTCCAAGAAACTCCTATATATGGGTTATTATTATCCCTCCATGGAACATAACTCTTGTTATTATGTCAACATGTGTGATAAGTGTTAAAGCATGAAAATATTAATCGTGCTTCATCCCAAACTCTTCAAAATTTGATCTCTCCATGATATTTCTCCATTTTATGATTGGACATCATTGGGAAGATAAACCCAATGTCATTTAATATTAAGAAATATATCAAAATGGCTATGAGTACTTCACCAAGTGCATAAATGCTATACCTTTAGACTTAACCAATGGATTCAAAATCTCCAAGTTCATCATTAATTAGATCCTTAGTTGTTATAGTATTACTTCCATACTCATCTCTAACAATTGAACACATTTCAAGAACAAGGATATCCAAAATAATTGTGCTAAATTCAAGATTCAAAACAAATGTCACCAAGTGCATAAAGGCTATACCTTTAGCCTTAACCAATGGATTAAAAATCTCCAAGTTCATCATTAATTAGATCCTTAGTTGTTATAGTATTACTTCCATGCTAATCTCTAACAATTGAACACCTTTGAAGAACAAGGATATCCAAAATAATTGTGCTAAATTGAATATTCAAAACAAATGATATATGCCTTGCTATCTTTACAATATTTAACAAGATTAAACTTTGATAGGACTCTTATAAAATCCTCAAGAAGATTTTCAGTAAAAATAGAAGATATCAAAATCTCTAGTTGTATCTTTTCCTATAGGTCTATTGCACTAGTGTTAGAAATCCCACTGACATGATACCATATGCTTTAGTCTATGAATCTAAACCAATATTACCCTTTGAAATAAATATTTCTTATTTGTGTATTTTGTTTCAAGTTATATTTATTAGAGATAAATATCATCTTTTCTATCTTAATCGACTATATCTGCTTGACATAAAGTGGATTCACACCATAGAAAATATATGGGGCTATCAACATAGACTTCAAATTTCCTTAATGCATATGACTTCAGATGATATACTACTTTTTTCATTCTCATAAATTATTGTAAAAACTAAGAGATTACTGGTTTAAAATCTAAACATTTAATAAAAAGGTATGATTTGCATTTTTTTAATCGGTATTATAGATTGAGTTAACCAATATTATTCTTTCTCTTGGACATAGGAACAAGCTTCTATATTTGATTATTTATCAATATTTTATTTTCTACTCATATTTTATCTATATAGGATTTTTAGAATCATAAACCTTTTGATTAAGTCTTTAGAGAAGAAGTATATATGTTGGTACTAACATAGGTACCAATATAGGACAGTGCTTACCTTGGAAATAAATGAGAGGATTTGTAGAATCATAAACCTTTTGATTAAGTCTTTAGAGAAGAAGTATATATGTTGGTACTAACATAGGTACCAATTCAAATCATATATTGAAAGACATGTGATAATTAAGGATTTATACAACCTTAAATAAGGAAAAGATGAAAGTTTCACCAAATTCTTGGTACAATGGAAGAAATTTATAGGTAAACTACATTTTTTTTTACCTTAGAGAGATATTCTAGATATTTTTATTAGAAAATTGTAAGAACAACTCTCCTATGAGCTAGAAACTACCACTTTAACCTTCTTTGATCAATATATTTACTTAGCAAGAAGGGTGGAGGAGGCTCTTTATTAGAAGAGGGTAGTTAAAAAGAAAAGAAGATAAAATACCTAAGAACTAGTATAAGAATAAACATATGGTGGTAGACGGGGTCACGGATAATAGACCCTCTAACAATGTCAACGATGCCAATATCATAAAGAAAATATTATTGAAAGAACCATAAAAACACCACCACACAACTTCACTAAATTGAATCAATCACTATTGACGGTCCTATCACAATTTTTGGAAAGAGGTATAATAGAATTTATAGAAATTTATAAACCAAATACCACTTAGAACTGGTATAAACCTAACCGACATTGTGACTATCATAGAGTCAATGTCCATTTGACAAATGCACGCAAGAGGTTAAAATATATTGGTGCAAGACTTAATTTATAGTGGTCAATTGGAGGTAGAAGGTTCTTCTCCAAATTATGACCCTCCTACCACCATTCAACCTCTTGTACAATAGGCATAGAATATGAATCAAAATATGGATATTTTTTAAAATCCACTACCTAAACATAGTAAAGAGGTAGTTAATCAAGTAAACTATCAGAACATTCCATCGCCAAGATGCTAGGTTGGCAGGATTAGTAGTATTACAATATCACAATATCCACCAAATGCATTATGCCTACACAATCTCATGTTACAAGTGAGGGTGATCAATAGAAGGAATCTCAACCTTCATATCCAACTCACTTTTAAAGTGAGTCAGACACTAAATTCAATATTTATTCACTTACCTCCAATAACTCGGAGGAAGAATATGATCCTATGATGTCTATCATAGATATTTTATCCCTTGAGGGTCTATATGTGGGACTTTTTTTGACTCACACACCTATCCATAAATTGCTTCCCTTAGATAAAAAATTTCATCATACAGTTCACCCCATCCAAGCCATTCCATCTTCTCTAGAGTTCACAAAGATGATATAGTTAGTACCAACATTTCAATACATTGAATAAGTATATATGTTGTTGTACCTAATAATGACCATAAAATTATGAGAAAAATATATTAAAAATAGATGCTAGCATATGGGAAGAAAAAAAAATTATAAGGTGAAACTTATAGGATTCAAACCAATCACTTGTTATCCTTAACATATGCCAATCACTTGTTATCCTAATTATCCTTATGAGGAATCCAAAGTAAGTAAATATACTACAATATTATCAATAATTTGATAAAAATAATACAAATAATTTAATCCTAATATAATTTACTTCAGCCATGAATTGAAATATGCCAAACAACTTAAAACCTAACATAATATCCTCCAATCAAAGGATAATTGACACTACTAAAAGTATTATAACATCTAGCATATCAAGTACTGTGTCAAACAACTTCATGCCTAACAAAATTTACTTTAAATGTTAATTGAAATAATCCAAATAGCATAAATCTTAAGACAAATTTAATCCTATTACAAATTAGATAAAAATTTAGAATGTTTAAATATCACAAAATATTTCAATTCTTCATATTATAATTGAGGTATGTCAAACAATTTTAGATTGTAATTGAGTAGCATAATCACACAATGATGAGCTTGAATTATTTTATAGCATTTACCAAGTTGAAATAAATATAATTACTAATTACAAGCATTGGTAAAAATTGATTAGGCATGATTCTAGATTGACCTGGAAACACTTGACCTCTTCAGCTTGCTTTACATATTTTTTTTTAGATGGTTATGATCATAAGAACCTCAATTATGCTTATAGAGGTGGTTGTTACTTTCTATATCTTACACATACCACATGGTATGATTATTTTTTTTTAAATTAGGTATCTTTTGTACTAAGTACCACTTGGCCTATTTGCCCCTTTGGTTCTAGATGAAATATTTGAGATATTGTAGAGACTAGAAATATTTTATTTTCTTTATTTACATGATTGTGATGACCTCTTTATGGACTGAGAAGGCTATATAATCTATACAATTTTGACAACTTGAAACACTTAGGATTATTATGTTTTCATAAAATGTAGGCTCTTCTAGATGATTCTAATCTATTGTTCAATCACCTTGAGTCCCTTCTTCCTCCCTAATTATTATTGGATTATATTTCCAAATATCCCCTTCTAATGTTGCCTTGGTAATTACTTTGAGAAATAGTGACCTATGGTATAGTCATTGTGAATCTAATCATAAATGGGGAACAACTTGATTCTTGAACCCACTCACCAAGATGATGGGTGAATTCACAAGCACATGTCAAACTAAGTCCTACCAAAATGGCTTTGATATTCTTACCAATAGTAGAATCTTACCTGTTAATCATCTAAATGAATACAAGTCCTTATATTTCTATTTTGGTGGGTCAACATAACCTCATGGCATAGAAAGTTTAAAATTTACTTGCAACTTTCTTCATAGGTTTTCTCTTATTAGCATATTTGGTATCTTTACAATATCATATACTTTTTATATTAAGGTATCTTTATGTACTCTCATCTTGTTTAGAAGTGGATGACAATTCAACTCATGGTTAAATTTTCCTAATATAGTGAAATTTCACTACACTTGGTAGTAGATTTTTTCATGAGTTAGTTTTTAATGTAGAAGTAGATCAAGCTTAATATTGGACTAAATTTTTATGGCACTAGATGTAACAAAGGAGTATGAAAAATATTCATATTGATCACTCAATAAAATTTGATTCATTTATCCTTTAAGCTTAAATTTTCCTATACCAACAACATTGTTAAATATGAAGCCCTCATCATGGGGTTGCATATAGCAGTAACTGTAGGCACAAAAACCTAGCCACTTATCATCCATCCCTGTATTCTCATAATTTTACCCATTCATTTATATATATAGGTATATTTATTAAATATATGTTTAATATTAATGTTTTAATATTATATTTTTAATATATTTAATAAATATATATTATATATGTGAATAAATCCCAACTATCCGATTTCACTTAATCCTATCCATCCAACCATGTCAATCAATGCCACACCCTGAAACTAATATCCACCCTCCGTTATGTTTTAATCCGAGCCACACAATTTGTGTCACTCAAACCCTAACATACTCTAATATGGATAATTAATAAGAGTCATTTTGATGGCTCAACCCCTAATTCTTAAGCCTTAAATTTTGAGTTGAATTTTATTGCAAATTTCCCTAGAGTATCCAAGCACTCTTGCCTTCTATCTTCGCTTGCCATAACCCCTGCATTTGTCATCACCTCTTTCACTTAGCCAAATATGCTTATGTAGACTTTCCCTTAAACCATCGAATGCCTTCAGGTAATCCCTATCATTGTCAAGCATCTTCGGGTGCTTTTCCTTCACCGCCAAGCACCGTTAGACACCCTTTACCATTCTAAATCATCCAAAAGTATTTTTTACATCTATCGAGTGCTTGCAGGTGTTTTACACTAGAGTTTTGCAGCCCTTCTAGACCTCGAGCAACGCTAGAGCATCGTCGCACAAATCCACTACAACTAATTACATCAAATCAGAGAATGATATATAAGCAAGGTAAATCAAAGTTATTTTTATTATATTTTATTGTGTTGTTAGCATCTATTCATATTTTGTTATTGCATAGTTAGGGTTTAGTCTTGATTTTTGAGGGTCTCACAGTATGGAGATCTCATTGTTATTATTAACTTATTTACTATTTTCTTGTATGTAGATTTGGTAGCATTATACTAGAATTGAACAACTACTTATGTTGGAGTGGCCTAACATTATATAATCAAAAGTCCACTCACTTATGTTGGGAGCTAGAGCACATTTTGAAGACACCACTAGTGTTATTTTATAGGGTTTCAGAGAACCCCAACTATTATAAAATATGTAACAAAGGATTCAAAAATTATTATTGTAACAATGGAGTGTTGAGGCTCACCCATTAATAAAAATTATTCATTGTGCAATATTGTATTTTGAGTTTAATTTATATATTGTTATTTTGTGTTGCATTTTTGTCTTCACAGTAACTATCTATGTTAGAATCATTTGTATCTTTAGAGTCTCTTAGCTATAAGTAATCCAAGTCAATATTATTTATAAAACCAAGGATAATAAATCTCAAGGTGTACAAAAACAATTTTACTAAACTAATGGTTGCTTTTGATAAAATCACCATTGAAGATATCCCTAGGTTTAATAACTACCATGTCAATGCTATGGCCTCAGTTTCATCCCTCATACCCTTATATGTACATGATGAAAAATATGAAATAGTAATTTAGAATATTAAGGAAAATTAAATTCTAGAATATAGCCATCTTACTTTATAAATTTTCTCTATAGAAGTAGCTTCATCCCCTAATCATTGATACAATAATATATTTATTTACCTTAAGGGTGCACATTTTCTAATGGTTTGAAGCACAATGAGCACAAGAATGCTAATCAATAATCTTATAGGTATCTCATCATTAGAAATATATTATACCACCACAACATTGATGTCATCTTGCTTAGATGCCTAGACTCAATCAAATACCAAGTAGTAATCACGTTGAACCATGATGGATAATGTGGTGATTTCTTTAGTGGTGTCACCATTTCCAAGAAACTCCTATATATGGGTTATTATTATCCCTCCATGGAACATAACTCTTGTTATTATGTCAACATGTGTGATAAGTGTTAAAGCATGAAAATATTAATCGTGCTTCATCCCAAACTCTTCAAAATTTGATCTCTCCATGATATTTCTCCATTTTATGATTGGACATCATTGGGAAGATAAACCCAATGTCATTTAATATTAAGAAATATATCAAAATGGCTATGAGTACTTCACCAAGTGCATAAATGCTATACCTTTAGACTTAACCAATGGATTCAAAATCTCCAAGTTCATCATTAATTAGATCCTTAGTTGTTATAGTATTACTTCAATACTCATCTCTAACAATTGAACACCTTTCAAGAACAAGGATATCCAAAATAATTGTGCTAAATTCAAGATTCAAAACAAATGTCACCAAGTGCATAAAGGCTATACCTTTAGCCTTAACCAATGGATTAAAAATCTCCAAGTTCATCATTAATTAGATCCTTAGTTGTTATAGTATTACTTCCATGCTAATCTCTAACAATTGAACACCTTTGAAGAACAAGGATATCCAAAATAATTGTGCTAAATTGAATATTCAAAACAAATGATATATGCCTTGCTATCTTTACAATATTTAACAAGATTAAACTTTGATAGGACTCTTATAAAATCCTCAAGAAGATTTTCAGTAAAAATAGAAGATATCAAAATCTCTAGTTGTATCTTTTCCTATAGGTCTATTGCACTAGTGTTAGAAATCCCACTGACATGATACCATATGCTTTAGTCTATGAATCTAAACCAATATTACCCTTTGAAATAAATATTTCTTATTTGTGTATTTTGTTTCAAGTTATATTTATTAGAGATAAATATCATCTTTTCTATCTTAATCGACTATATCTGCTTGACATAAAGTGGATTCACACCATAGAAAATATATGGGGCTATCAACATAGACTTCAAATTTCCTTAATGCATATGACTTCAGATGATATACTACTTTTTTCATTCTCATAAATTATTGTAAAAACTAAGAGATTACTGGTTTAAAATCTAAACATTTAATAAAAAGGTATGATTTGCATTTTTTTAATCGGTATTATAGATTGAGTTAACCAATATTATTCTTTCTCTTGGACATAGGAACAAGCTTCTATATTTGATTATTTATCAATATTTTATTTTCTACTCATATTTTATCTATATAGGATTTTTAGAATCATAAACCTTTTGATTAAGTCTTTAGAGAAGAAGTATATATGTTGGTACTAACATAGGTACCAATATAGGACAGTGCTTACCTTGGAAATAAATGAGAGGATTTGTAGAATCATAAACCTTTTGATTAAGTCTTTAGAGAAGAAGTATATATGTTGGTACTAACATAGGTACCAATTCAAATCATATATTGAAAGACATGTGATAATTAAGGATTTATACAACCTTAAATAAGGAAAAGATGAAAGTTTCACCAAATTCTTGGTACAATGGAAGAAATTTATAGGTAAACTACATTTTTTTTTACCTTAGAGAGATATTCTAGATATTTTTATTAGAAACTTGTAAGAACAACTCTCCTATGAGCTAGAAACTACCACTTTAACCTTCTTTGATCAATATATTTACTTAGCAAGAAGGGTGGAGGAGGCTCTTTATTAGAAGAGGGTAGTTAAAAAGAAAAGAAGATAAAATACCTAAGAACTAGTATAAGAATAAACATATGGTGGTAGACGGGGTCACGGATAATAGACCCTCTAACAATGTCAACGATGCCAATATCATAAAGAAAATATTATTGAAAGAACCATAAAAACACCACCACACAACTTCACTAAATTGAATCAATCACTATTGACGGTCCTATCACAATTTTTGGAAAGAGGTATAATAGAATTTATAGAAATTTATAAACCAAATACCACTTAGAACTGGTATAAACCTAACCGACATTGTGACTATCATAGAGTCAATGTCCATTTGACAAATGCACGCAAGAGGTTAAAATATATTGGTGCAAGACTTAATTTATAGTGGTCAATTGGAGGTAGAAGGTTCTTCTCCAAATTATGACCCTCCTACCACCATTCAACCTCTTGTACAATAGGCATAGAATATGAATCAAAATATGGATATTTTTTAAAATCCACTACCTAAACATAGTAAAGAGGTAGTTAATCAAGTAAACTATCAGAACATTCCATCGCCAAGATGCTAGGTTGGCAGGATTAGTAGTATTACAATATCACAATATCCACCAAATGCATTATGCCTACACAATCTCATGTTACAAGTGAGGGTGATCAATAGAAGGAATCTCAACCTTCATATCCAACTCACTTTTAAAGTGAGTCAGACACTAAATTCAATATTTATTCACTTACCTCCAATAACTCGGAGGAAGAATATGATCCTATGATGTCTATCATAGATATTTTATCCCTTGAGGGTCTATATGTGGGACTTTTTTTGACTCACACACCTATCCATAAATTGCTTCCCTTAGATAAAAAATTTCATCATACAGTTCACCCCATCCAAGCCATTCCATCTTCTCTAGAGTTCACAAAGATGATATAGTTAGTACCAACATTTCAATACATTGAATAAGTATATATGTTGTTGTACCTAATAATGACCATAAAGTTATGAGAAAAATATATTAAAAATAGATGCTAGCATATGGGAAGAAAAAAAAATTATAAGGTGAAACTTATAGGATTCAAACCAATCACTTGTTACCCTTAACATATGCCAATCACTTGTTATCCTAATTATCCTTATGAGGAATCCAAAGTAAGTAAATATACTACAATATTATCAATAATTTGATAAAAATAATACAAATAATTTAATCCTAATATAATTTACTTCAGCCATGAATTGAAATATGCCAAACAACTTAAAACCTAACATAATATCCTCCAATCAAAGGATAATTGACACTACTAAAAGTATTATAACATCTAGCATATCAAGTACTGTGTCAAACAACTTCATGCCTAACAAAATTTACTTTAAATGTTAATTGAAATAATCCAAATAGCATAAAGCTTAAGACAAATTTAATCCTATTACAAATTAGATAAAAATTTAGAATGTTTAAATATCACAAAATATTTCAATTCTTCATATTATAATTGAGGTATGTCAAACAATTTTAGATTGTAATTGAGTAGCATAATCACACAATGATGAGTTTGAATTATTTTATAGCATTTACCAAGTTGAAATAAATATAATTACTAATTACAAGCATTGGTAAAAATTGATTAGGCATGATTCTAGATTGACCTGGAAACACTTGACCTCTTCAGCCTGCTTTACATATTTTTTTTTAGATGGTTATGATCATAAGAACCTCAATTATGCTTATAGAGGTGGTTGTTACTTTCTATATCTTACACATACCACATGGTATGATTTTTTTTTTTAAATTAGGTATCTTTTGTACTAAGTACCACTTGGCCTATTTGCCCCTTTGGTTCTAGATGAAATATTTGAGATATTGTAGAGACTAGAAATATTTTATTTTCTTTATTTACATGATTGTGATGACCTCTTTATGGACTGAGAAGGCTATATAATCTATACAATTTTGACAACTTGAAACACTTAGGATTATTATGTTTTCATAAAATGTAGGCTCTTCTAGATGATTCTAATCTATTGTTCAATCACCTTGAGTCCCTTCTTCCTCCCTAATTATTATTGGATTATATTTCCAAATATCCCCTTCTAATGTTGCCTTGGTAATTACTTTGAGAAATAGTGACCTATGGTATAGTCATTGTGAATCTAATCATAAATGGGGAACAACTTGATTCTTGAACCCACTCACCTAGATGATGGGTGAATTCACAAGCACATGTCAAACTAAGTCCTACCAAAATGGCTTTGATATTCTTACCAATAGTAGAATCTTACCTATTAATCATCTAAATGAATACAAGTCCTTATATTTCTATTTTGGTGGGTCAACATAACTTCATGGCATAGAAAGTTTAAAATTTACTTGCAACTTTCTTCATAGGTTTTCTCTTATTAGCATATTTGGTATCTTTACAATATCATATACTTTTTATATTAAGGTATCTTTATGTACTCTCATCTTGTTTAGCAGTGGATGACAATTCAACTCATGGTTAAATTTTCCTAATATAGTGAAATTTCACTACACTTGGTAGTAGATTTTTTCTTGAGTTAGTTTTTAATGTAGAAGTAGATCAAGCTTAATATTGGACTAAATTTTTATGGCACTAGATGTAACAAAGGAGTATGAAAAATATTCATATTGATCACTCAATAAAATTTGATTCATTTATCCTTTAAGCTTAAATTTTCCTATACCAACAACATTGTTAAATATGAAGCCCTCATCATGGGGTTGCATATAGCAGTAACTGTAGGCACAAAAACCTAGCCACTTATCATCCATCCCTGTATTCTCATAATTTTACCCATTCATTTATATATATAGGTATATTTATTAAATATATGTTTAATATTAATGTTTTAATATTATATTTTTAATATATTTAATAAATATATATTATATATGTGAATAAATCCCAACTATCCGATTTCACTTAATCCTATCCATCCAACCATGTCAATCAATGCCACACCCTGAAACTAATATCCACCCTCCGTTATGTTTTAATCCGAGCCACACAATTTGTGTCACTCAAACCCTAACATACTCTAATATGGATAACTAATAAGAGTCATTTTGATGGCTCAACCCCTAATTCTTAAGCCCTAAATTTTGAGTTGAATTTTATTGCAAATTTCCCTAGAGTATCCAAGCACTCTTGCCTTCTATCTTCACTTGCCATAACCCCTGCATTTGTCATCACCTCTTTCACTTAGCCAAATCTGCTTATGTAGACTTTCCCTTAAACCATCGAATGCCTTCAGGTAATCCCTATCACTGTCAAGCATCTTCGGGTGCTTTTCCTTCACCGCCAAGCACCGTTAGACACCCTTTACCATTCTAAATCATCCAAAAGTATTTTTTACATCTATCGAGTGCTTGCGGGTGTTTTACACCGAGTTTTGCAGCCCTTCTAGACCTCGAGCAACGCTAGAGCATCGTCGCACAAATCCACTACAACTAATTACATCAAATCAGAGAATGATATATAAGCAAGGTAAATCAAAGTTATTTTTATTATGTTTTATTGTGTTGTTAGCATCTATTCATATTTTGCTATTGCATAGTTAGGGTTTAGTCTTGATTTTTGAGGGTCTCACAGTATGGAGCTCTCATTGTTATTATTAACTTATTTACTATTTTCTTGTATGTAGATTTGGTAGCATTATACTAGAATTGAACAACTACTTATGTTGGAGTGGCCTAACATTATATAATCAAAAGTCCACTCACTTATGTTGGGAGCTAGAGCACATTTTGAAGACACCACTAGTGTTATTTTATAGGGTTTCAGAGAACCCCAACTATTATAAAATATGTATCAAAGGATTCAAAAATTATTATTGTAACAATGGAGTGTTGAGGCTCACCCATTAATAAAAATTATTCATTGTGCAATATTGTCTTTTGAGTTTAATTTATATATTGTTATTTTGTGTTGCATTTTTGTCTTCACAGTAACTATCTATGTTAGAATCATTTGTATCTTTAGAGTCTCTTAGCTATAAGTAATCCAAGTCAATATTATTTATAAAACCAAGGATAATAAATCTCAAGGTGTACAAAAACAATTTTACTAAACTAATGGTTGCTTTTGATAAAATCACCATTGAATATATCCCTAGGTTTAATAACTACCATGTCAATGATATGGCCTCAGTTTCATCCCTCATACCCTTATATGTACATGATGAAAAATATGAAATAGTAATTTAGAATATTAAGGAAACTTAAATTCTAGAATATAGCCATCTTACTTTAGAAATTTTCTCTATAGAAGTAGCTTCATCCCCTAATCATTGATACAATAATATATTTATTTACCTTAAGGGTGCACATTTTCTAATGGTTTGAAGCACAATGAGCACAAGAATGCTAATCAATAATCTTATAGGTATCTCATCATTAGAAATATATTATACCACCACAACATTGATGTCATCTTTCTTAGATGCCTAGACTCAATCAAATACCAAGTAGTAATCACGTTGAACCATGATGGATAATGTGGTGATTTCTTTAGTGGTGTCACCATTTCCAAGAAACTCCTATATATGGGTTATTATTATCCCTCCATGGAACATAACTCTTGTTATTATGTCAACATGTGTGATAAGTGTTAAAGCATGAAAATATTAATCGTGCTTCATCCCAAACTCTTCAAAATTTGATCTCTCCATGATATTTCTCCATTTTATGATTGGACATCATTGGGAAGATAAACCCAATGTCATTTAATATTAAGAAATATATCAAAATGGCTATGAGTACTTCACCAAGTGCATAAATGATATACCTTTAGACTTAACCAATGGATTCAAAATCTCCAAGTTCATCATTAATTAGATCCTTAGTTGTTATAGTATTACTTCAATACTCATCTCTAACAATTGAACACCTTTCAAGAACAAGGATATCCAAAATAATTGTGCTAAATTTAAGATTCAAAACAAATGTCACCAAGTGCATAAAGGCTATACCTTTAGCCTTAACCAATGGATTAAAAATCTCCAAGTTCATCATTAATTAGATCCTTAGTTGTTATAGTATTACTTCCATGCTAATCTCTAACAATTGAACACCTTTGAAGAACAAGGATATCCAAAATAATTGTGCTAAATTGAATATTCAAAACAAATGATATATGCCTTGCTATCTTTACAATATTTAACAAGATTAAACTTTGATAGGACTCTTATAAAATCCTCAAGAAGATTTTCAGTAAAAATAGAAGATATCAAAATCTCTAGTTGTATCTTTTCCTATAGGTCTATTGCACTAGTGTTAGAAATCCCACTGACATGATACCATATGCTTTAGTCTATGAATCTAAACCAATATTACCCTTTGAAATAAATATTTCTTATTTGTGTATTTTGTTTCAAGTTATATTTATTAGAGATAAATATCATCTTTTCTATCTTAATCGACTATATCTGCTTGACATAAAGTGGATTCACACCATAGAAAATATATGGGGCTACCAACATAGACTTCAAATTTCCTTAATGCATATGACTTCAGATGATATACTACTTTTTTCATTCTCATAAATTATTGTAAAAACTAAGAGATTACTAGTTTAAAATCTAAACATTTAATAAAAAGGTATGATTTGCATTTTTTTAATCGGTATTATAGATTGAGTTAACCAATATTATTCTTTCTCTTGGACATAGGAACAAGCTTCTATATTTGATTATTTATCAATATTTTATTTTCTACTCATATTTTATCTATATAGGATTTTTAGAATCATAAACCTTTTGATTAAGTCTTTAGAGAAGAAGTATATATGTTGGTACTAACATAGGTACCAATATAGGACAGTGCTTACCTTGGAAATAAATGAGAGGATTTGTAGAATCATAAACCTTTTGATTAAGTCTTTAGAGAAGAAGTATATATGTTGGTACTAACATAGGTACCAATTCAAATCATATATTGAAAGACATGTGATAATTAAGGATTTATACAACCTTAAATAAGGAAAAGATGAAAGTTTCACCAAATTCTTGGTACAATGGAAGAAAGTTATAGGTAAACTACATTTTTTTTTACCTTAGAGAGATATTCTAGATATTTTTATTAGAAACTTGTAAGAACAACTCTCCTATGAGCTAGAAACTACCACTTTAACCTTCTTTGATCAATCTATTTACTTAGCAAGAAGGGTGGAGGAGGCTCTTTATTAGAAGAGGTTAGTTAAAAAGAAAAGAAGATAAAATACCTAAGAACTAGTATAAGAATAAACATATGGTGGTAGACGAGGTCACGGATAATAGACCCTCTACCAATGTCAACGATGCCAATATCATAAAGAAAATATTATTGAAAGAACCATAAAAACACCACCACACAACTTCACTAAATTGAATCAATCACTATCGAAGGTCCTATCACAATTGTTGGAAAGAGGTATAATAGAATTTATAGAAATTTATAAACCAAATGCCACTTAGAACTGGTATAAACCTAACCGACATTGTGACTATCATAGAGTCAATGTCCATTTGACAAATGCACGCAAGAGGTTAAAATATATTGGTGCAAGACTTAATTTATAGTGGTCAATTGGAGGTAGAAGGTTCTTCTCCAAATTATGACCCTCCTACCACCACTCAACCTCTTGTACAATAGGCATAGAATATGAATCAAAATATGGATATTTTTTAAAATCCACTACCTAAACATAGTAAAGAGGTAGTTAATCAAGTAAACTATCAGAACATTCCATCGCCAAGATGCTAGGTTGGCAGGATTAGTAGTATTCCAATATCACAATATCCACCAAATGCATTATGCCTACACAATCTCATGTTACAAGTGAGGGTGATCAATAAAAGGAATCTCAACCTTCATATCCAACTCACTTTTAAAGTGAGTCAAACACTAAATTCAATATTTATTCACTTACCTCCAATAACTCGGAGGAAGAATCTGATCCTATGATGTCTATCATAGATATTTTATCCCTTGAGGGTCTATATGTGGGACTTTTTTTGACTCACACACCTATCCATAAATTGCTTCCCTCAGAGAAAAAAGTTCATCATACAGTTCACCCCATCCAAGCCATTCCATCTTCTCTAGAGTTCACAAAGATGATATAGTTAGTACCAACATTTCAATACATTGAATAAGTATATATGTTGTTGTACCTAATAATGACCATAAAGTTATGAGAAAAATATATTAAAAATAGATGCTAGCATATGGGAAGAAAAAAAAATTATAAGGTGAAACTTATAGGATTCAAACCAATCACTTGTTATCCTTAACATATGCCAATCACTTGTTATCCTAATTATCCTTATGAGGAATCCAAAGTAAGTAAATATACTACAATATTATCAATAATTTGATAAAAATAATACAAATAATTTAATCCTAATATAATTTACTTCAGCCATGAATTGAAATATGCCAAACAACTTAAAACCTAACATAATATCCTCCAATCAAATCATAATTGACACTACTAGAAGTATTATAACATCTAGCATATCAAGTATTGTGTCAAAATACTTCATGCCTAACAAAATTTACTTTAAATGTTAATCGAAATAATCCAAATAGCATAAATCTTAAGATAAATTTAATCCTATAACAAAGTAGATAAAAATTTAAAATGTTTAAATATCACAAAATATTTCATCTCTTCATATTATAATTGAGGTATGTCAAACAATTTTAGATTGTAATTGAGTAGCATAATCATACAATGAGGAGATTGAATTATTTCATAGCATTTACCAAGTTGAAATAAAGCTAATTACTATATACAAGCATTGGTCAAAATTGATTAGGCATGATTCTAGATTGACCTGGAAGCACTTGACATCTTCAGCTTGCTTTACAAATTGTTTGTTATATGGTTATGATCATAATATTCTCTATTATGCTTGATAGAGGTGGTTGTTACTTTATATATGTTACACATATCACATGGTATGATTATATTTTTTTTAAATTATGTATCTTTTGTACTAAGTTCCTTGAGTTTCAAGTGCTACTGTTGTGTCTATTGCCTTCCAAGATCCCTTCTTGCTAATTGCATTGGGAAAAATATTTGGAATACCTTTGTTGGGTGTCAACATTAAAAATATTTGGTACACTTCTTCTTAACTTGGTCTCCAGACTTATAAAGGTGGAATGTTATTGACCATTTCTTACATTTTTTTGTTGCTTAAATAATAATCAAAGTAATCATTATCATTTCATTCATTTATCTTTTTTTTTAATTTACTCCTTTTTTGATGAGTGTGCACTAAGTTATTCTCTTTATTTGACTTAGCATATTTGCCCCTTTGGTTCTAGATGAAATATTTGAGATATTTTAGAGTCAAAAAATATTTTATTTTCTTTATTTACATGATTGTGATGACGTCTTTATGGACTGATAAGGCTATATAATCTATAGAGTTTTGACAACTTGAAACACTTAGGATTCTTGTGTTTTCATAAAATATAGGCTCTTCTCAATGATTCTAATCTATTGTTCAATCACCTTGAGTCCCTTATTCCTCCCTAATTATTATTGGATTATATTTCAAAATATTCCCTTTTAATGTTGCCTTGGTAATTACTTTGAGAAATAGTGACCTATGGGATAGTCATTGTGAATCTAATCATAAATGGAGAACAACTGATTGTTGAATCCACTCACCTAGATTATGGGTGAATTCACAAGCACTATGTCAAACTAAGTCCTACCAAAATGGCTTTGGTATTCTTACCAATAGTAGAATCTTATCTATTTATCATCTAAAATAATATAAGTCCTTATCTTTCTATTTTGGTGCATCAACATAGCCTCATGGCAAAGAAAGTTTAAAATTTACTAGCAACTTTCTTCATAAGTTTTCTCTTATTAGCATCTTTGGCATATTTACAATATCATATACTTTATATATTAAGGTATATTTACGTATTCTCATCTTGTTTAGTAGTGGATGACAATTCAACTCATGGTTAAATTTTCCTAATGTAATAAAATTTCACTACACTTGATAGTAGATTTTTTCATGAGTTAGTTTTTAATGTAGAAGTAGATCAAGCTTAATATTGGACTCTATATTTTTATGGCAATAGATGTAAAAAAGGAGTATGAAAATGATTCATATTGATCACTTAATAACATTTGATCCATTTATATTTTAAGCTTAAATTTTCCTATACCAATAACATTGTTAAATATGAAGCCCTCATCATGGGGTTGCATATAGCAATAATTGTAGGCAAAAAAACCTAGCCACTTATCATCCATCCTTGTATTCCCACCATTTTACCCATTTATTTATATATATATATTTAGATATATTTATTAAATGTATGTTTAATATTAATATTTTAATATATTTAATAAATATATATTATATATGTGAATAAATCCCAACTATCCGATTTCACTTAATCCTATCCATACAACCATGTCAATCCATGCCACACCTTGAAATTAATATCCACCCTCTGTTATGTTTTAATCTGAGCCACAAAATTCATGTCGTTCAAACCCTAAAATATCCTAATATGGGTTATTAATAAGAGCCATTTTGATGGCTCAACCTCTAATTCTTAAGCCCTGAATCCTGAGTTAAATTTTACCACAAATTTCCCTAGAGTATCCAAGTACTCTTGCCTTCTATCTTCGCTCACCATAACCCTTGCATCTGTCATCACCTCTTTCACTTAGCCAAATTTGCTTCTACAAACTTTCCCTTCAACCATCGAATACCTTCGGGTGCTCCCTATCACTGTTGAGCATCTTCGACGCTTTCCCTCCATCACCAAGCATCGTTAGACACCCTCTACCATTCTCAAGAACCCAAAGGTATTTTCTACATCTGTTGAGTTCTTGCGGGTGTTTTACACCAGTGTTTTGTAGCCCTCCTAGACCTCGAACAATGCTAGAGCATCTTCACACAAATACACTACAACTAATTACATAAGATCATAGAATGATATATAAGCAAGGTAAATCAAAGTCATTTTTATTATATTTTATTGTGTTGTTAGCATCTATTCACATTTTGCTATTGCATAGCTAGGGTTTAGTCTTGATTTGTGAGGGTCTCACACTATAGAGGTCTCATTGTTATTATTCACTTATTTACTATTTTCTTGTATGTATATTTGGTAGCATTATACTATAATTGAACAACTACTTAAGTTGGAGTGGCCAGACATTATATAATCAAAAGTCCATTCACTTATGTTGGGAGCAAGAACACATTTTGAAGACACCACCAGTGTTGTTTGCTAGGGTTTCAGATAACCCTAACTATTATAAAATATGTATCTAAGGATTCAAATATTATTATTGTAACAATGGAGTGTTGAGGCTCACCCATTAATAAAACTTATTCATTGTGTAATATTGTCTTTTGAGTTTAATTTATATCTTGTTATTTGATGTTGCATTTTTGTTTTCACAGTAACTATCTATTTTAGAATCATTTGTATCCTTAGAGTCTCTTAGCTAGAAGTAATCCAAGTTAATATTGTTTATAAAACCAAGGATAATAAATCTCAAGGTATACAAAAACAATTTTACTAAACTAATGGTTGCTTTTGAAAATATCACAATTGAAGCTATCCCTAGGTTTAATAACTACCATGTCAATGTTATGGCCTCAGTTTCATCCCTCATCCCCTTATATGTACATGATGAACAAGATGAAATAGCTATTTATAATATTAAGGAAACTTAAATTCTAGAATATAGCCATATTCCTTTAGAAATTTTATCTATAGAAGTAGCTTCATCCCCTAATCCTTGATACAAGAATATATTTATTTACCTTAAGGGTGCACTTTTTCTAATTGTTTTAAGCACAATGAGCACAAGAATGTTAATCAATAAGCTTATAGGTATGTCATCATTAGCAATATATTATACCACCACAACCTTGATGTCATCTTGCTTAGATGCCTAGACTCAATCAAATACCAAGTAGTAATCAAGTTGAACCATGATGGATAATGTGGTGATTTCTTTAGTGGTGTCACCATTTCCAAGAAACTCCTATATATGGGCTATTATTATCCCTCCACGGAAAATAACTCTTGTTATTATGTCAACATGTGTGATAAGTGTTAAAGCATGAAAATATTAATCGTGCTTCATCCCAAACTCTTCAAACTTTTATCTCTCCATGATATTTCTCCATTTTAGGATTAGACATCATTGGGAAGATAAACCCAATGTCATTTAATATTAAGAAATATATCAAAATGGCTATTAGTACTTCACCAAGTGCATAAAGGTTATACTTTAGACTTAACCAATGGATTCAAAATCTCCAAGTTCATCACTTATTATATCCTTAGTTGTTATAGTATTACTTCCATACTCATCTATAACAATTGAACACCTTTCAAGAACAAGGATATCCAAAATAATTGTGCTAAATTTAATATTCAAAATAAATGTCACCAAGTGCATAAAGGCTATACATTTAGCCTTAACAAATGGATTCAAAATCTCCAAGTTCATCATTAATTAGATCCTTAGTTGTTATAGTATTACTTCCATGCAAATCTCTAACAATTGAACATCTTTGAAGAACAAGGATATCCAAAATAATTGTGCTAAATTTAAGATTCAAAACAAATGATATATGCCTTGCTATCCTTACAATAATTAACAAGATTAAACTTTGATAGGACTCTTATAAAATCCTCAAGAATTTTTTTAGTAAAAATAGAAGAGATCAAAATCTCTAGTTGTATCTTTTCCTATAGGTCTATTGCACTAGTGTTAGAAATCCCACTGACATGATACCATATGCTTTAGTCTATGAATCTAAACCAATATTACCCTTTGAAATAAATATTTCTTATTTGTGTATTTTGTTTCAAGTTATATTTATTAGAGATAAATATCATATTTTCTATCTTAATCAACTAGATTTGCTTGACATAAAGTGGATTCACACCATAGAAAATATATGGGGCTACCAACATAGACTTCAAATTTTGTATATAAAAAATGTATGATCTTGATCCTTTGAATTTAATGATCTTATCCCTAACATAATAAAAATAATGCCAACACTATAACAAAGAATTAAGGTAAATTTGAGCCTTGTTGTCTAGGTCCATACATCATAATCACCAAGTATGGTTCATGCATTTATTGCTTCTCCATGATAGACTAAAAATAACTTCAAGAACCAGTGAGTGTAATGCATCTTAAATAGTATTTCATCTATATTTGTATCCAACTACTATTTTTTCTTGAAAACATATATAAAACTTCATATATACCTATATCCATCTACTTATATTTTTCTTAGACCACTTGTTGCATATTTAGTCAAGGATCTATGACAACATGTAAATAATGATACTAGATAGGATAGATTATATACCTTTACTATAAAACTAATACAAGTGGATATTTCTAATTCTATTTTTTAAAAATCAAATGATATTTTCACAACATAATATATCTCAATGTATCTCTCTCATCTAGTTTTGCTTTAAATTTTAGCTTCATATATTTTTATATATTCTATTTATTACCACCTAATGCAAATAATGATCATAGATAGGATAAATTATTTACCTTTACTACACAACTAATACAGGTCGATATTTCTAATTCTATTTTTTAAAAATCAAAAGATATTTGCACAACATAATATATCTCAGTGTATCTCTATCATCTAGTTTTGCTTCAAATTTTAGCTTCATTTATTCTTCTATCTTCTATTTCTTACCACCTATATAATATTACAAAGTTCATAGTTATTAGAAGTGATGAGATGTAGAATATTTTATTAGATAGAGTCCTCTATCTAGTTCTATTTATAGGACTCTATCTAATCAAATCTTGTATATCTCATCATCTCTTAGAACATGATTAATATTATGAGTCCCATAGGTATTATAATCAATATCAATCATCTCATTTCTTTTATCTCATTTAACACCAAGCATGGAGATAATATGTCAACATTGGATTCTTACTCCCAATTTGGTTCATAGTCTATGATCACATCAATCACTTAAATTTATTTATACCACTTATTTTGAGGTAAATCATTCAAATAAAAATTCCTTTAGGCATTTGTTTAAAGGTAAATCAAAACTAAAATAGAATACATATAGGCAAAGCTAAATAATAAATCCTTTAGGAAAAACTAAACCATAAGTCCTTTGAAGAAAGCTAAATGAAAAGAGCTATGATCCAGGTAGAATTTTAGAAGTCCTTTAGATGTTTGTTTAATGGGAAAAAATTATCATTATGTGCATATATATATACATACTTTTTATCATAGAAAACTAACTAGAAGTCCTCTAACTAACTAAAGTTTCCTCAATAAAATTTCAAAGCTAACTAGAATTTCTTAGGGTAAAGCTAACTAGGATCCCCCTAGGTAAATCTATAAGTAGATATCTATATATCTATGCATATTTATACACACATTTTTTATATGAGCTAAAGTCCCCTTGGGTAAATCTATGTCTATACACAACTATTTATGGTTATGCATAATAATTCCTTCTAGCATTATCCAAAGCCCCTTGGACCCATTTCTCTTCACATAAAACATTATGTATCCAACAATCACACATATATAATATGTCTATCATCACAAATATAAAGAGCTAATCATCATTCCATCATAATTTATTCCAATCGAAAACATCTAATCAAGTCATAATTATTATATTAATCATAATAATTAATTTTGTACATACATTTTTTTTATTATACTAGAGGAATCATTAACATGTTACAAATTTCTATGCCTCTTTGAATGTTCAAATATCGCTCCTTGTCACCACTATAATATCTAGTTGCATTAGTTAAACCTTTTACGTAGCTGACTATACTGATGTGACACACCCACTGGTACTATGGGTCCCGAGGGATTGTAACCCTGGTCTTCGCACTCCTACAAAAGTGTTTTGATCATTGAACCAAGTCCTCATATCTACTTATCATACATACATTAGATATAAATAGATCATAATTAAAATATGCATCATCACATAACCTAAATAAATACTCATGATTAATACCTATTCATAAAACCTAACATTATAAATCAACCACATCAAATCAAATAGGTCAACACACACACACATGTATACATTGTGTGTTCCAAATGCTTACCTCAAATATACCTAAATAAAAATGATAAGATTATGATTTTGATTACCCCATCAAAGTGAAGTATTGAAGTATAAGGATGGAGGGTATCATTAGATTGTTGTAAATAGGAAGGTGTGTCAACCTTGAATTTAGCTTTTATTTCATGATGCCTCTTGGTATCCTTACAAGACTCCAGTACGGTCCTTTCCTACATGATAAATTCATAGGGATTAGACTCCTAAATAAGGCTTGAATAAATCAAGGAGGGAAATAAGATAAAGTTATGAGGAGCACAAGATATTACCATTGTTTTTTAAAAATACAATGTATCCTTTAGGGATTGTTGCATTGGATTAAGAGCTACTACCAATTGATCAACAATTACCTACATTTTCATGGCTTCTTATTTAACAATACAGAGATTGAATTCTTACATCATAGAGATCCACTTTGTATATTGGGTGTCTCTAGGGATGTAAGTATTTTGTACCAAGTGTCTCAAGGGGTCAATTTTAATTATCACATAAATTTTTTGATACAACATACAATGTTATAAATTTTTAAATGCAATATATATATATATATATATATATATATATATATAAAACTAGGAAATCCTTTTTCATGGGACTATACCATGTTTCTATCAAAAGCATTTTTTGACTAATATGGTGTAAAAAATAACTTTTATTGTTATCATATTTTTGAGTAAGGATAGCTTCCAAGGAAACCTAACTAGTTGAAGTATACAATATAAACATATTATTTGAGTTGGGTGGGTGAATATTTGGGGGATATAAAATGATTTGTTTGAATTGTATGAAGGTATTATTATTACTTTCATCTCACTTGAACTAATTTCTATTAGCTCCAAGCTTCTTGAATAAGGTTTTAATATCTTTAATATTTTTTGAGAGAGACATAACATCAATGGATTTGATCTTATCTTGATTGAAATATACACCCCTATGGGACACCATAAATCCTAATAGCTTACTACTAGTAACTCTGAATACACACTTCTTAGGATAAAGCCAAAACTTGTAGTGACATAATTGCTCAAAAATTACATGATGATCAATTAAGTGGTTAGCCAAACTTTTAGACTTACCAAAGATATCATCTAAATAATATTCTACAATCTTTACCATCAAGTCATGAAAGGCCATTGTCATAGCCTATTGATAAGTAGCACTAGATTTTTTTATCCAAAATGGTATGGAAATATAATAAAATATCCCCCTAAGTGTAGTAAAAGTTATTTTTATCTAATCCTTAGTGATAATATATTTTTATTTGTATTCTAAATAGCCATCCATAAAGGAAAATTTTCATATCCTATAGTAGAGCCTACAATAGCATCAATACATGGTAAAAGAAAGGTATCATTGGGATAATCTAGATTGGTGTTTCTAAAATCACAAAAAATCCAAATAAAATTATTTTATTTCTTCTTCCTCAGCACAATGTTAGATACCCAAATTGAATAATGAATAGGCCTAATAAAATTGATATCTAACAACTTTTGTTTTTAAATTTTGTATATGTCTTGAATGATGGGAGGGAATCTTATTTGCTTTTTTTGGATGGAATTGACATCCACACAAGCAAAAATGTTATGGACAACCAAATCATCATCCATTCAAGGAATTCTAATATAGCTTCATCATTGGACAATTATGGGAGACATAAAATAATATCAAGAATTTGGATTGTAACTTGATCTGCATGCCCTTTACCCCTAAGTTTAGAGAAGATGTGAGAATGGGATTGAGAATTAAGAATGATAGAGATGTGCTTACTAGTGTATGATTTAATTTATTTATAAAAAATTGTCAAAGCTCTAATGACCACCATGGTTTTTATCTTGATAGGAAATTCTATTTAAAGTATATTCCTTGTTGTACCAGAAGGTGTAGGATCAATCAAATCGTAAATCCATTTGTAAAATAACTTATCTGAATAGGAAATATTTCCATATCTAGAAATAGGCTACTAAGGACAACAAAGAATACTTGGGTATTCTCTATTTCCCTAATGCATATAGGAACTAGGATCACCATATTTTGGCATAGTCATAGCTACCAATAAATATCCTTAGAAATATCAAGTAGTTTGAGCGCAATGGGGCTTATGTAGGTTAAATAGTTATTAGAGACTAATAAATTAGCAATAATAATCCTAAAAATAATAGGAAAATAAAAACTAATTGGAATCACCACTTTTAGAGATGTTCCTAGTACTACTAGATAATTTTGAATATACAATAAGCCAACAATGGAGTCTAGTTCAATATAGGTTAAAAAAGTGCTAGAATTAATCTTTTCAAAAACTGAATAGTAAACATTACAATTTTAAAATTGATAGCTTCAAACTTTGTTAGATGCCTATGCAAGAGAATAGTTCATGTTTCACTTTATGTAGACGTTTGAGTTAGAGATAACAGGAATATTATTGTTCTATATCTATCTAGCCAAGATTTATATTGATTACATTAATATTCTTAAACATACAATCATTAGAGTTAGAGTCTATTACATTATTTAGGTACATAACTATGTACCATCTTAGGTAGATTATTAGAGTAGGAGTTAATCGGAGTAGAAGTAATGAATTCACAAGTGTTAGAATGTGCAAGTTGTAAAAGGACAAGTGCCTATCATGCAGAAGCACATATGTCCTTCATATAGTTAGGTAGAGTGAAGACCAAGATACTCATCTTCTTATATATAAAACTCATTGGTATTGTAGTAAGCATCCTCTACACTATCCACTAGTAGAGTGAGCTTCATATCTTGTATGCATTCCTCTATTTTTGTGAGCCTTCATTAATGGTTGTTATGTGAGTTATTTCTGAAGTATCTTGTCTTAGTTTCATGCTTGTTAAGCTTCCATTATCATAGTTAGATCTTAGCTTTCTTATTTTATTACTTGTGGCTTCATTTCCTTTTAGCATATAGATCAAAAAGTTAACATGGTATCAGAGCCACGTTGGATCGATAGGAATAGGAAGAGAGAGTCAGCCACAAGATTGAAGATAGAGAAGGAGCCACGTTGGATCGATAGGAATAGGAAGAGAGAGTCAGCCACAAGACTGGAGATAGAGAAGGACTAGCTGAGGTCTTGTTGCAGATTTCAGAAGCTGCAAGATTGAAAGCCTCAAGCTACCTAGAAGGAGCAACATGGTAGATTGAGTGGAAAAAGAAGAGCTGTGAATTCGTCCAGCACAGGGCAGCAATTGGGTGGACCAAATCACCAAGAACTTCATTATAAAATCAAGGCTGAAAAGGTATGCAACTTAGGTGCAAAAGGTTCATTAGTTGAACTTTTATATTCAGTTTATTATTAAGATTATCAAGCACCAATTTCAAGGATTAGAAGTTGCATCAGAAGGTTTCGTGGTTTATGTCTTCATATTAAGATTATCAAGCACCAATTTCAAGGGTTAGAAGTTGCATGAGAAGGTTTCCTAGTTTAAGTCTTCAAGGAAGTGCAGAAGATAGTTTCTACAAGGTTAAAACCTGCACATAAAGAATAGGAGTTAGATATATCTCAAGAGAAAGAAAAATATCAAAAGAAGACTTCATTTTAAAGGCTAGCGTGCATAGTATTAGCAATCACCATTATCAAGAGGTCACTGAATTCTGTGAAGGAGAAAGCCCAGAACGTTCATTGACAGTAGTCTTCAGATAGGTAGCATTAGAAGGAACATACGTGAGGCTCCAATAAAGGAGAAGACTGCCGTAACGTCTTTGCTAAGGGAATACGTCACACCTGTGCAGTCAGCATACAGCGATGTTTTAAGCAATCGTTTGTACCATTCGGACCACCGTAGAGCTAAGGGAACCCGCAGGCACAAAGAATAACAAAGCTCACATCGTTCGTGGAGTTAGACATCGCATGTCAGATTTCTTATCTAATGGCACAGTGAATCCTGAACGCCTTTAGAGGTTGAATCGCAGTCTGAAGCAACCATTCACAGCATCATCTTCGTACAGCTTGCGAACACGGGGAAGAATAATTTGCTATCACTTCTATCCATTACAAGAAGGAGAGCGAACGGAGGTTACAAAAATCATTGGTGCTTGCCATAGTTGAATGCCAACTGAAAGATGTTGGAACGCCAGCGCAGATAGCCGTTACCAACAGTGAAGAACCCAGCACGATTAGACGTTACAAGCATTGTTATAACGCTCATTGGACGTCGTTATAGAAAAAGAAACGGGTCGTTACACTTGCATTCGTGTGGAGGAGGATACTCGAAGGAGCCGTTACAAAGTATCTTGACCGTGGTAAATTCACAGGCATTAGAAGTGCAAAGTGGCACAAGGAAGAATTTTTAGGGTAGATCTGGAAGAGTCTTTGGAGCAGCAAGTGAAAGGAAGTCAAGTTGCTGTGCAGGCCAGAGGTGAATATAGACAGTGTGCGAGGAAGTCATTAACCGTACCTGTTGCTACTACAGATAGAATACTGTGTCATACCCGATACGTTGTGAGGCACGAGCGTTACAAGTTGGAGAGTGCCTAACAGAAGCAGCAAAATATCGTAAGAAGCCTATCCACATAGCAAAATCCAAGTGGCGTGTTTTAGGTAGCGAGATACGTGAGGAACGCCAGTTAAAATTTGTGAGCATAACGTCTATTCCGTTTTCACAAACCCTGCACGCGTTACAGAACCTGCGTCAATCGAAAAGATCTTCATTCTCGTGAGGTTTGGAAAAGCCGCGTCAAAACATTCAGGACGTTTCAATCCAAGTGCGTGGGGCAGAGGCGTTACGCATCCTAGCCACCCATTTGCAGTAGCTTTCGTTTTAGTGATACGAGAAGACCTGCCCGAGACAAGAAAAAAAAAAAAAAGACGGCGATGCCCCGCTCGAACAGACGCTCCAGTCAGATGCAGCGAAAGCTATGTTGACGGATCCGTAAAGGCCACACCTTGGCTCAACACTGGAGTTCTTGCCTGTCCACTAGTGGTAGAGACGTTTGAAAAAACAGAGGAGTTCTTGCCTGTGCACTAGTAGTGGGAGGTTGAACAAGTGAAAGACTCGCTTTGCGCACGCCATATTCAGAGGTAAGAAATTTCGAAGTTAAATTATTAAACTTTATCAAGTTTGGAGACAAAAGGAAAAATTGAAAAATTATTTACCTAAGGCTCTATGCTTTAATTAATTAAATATTTGGAGGGATAAGACTTTATAGTGGAATTTAAAACCTTAGAAGGCAAATTATTTATTTTTGGGAAGTATAGAATAAAGTTAAAAGGTAAAATTCAGATTTGATTTAATATTTGGGATATATAAGGTTATTCAAAGTAATTTATCAAGTATATTTGCTTTCAAATTATTGGTGAAATTTCCAAGGTTAAAATTATTATATTGAAGAAATATTAGACCAACTTATAATCTCAGAAAGCAAATTGAAGGATATATCATTGCTATATTTTACAAAATATTATTTTCTAAACCTTTAAATATTTGCAATTAAATAATTTTGGGAAGGAATAAGGTTTTCAACATTGGAAATTATTATTGTAAATATTAATTAATTTCTAAAATATCAAATTAGGGAGATATAAGGTATACAAACATAGAATATTGGAATTTAGAAATATTAAACCACATTATTGGGATATAAAAGCAAATTCATTAATTGCTTAGAGGTTGGAATTTATTACTCATACTAGTCTCTTATACCAATTAAAGGGACTAAGGAAACCAACCATAGACTCTTGAAAAATAGAGAACATTATCAAATTGAAGGTGCGTCATTATTTCGCTTTCTATTCTATAAAAAGAGATAAGGTAATTATTCTCAAAACATTATAAAATCAACTTAGACGTTGAACTAAGAATATCCTAAACTACTAGGGAGATATAAGGAAGCAAACAAAACCTATTCCAAGAAAGATTTCATAAAATTATTTCACAATACCCTTATCTAGAGATTCATAAGGTAACCTACATCATAAGAACATAGCAAAAAAAACCAAGTGTAATGGAAAATCAAATTGCATTGAATGGAAAGAATATTGCTAATCTTATCATGTAGAGATAGGAGATCAATGCTTATGTTCCAAGCATAACTTAGGAAGTAACCTACAGTGATGATCCTATAAAAGCAATACTCTAATGGGTATTTTAATGGATGATCTAGAGATCATCTGAGGTGACCCAAATGTAGAGTTCCATAGGTAGTGATCCTGAGGCAGTGATACTATTGGTATTAATCTAGAGTTAGTGACCTAAATGTAGTGATCCTGAGGCAGTGACCTAAAGGTAGTGACCTAGAGGTAGTGACCTAAAGGTAATGAGCTAGAGGCAGTGGTGAAGGGCTACTCCATCCAACACTCACACAATACTCAATATTATAGAAAATTTTAAAAGAAACCTAACATCTATTATTATTTCAATGAAATGGAAATACAAAATCAAAAATTACAATGTTACGATCACAAGACCGATTTTATTACAAAGAAAATCTACTGGAAATTTGTAATTTAGAGCCACAATCTAAATACCAGACTACCTTCACTAAATATCTATTCCCACTTTAATAAATTCCATCGAATATTCTAGAAAACGTAACTCCCCTTTTTCTTGCAGTTCATTTTCCCACCTAGGAAGATATTCATTTGAAATTTGAGTTTTCATTTTCCTCCCCAGGAAGATATTCAATTGAAATTTGAATTTTTATTTTCCTGCCTAGGAAGATATTCATTTGAAATTTGAATTTTGGTGGCATAGCTTCCTGGACCCATAAATTTTGACTTGGTTGTCCAATTGGCTATTATAATATATCGTTGGAAAGCTTGCGAAGAGGTCTACAATGATGAAATTATAATCAAATTTTCATTATTTTTTTGGGGCCTCTAAGGTCTTCAAATTTTATTTTTAAACTTTATTGGCGAGATTTCTCGAGACAAAACTTTAATATCTCTCAAACCATTCAGGATATTGGGGTGATTCTTTCACCACTAAATATATTTTTTAATATTTCTCCTTGGGGTAAATTTTCAAGTCCATAAGTACCCATTTAGGCCAACTTACTAAAAATAGTAGGTGATAATTTTTTACCTTTTTGGACTTCTAACTGACTTACACCTCCCAAGTGTCATCATGGACTCCAAAACAACTAAAGAAACTTACAACCAAAAGAGAAAATACAATTTTATTTTATAATGCAAGATTGCCCTTACACCACTAGAGGATCCTACATCAGACACCCAAGATAAATTGAGAAGTGACCTTTGCTTCTCTAGTGTTCAAGGAAAACCAATATGGTCAACCTCTACCTTATACAACCATGAGGAATCTTCAAGTGGACTTCCTTTCCACTTAACCAGATATTCTTCATACTACCTGTTTCTTATACTTTTTTCCATAAAACTATCCAAGCTTTCTTGTATCTCTTATTTCTTTGGAGTAGATGTTGGAATATTCCACCGTTATCCTACTGGTCCATCCTCGTTGTCTCCTTCATGATACTCTATCAAGTAAAAAATTTTGAACACAGGTGATCTGTTAATTCCACTCAGTAATTCAACTTAGAGAAGATTGAAGTGATGTACCTTGGTGAGTCGGTTTATGGCTATGTTCTAGTGGCAAATGAGATCAACTTGGATAATCCTTTCTGGTCAGGTAAATTTGTTTCCTTAGGTGTTTGCCCATGGCAGAATCCTGATAAGTTTTAACATAGATTTAGGAATGGTAGGGTCTCCCTTGGGGCTCCTTCCCTTTCTTGGTGAAGGGTTTCCCTATGTAAGGTTGTTGGGAATTTCTTTTAGATTCATATCCTAGATTTTATTGTTAAATATTTACCGAGGAAGGGGTCCTAGGATTTTGTGGGTAAATTGGTCGACGATCATCCATAATTGGATTCTCTGAAGTGTTGGATCTTATCCAAGTGGTGTCCAAAGGGATCCCTTGACCTTGCTTCACTTTCTTGTATTTTTTTTTCTCATTCAAATTTCATGTGAGGAGGATTCAAGTAAGATCTTGTAGGGGGGGTCTTGGTTCTTCGACAAGCATAGCCTCTTCCTTCATTGTTGGTATTATTATTAAAAACTAACACTTCAAAGAGTTAATATGGTTCCTGTGTGGGTTCACCTTCTTGAATTTTTATTTATCTCCTTTGATATAGGGGACTTTATCTCCTTTGATAAAGTTTTATTGTCTCACTCTCATAATAATTTTGTCAGGATGTGTTTAATGGTTGATATTGAGAAAGAGCTTCCTAGTGCGGTGGAACTCATTTCCCACCTGGGAACCTGGTCTCAATCTATTATTTATGAAAACAAGCCTCAAGCTTACCAATCTTGTGGCTTGGGTGGGCATCACCAAAGTTTATACCATCAAAAGAAAGTGGATATTCCTTCTAAGTCTCATGAGGTTTTTGGTCCTATCTAAGATAAAAAGAATGAATGGAGAACCCCCACCAAGAAAAATAGGATTTGGCAAAAAAAGACTTTGAAATAATCTTTGGGTTTGAAAGGTAAAAGTGTTCTCTCTTCTCAACCACCCCATTCATCTAGGGGTGGTCCTTCGGTTGTTCCTCCAAAAGGTAATCCAAAGTCTCCTCTTCCACCTAAGATTCAGTATCTTCAGAGTATTTTTGAAGTGGTGTTGTCTGTGGATCCTATTAAAGTTGGTAATGTTATTCCTCCTTCGAATTATTTTTATGACCTTGATCTGATTGATCTTGAGGATTATTTGGTGGCCCCTGCTCAAGATTCATCTCCTTTGAAAGTGGCTTACCCTCCTAAATATTTAGTGATTTCACTCGTTGGTTGTGTTTCTAACCTGAGTGATTCCCCTAAGCATGTCATGGAGAAAGGTTCTCCTAGCCCCAAGACTATAAGCTATTATAAGAAATCGTTAGACTTTGGTTTGGGGAGGAAAAGGGCTATGGATAAGGCTATGGTAAATGGTGGTCAAGCTCACCTTGTTGTAGAAGTGGAAAATTAGGACAAGCAACTCAAGCTTGATGGTTTTAAATTCCCACAGTTGGAGGGATTGGTTAAAAACTCTTCTTTTAATTCTTAATGAAGGTGTATTATTGGAAAACTAAAGGACTTAATAATTCCTCTAAAAAAATATTACTTGCTTCTTTGATGAGGGATAAATCCCTAGATTTTTTGTGTATTCCATAGTCCAAGCTTGATGCTTCTACTTGGGAGGAATTTTAGAAATTAGTTTTGAGAGACTCATATTTTATGGCTTCTTACACCTTTGATTCAGCTGGCGGTCTCCTCTTTCTTTGGAATTCATATAATTTTGAGGGTCATGTTATTTCTTCATATAATAGGATTATTAATATCCTTTTTTGGTGTAAATCTTCTCAAAGACGATGGGTTATGTCAAATATTTATGCCCCAAATGTCTACACTAATAGATGTAGATTTTGGTCAATTTTACTAGAGATGAGGGCTACTTTTCAACATGAATCTTGGATGGTGGTTGGTGATTTCAATTCTCCCTTATTTCCTTCTGAGAAGCACGAAGATAATGCTATTGATAAGTCTTTTTTATTTCCATGAGTTTGTAAACGAAGAAAAACATTGTGACATTGATCTCAAAGGTGCTAAGTTCACCTGGAGTAATCGTAGGGGAGGTAATAGTCTTATTATTAGTAGGCTTGATAGGGTATTTATTTCAAATTCCTCCTTTGATATTTTTGGTGATGCTTCCTTATCCACCCTCCCAAGTTCGTATCATAACCCCTTATGGTTGGAAATTCCTGAGGATCTCTCTTTTATTCCCCGGCACTTCTATTTTGAGGTAATATGGTACTCTCACCCTAATTTTGAGGTTAAAGTTGTAGAGTGGTTGCAGGAACCTGTTCTTAGAATATGTATGTTTAAACTATTGAAGAAGCTAAGAATGCACCTAAAATTTTGGAACAAGTATTCCTTTGGAAATATTTTCATGGAAAAAGAGCATTTGAATTCTCTTCTTTCAATTGAAGCACAGATTGATTCCCAAGGGTATTCCAATCATCTTCTCTTGGAGGAAAAAGCTACTCTTTGTGCCCTTCATAACATACAGGATGAGGAAGAATTATTCTGGAAACATAAATCTAGAGAGCTTTGGTTGAAATAAGGTGATCGTAACTCTCATTTTTTCTAGTCTTCCACTCTGTGTCATAGGGGGTGAAACAAAATTAGGGAAATTTTTAAGTCTAATGGCATTCATACTTCGTATATTTTGGACATCAGGAAATATCTACTGGATTTATTTGGTTCGATACTATGCTTTACGCCTTCTCGTGATAGATATGTAGAAGATGATATGTTGGAGGGGAGGCTATTATGTGCTTGGTTTCTAGTGAGATGAATGCTGCTCTTCTAGCCCCCATTTTTTGATGATGAGATCATGTTAGTGCTCAAGTCTATGGGACCTCTTAAATCCCCTAGCCCAGACAACTTCCCACTTGTATTTTTCCAAAAAAATTGGCATATATATGGGGAGGATGTATGTAATGCTATTCGCTATTCCCAGTATTTGTTGATATTTGTAAAGGCTTTGAATTTGACCTTTCTTTCTCTCATTCCTAAAACGGACTCGGTGGCTTTGTTAAGTGAATTCAGGCCTATTAGTTTATGCAATATGGTTTATAAAAAATTTTCTAAAGCTATGGCTAATAGACTAAAGCCCATTCTTCCTACTCTTATTGATTTTTTTCATAGTGGTTTTGTTTCAGGGAGATAAATTTTGAACAACATCATCATTACCCATGAGCTCCTTCATTCAGTGTAGAAGAGCAGTAGGATGGTAATTTTTCTTAAACTAGACGTCAACAAGACATATGATCGGGTGTCTTGGTCCTTTTTAGTCAGGGTTTTGAGGAATTTTGGTTTTAGTGATTCTTGGGTCAAATTGATGGAGGCCTCGATTTATTCAGCTTGGTTCTCTATGCTGATTAACGGATCCCCTACTAGTTTACTTAACTCGTGTCGGGGGATTCGTCAGGGAGACCCCATATCCCCCTTCCTCTTTATCCTCATAGTTGAATCTCTTGGTCGATCTATTAAGAGATGAAGTTTTGATTTTGGTCTAAGGTTGGCCCTACATATTTACTTGATTTCTCACCAGTAGTTTGTTGATGATACTTTTCTCTCTTGTATGGCATCAATTTTTCATGCTCATTATGTGAAAACAATCCTGGACTATTATGGGAGAGTAGTGGGTCAGTTTATTAACTATCTTAGAAACATTGTTTTCTTCATAAATACCCTGGAGGTATTTCAATACAAGATTACTTCTATTTTATGTTGTAATATTATCTCTCTCCCATCTACCTATATTGGCCTTTCGTTGTTCGTTGGTTGCTTGAATAAGTCATTCTAGACTTCGATTGTGGAGAGGGTATAAAGGAAACTATCCTCCTGGAAAGGTGCCCTCCTTAGTCAAGTAGGGAAGGCGGTTTTGGTTCAGAGCATGCTTCAAAGTATTCCCATATACTTCCTGTCTCTTTTCAATCTTCCGGCTAAGGTGGCATCCAAGTTTGATAGTATTTGTAAGGCCTTTCTATGGGCTGGTCCGGAGTTGAAGGGTAAGTTTCACCTTATATCTTGGGAGTAAATTTGTAAAAGGAAAAGGGATGGGGGATTGAATCTTAAGAATGTGACTGTTATGAATAAGGTGCTGGTTTCCAAACTTTCTTGGAAGGTAGCTTCAAATTCTAATCATCTCTAGTGTCAAATTCTTAAAGCCAAATATAATTTTCAATAGTTTCTCTTGGATCATCTCCCTTCTAGAGGTTCTAATTTTTGGAATAGTCTGATTAAATCTAGGGACTTTATCAGAGACAATTGTTGTTGGGTGATTGGCAATGGTAGGACCGTTTCTTTTTGGGATGATCCTTGGCTCAGAGACCGTCCCCTTGTTGAGGATCCTCACTTTCAAGATGTGTGTTTGCTCTCCAAAGAGGCAGGCTTTGTCAAGGTGGCTGATTTTGTTTTTCTTCAGAATGATCATAAAATTTGGTCTCCCTCCCCCTTCCTAAGAAATGCCCAAGATCATTTAACATGGGATTCTATCCTGCTTGAGATGCGGTGGTATGTTTTGTGGCAGGAAGAAGTGGTAGACCAATTGGTGTGGTATGGTGATAGTGAGGGTTCCTTTTCATTTAAGGCTGATTATTCTCTTATTTACCCTTGTGGAGATGGTGATTTCCTTTGGTATAATATTTGGATTAAGAATTTGACCCTAAAGATAAATATTTTCTTCTGGTTGGTGGTGCAAAATAAGGTTCTAACCATTGAAAATTTGCATAAGAGGGGTTTCAATTTATTAAAATGCTATTTTGTGTGTAAGCAAGACTAGTATTCTACTTCTCATATGTTTCTCAAGTGCAAAGTATTTTGGGATATTTTTTTTTTACTCTTCAGTAGGTTGGGGTTGCATGGACTTTACCAGATTCTATTTGTGATTTTATTCAACAATGAACATCACCATTTTCTTTCCCCCATATGAAATGCTTCTGTAATTATCTATTACCTCATATCCTTTGGAAAGTGTGGAAGATAAATGTGAGGGTGTTTAAATACTCTAAGTGTGACATTTTTTATTTGTCCTAAAATAATTTGGAAGGTGGTAGAGAATGTGTTGGTAGTGTTGAAAGACTCTCTTCCCTATGTGCCTAATGATCATCCTAATTATGTTGTTAAACATATTCTTGGTTTTCAACTAGAGTTAATACCCCCACAAACTCCAAATTTTTGAGCTTCTATTCAATGGTCCCCACCCCTTCAGGCTAGTTTAAGCTTTATTTTTATGGAGCATTGAAGGAGAATCCTAGCCCAACTATTTTTGGGGGTGTAATTCGTGATTACATTGGTAATGTGATGTTACCCTTCATGGAGGATATTGGAATCCAATCTTCGTATTTTGCCAAAGCTCGTGCTTAATTTTTTGAAATTCAAATGCTCAAAGATATTTGCATTTGTAGGGTATTATTGAAGGGGATTCATTGAATGTTATAAGCATTCTCAAAGGATATTGTCATCCTAGTTGGCGTATATCTAATTTGATTGATTAATGCAAGGCCAATTATTGTCTTTGGAGGAGATTTTAATCAAGCATGAGTATAGATATGGGAACATGCTGGTCAAATCCTTTGTAAATTTGGGTGTATCTCATCAGATTTTGGTAATTTGGCATACATATTTTCTACCCAAGATCCTTTGACTTGTTAATGAAGACAAACTTTAATGTCTGTCAGGTGGTACCTAACCAATGGTTAATTTTCCTAGTTTTCGGTTGGTGTTGGAGTTTGATTATCACTGCCATGATGACATAGAGCATTTACTCCTCTTCCCCCTCCCTTTTTCCCCGTTTTTCTTTTTTTTTCTCTCTCGTTTTTTGGTTTTTTTCGTTTTTTTCCTTTTTTTTTTTTTTCCTTTTTGTTTTTTTTTTTTTGTTTTTTTTTGGGTTGGGTGGGGGGGGTTTCTTTTTTTTTCTTTTTTGTTTTTTCTTCCCTCCCCGGGGTTTCTCTCCCCTTCCCCTCCCTCTCCCTCTTTTTGTTCTTGCTTTGCCGGAATATATTTTATTAGGTGAACCATAACTTCATCTCCAACCTAGAATTCATTAAACCTCCACATTTAGTCTACCTTTACCTTGTACTAAGTTTTCATATTATTAATATAATTCCTTACCTCTTCATGCAAGTTCTTCAGGTGCTCTGCAAAGTCCTTGATATCAATACTACTATTTTCTCCTTTGTCCATATTTCTCAACTAAAAAACATTCCTTGGGATGCTCCCATATACAATATAGAATGGGGATTTACTAGGAATCATATTGATAGAATTATTGTAAGAAAATTTTGCCTATGGTAAAATCAAATCCTATCCCTTGGGCTTATCTCCTACTAAGTATCTCAACAAGTTGCTCAAACTCCTATTCACCACCTTTGTTTATCCATAAATCTATAGATGGTGTGCAAAATTAAAATTCAAATCTATCTTTAGATTATTCCATAAGGTCCTCAAAAAATAACCAATAAATTTGGTATCTCTGTATGAAACTATACTCTTTGGTATACCATGTAGTCGCACCCCCTCTCTGAAAAACAACCTTGTAATGTGAAATGCATCATTAGTCTTTTGGCAGGGAATAAAATGTGCCATCTTAGAGAACCTGTCGACCACCACAAATATTGAGCCATGTCCTCTTTATGTCCTAGGTAAGCCAAGAACAAAATCCATGCTAATATATTTCCATGGTTTCCCTAGTACATGTAATGGTTGATATAACCCAGTGTTTTGTCTTACACCTTTGACCATTTGTCATACTCTACAAATTTATACAAATTTATTCACATATTGATGTATATATGGCCAATAATAGTTCTCACTAACAAGGGAAATGGTTTTATCTCGACTAAATTTTCCAACCAACCCTCTACTATTCTTCTTCTTGATCAGGTTATCTCTCATAAAACTCCTTAGAATGTACAATTTGTTTTTTCTAAACAACATCCCATCTTAGATTAAGAAATCCAACCATTTTGTTATATCTAAAGTAAAAAGTTCCAAGCAAGCTCTCCAAGCTTCTACAAAATTAGATATTCAGGGTACAAACTCTTGAGTTCGTTAAACCCAAAAACCTCCATATTCATATCTATCAACAAGTTTTACATTCTACTTAAGACATCTACAACTTTATTTGACCTTACAATCCTATGATTCAACACAAAAGTATAACTCTACAAAAACTCAACCCATTTAAAGTGCCTTTGATTTAACTTCCCTTATCTATTTAGCTTCTCATTCTTTGCAGGATTCATTCTATAGGCTACCTTATTTGGTAAACTAGGTCTTGGTATCAAATACAACTAGTGAGGAATCTTCCTCACTAGTGGTAAACCTTCAGGTAAATTATCTGATGCACTATCTTGGAATTACCCTAGTGGATCTAAGAATTCTAATGGTATATCTTCACTTTTTTCTTCATTAACTCTAGGAATCAATGGATAACACATATGTTTGTGCTTCATACCATCCAAAATTATTTTACCATCAACTAAGTAAATTCTTGCACTACTACATACCTTTTCTTTCACCTTCTTCAAGGGCTTCAACTTGTGGTGAAATCCATATTTTGTCAAGGAATAAGTGTTGGCATGTCCATCATGTACTGCACATCGATAAAATTGTCACAACCTCCCCAATGGCATATGACAAGCATACATAGGAATTATATCACATAGTACCTCATCATGGTAATTACTAATATTGAACTTCACTAAATATTGCTCATTGACAAAAGCTCTATCGTCCTTCTACAACCATGTGATCCAATATGGATGTGGATATCTCCTTCTCTCCAACTGTAATTTATTAACCATCCCCTCTAAAACTAGATTATTAGTGCTACCATTATCAATGATAATATTATAATCTTTACCTTCACATTTGCACCTTGCACAAAATAAAATCTTCCTCTAAAGTGGATCTTTCTCATCATTTTGCAAGGCTCTCCTTGTAACAAGAACTTCTCTTTCTACCTCTTCACAATCCTCAAATTCAGCATCTTCATCTACATAAGCAACTCGTGTATTACCTTTAGATCTCTTATTTGTCCTTCCTTTATGTTGTGGACAGTCGTATGCTCAATATCCTTCTTATCCACATTGGAAATAGGTTCCATGAAATCCTCCTCTTCCTCTTTGGTCATGATTATCTTGCTTAAGGGGTCATTAGGTATTATCCCCTTTCTAAAACTGACTACTACTAACTTCTCCATGCTTCTTTTTGTATTAATTTCATCCTCCATATGGTCTTTCACCATTCCTTCCACCATAACCTCTTTCTCTCTGCTTGCTTTCAAATCTTCTATTCAACTTCTCCTCTACGTTTAGGGAACAATGATAAGCATCTTCTATGGTAGTCATTCTGACCAAACTTAGCTCCTCTTGAATACTTGGCTTCAATCCATTTATATAATGAGCTACCTTGTCCTTTTTGGCATCAAAATTACCTATTACGATCATGATATTATGGAAATATTATGTATACTCTTTGATAGACTTACCTTCTTATCTCAAACCTTGCATTTTCTTTAGCAAATCTAACTCGTAATCAACTAGAATGAACTCTCTTTAAATTTTCTACCATATTATCCCATAATGTTATTCTTTCTTTTCCTCTTTTATTTCTATCTAGTTGTACTTCCTTTGACAAGATAATAGTGTGACCCTTCAACTTGGTCTTTGCAAATTTGACCCTCTCAAGATATTCCAACTTCTCATACTCAAAGTACTTCATTTCATTGATCCAATTGATCAACTCTTCTCTGTTAAGATTCTCAAAAAATATAGAAACATCAATATTTGACCTTTTCCAATCTTGGAGATGGCCTTAAATAATATAAATTTCTTAGTATCTATTGCCCCTTGCTCTTCTTTGAACTGGGTTTCTTCTTAAGCTTTGTATTTACTTTCATCTTCTCTTCTTGGCTCAAACCCTCTATGTATATTCTCTTACTATTCTTGAAATTGTATTTTTAGGGATCTAAAATCCTCTTTTGGTACCACAATATTTCTATCACGACCACAATTTCTTCGTAGAGGTATTCTGATCACTTTTCTCACAGTCTGCAACCACAATTCCTAGTGCAAACTACCTCACATTAAGTGATTTTTTTACACAATTAGGAACTACCTCTCTAATACCACTTGGTGAAGGGCTAATCAACACAATACTCACACAATACTCAATATCATAGAAAATTTTAAAATAAACCCAACATCTAATATTTATTCAATGAAATGAAAAAACAAAATCAGAAATTACAATGTTACGACCACAAGGCTGATTTTATTACAAAGAAAATCTACTAAAAATCCATAAGTTGAAGCCATGATCTGAATACTAAAATACCTTAGATAAATATTTATTCCTCCTTCAATAACTTACATCGAATATTCTAGAAAACGTAACTCCCCTTTTTCCCGCCATTCATTTTCTTGCCTAGGAAGATATTCATTTGAAATTTGAATTTTCATTTATCTTCCTAGGAAGATATTCAATTGAAATTTGAATTTTTATTTTCCCACCTAGGAAGATATTCATTTGAAATTTAAATTTTTGTGGCACAAATTCTCGGAGCCATAACTTTTGACTCGTTTTTCGATTGGCTATTATAATATATCGTTGGAAAGCTTACAAAGAGATATACAATGGTAAAATGATCTATAGATCATTTCACAAAATTTAATCCTTTTTTGGGGCCTATAAGTTCTTAAATTTTTATTTTTAAACTTTGTTGGTAATATTTATTGGGATGAAAACTTTATCTCTCAAACCATTCACGATATTGGGGTGATTCTTTTTCAACTGAATACATTTTTTAATTCCGCTCCTTGGGGTAAATGTTCAAGTCCATAAATGCCCATTTAGGCTAAATTAATAAAAATAGCATGTGATTTGTTTTCACATTTTTGGACATTTCACTGACTTACACCTCTCAAGTATCGTCATGGACTCCAAAATAGCTAAATAAACCTACAACCAAAAGATAAAATGCAATTTTTTTTTGTGATGCAAGATTACCCTTACACCACTAGATGCTCCTACATCAAGATTTGATGTAAATGCAATGATACCGAGGTAGTGACCCTGAGGCAGTGACCCAGAGGTAGTACTAGTGGCAGCATTTCAGAGATAGTGATCCAAAGAATGAAACCCAGAGTCAACCCAGACACATTGATCCAGAGGTAGACAAATTATTTATCTAGCCATGACATAGTCAAATCTGAAGACTATTTTCTATAAATATCTATATTATCATCTCCTAATATTTTTTTATATAAAATTAATTCTTAAATGCTTGGAACACCTTCTACAATAGACATCTAAGATATTTTAACTTCATTTCTTGAAGGTCTATGTACCTTCATAGTACATATATTAGTTCTTTGTTACAGATTAATAGGGATTGAAGACTCCAAGAGAGACCTAATGGCTAAGGAAACCACATTGGAGCATCTAGCTAGAGTTTTTCCATAGAGTTACAAGAACTTGTGAAGACTATAACTCAACATTGCATCCACTAGTTTGACAATCAACTAGTAAATATTCATCAATTCTAGATTAGTATTTTAGTGCTAATACTTTGTTGCAGGGAAAGGGAATTCAATATTTTGAAAATATTACTACAATAAAGTTAGGAAGAATATCTTTCTCAGAATCAATCTAGTTGCTGAAGTAAAATTGAAGGAAGAAGGATATTTTAGAGATGGCTAGTCATGTATGAAAGCAATATAATCCCCTTACAAAAAATATTAGAATAATCTAGGTGGTAGAGCAAACCACAAGAAATCAGTATTTCTACAATTGATCCAAATACTATTGCTATAGTTTTTCCAACTGGATGTACCATTGGAGCCACTGTACATAAATTTCATTGCTTTGATATTGTTTGATAGAATACCTTATATAAGTAATGGAAGATTCCATATTTGGAGGTCTAAGAAGAGATATCATTGCCAAAGACTACAAACTTGTAATATTATAGAAGGAGAAAATGCGCTAGAAGCCATGTAGTAGATTTAGGAAGAGACTATATGAGAGGATTCCTTGAAAATATTGGAGATTGGAGATCTCTATTAAATATTGAATGAGATTGAAGACTAAAGTCTTAATACCTAAATAATGTAATACATAGGGGTGTTAGAGTTAGAGTCTATTACATTATTTAGGTACATGACTATGTACCACCTTAGGTAGATTATTAGAGTAGGAGTTACTTGGAGTAGAAGGAATAAATGCACAAGTGTTAGAATATGCAAGTTGTAAAAGGACAAGTGTCTATCATGCAAAAGCACATATGTCCTTCATGTAGTTAGGTAGAGTGAAGCCCAAGAAACTCATCTTCTTATATAGGGCTCATTGGTATTGTGGTAAGCATCCTCTACACTATCCACTAGTAGAGTGTAAACTTCATATGTTGCATGCATAATCAATTTTCATGAGCCTTAATTAATGACTATTAGGTGAGTTATTTTTGAAGTCCTATGTCTCATTTTCATGCTTTTTAAGCTTCCATTATCATAGTTATATCTTAGCTTTATTATTTTATTACTTGTGGCTTAATTTCCTTTTATCATTTAACTCAAAAATATAACAATAATAGGTAACCAAATTAATATTATTAATTGCATAAAACTTTATATCGATCTAATTATCACTATCATATAAACAAGATCCTCCATTAGACCTAATTGATATTGTCCTACATCCACATTAGAAATATGAGTATTAGAATAAGGCTTAATTAAAATCATTATTTATGTCATTATCAATTTCTTTCTCTATGTTGCCAATATATACACAAATTATTACTTGTCTCAATTGTGCAACATCCTCATGGGATTCACATAGTTTGACCAGTATTTGGTAAAAAAAATATTATCTCTATTTGGATTTCAAAAATAGTGATAATTCATTTACTACCTCAGACGACAGATTCCTTGGCACTAAGTTGTTGTAGCAAGGAGATATTGAGTTTGAGACATGACAGAGACAAGAAGTTAAAGTTTTAAAAGGATTTTACATCGAATATAAGGAACAAAATAGAGGATGTGATAATTTGTTTTTGTGTGGGTAGCTAGCCCACGTGGTGGTCTAGCCCTAGCTAGGGTATGGGCCAACAAGCAATGCATGTTCGAATCACTGTAGTGACAATAAGGGGGTAATAATTTTTGTTGGATTAATTATTCGCTAAGTCTAAGGTATGCTTCCTTAGGGAGTTATAGAGAGATTATTTAATTATTTTTTATTTTTGAATTAAAAAGGGTAGCATGGAGTAATTAAGGTTGGTTTAATTAAAATATTTTTGCCTAGTGTTATGTGTGGTGTGTTAAGTAAATGATGTTATGATTTTTTTGAAGAAATGAGGTGCATTGAATTATTTCATTTCAAGTAGGAGGTATAAGGTGGTAAAGAAATTTATGTGTGTAATTTGTTTTGTTGGGTAAAATTTATATTTTGCAATATTAGGAGCAATAAGGTTTAAACATGACTTGATAATTTTATTGTAAATCTTACATGGTGAAAGGAATATTTGAGATGTTTTTTTGGTTTTTAATGCTTCATTTTTTAGAACAAAATAAGAGTGATTGAATATCAATTTCAGATTTAATTGAGCATATATTTTTTAGAAGAAAGTTCATGTGGATGTTTTGAGAGAGTATCTTGCAATCTAACCCTTGAAGTGGCACTAGAAAAACCAGTTATTTGTGAGAACAATTTTTTGAAGATATATCTCTATAAGAGTGAAAGCATGAGATTTCGGAAGGAAAAACGGTATTAAAGATGTAATGAAAACAGAACTTTGAATCAACCAAACATAAAGGAGAAAAGCAGGAGCACAACCCTTTTATATCAAATTCATTCGGTTACAATACATCTCTTGCCTTTTTAGGGGCTAGGAGTATTAGTCTGTCTCTGTTACAATCAAGATTAATATTTCTTCTATCCGCATGCCCACATTTGAAATGGACAGGCCAAAGTATTGTCGCCGCTTGCGTTGATAAATCCTTGCTCCTTGTGGCTCTTCCTGCGATCAGAGAAACACAGATACGTTGTTAGTAGCACCTGTTGCAAAAGGGTAGAGCGTTACCTTTAAAAATCAATAGGTAATACATTCGAAAGATTCATTAAATTCATATAACCAAACAACTCTATGCAACCTGCATTTCTAATGGAAATTCGAAAATGTCATCAGATATAAAACGTATTTAAAAACATAAAACATAAACTATTGTTTTAACGTGTTTGAAAACAACATACATTATAAAACATAAACTGTCATTAAAAAGTCGACTGATTCTGAACGCTGTTGCCTACACATTAGTATTTCACAGGAGCACAACCCTTTTATATCAACTTCATTCGGTTACAATACATCTCCTGCCTTTTTAGGGGCTAGGAGTATTAGTCTGTCTCGGTTACAATCAAGATTAATATTTCTTCTATCCGCATGCCCACATTTGAAATGGACGGGCCAAAGTATTGCCGCCGCTTGCGTTGATAAATCCTTGCTCCTTGCGGCTCTTCCTGCGATCAGAGAAACACAGAGACGTTGTTAGTAGCACCTGCTGCAAAAGGGTAGAGCGTTAGCTTTAAAAATCAATAGGTAATACATTCGAAAGATTCATTAAATTCATACAACCAAACAACTCTATGCAACCTGCATTTCTAATGGAAATTCGAAAATGTCATCAGATATAAAACGTATTTAAAAACATAAAACATAAACTATTGTTTTAACGTGTTTGAAAACAACATACATTATAAAACGTAAACTGTCATTAAAAAGTCGACCGATTCTGAACGCTGTTGCCTGCACATTAGTATTTCACAGCGTTGCATGACAATATTTGATAAGACATACTGTAAGATATATTTGAACGCACAGCGTGATGCAAGATAAATTCTACCGTATAGCGTGAGTTATTTGGACAACCTAAAACGTAAGATAATATGAACACGCGATATCGGAATAAATCAACATAAAACTAAGAGCAGCGTCTTCTAAATATGATAAACGTCTAAGCGTCAGAGATTACCATATGACAGAATAAAATAACTTGAAATATAGGAACGTACGTGGGGTGCCCAAACGGGCCGCCCTGTTAAAATCCGACTTTGACGCCAATCCACTAGGAATTGGCTCAAAATCCAGGATAATGTGTTGTCGGCGAATTGGTAGTTCACTGTGGTCGAATGTCTGGTTCGAAGGTCAAACTTACACTTCTGAAACCACCCACCAACCTCTCTTTCACAAGAGATTCTGGATGTGAAGAAGGTGAACTTAAACTGGTGCGATCGGGTCTCGAATGAACAGCACTTCGTTGTGTTTACTAAAATGCTTTTTTTTTTACATTGCATTGAGCTAGTTCTTATAGAGGATTTCGCCTCTGAAACATTAATGTCAAACCCTAAATCCATAGGGGCCGCTGAGATTTGATCTTTGTCAGGTGATTTATGAGACATGGCTCGCACTGACATCAGTAGTTATGAGGCATGGCCTCGGATCGGATTTGTTGCTAACACTGCTTGTCTCATTAATGCAGTTGGTGAAGTCCGCCGTTCTACAGACACACGGGGTCTCTTTGAAAAGGGGCACGTAGGGGTGCCACATGGCGGCCATGCCAAAGTCCGCCTTTGATTGGTCGCAAGTATGCCTTTGAATGTTGATTTTGGATGCTTCTGCCTTTGATGCCGAAGTGTCGCGATATCGCGACACTTCGGTCGGGTCTTGGATTTGGGCCCGAAGTGTCACGATATCGCGACACTTCGGCCCGGCTTGGGCAAAGGGCCCGAAGTGTCGCGATATCGCGACACTTCGGCCCGGCTTGGGCAAAGGGCCCGAAGTGTCGCGATATCGCGACACTTCGGCCCGGCTTTTGACGAGGGCTTTGCTTTGAAGACTTTGTCTTGCTTTGATAAGGCTTTCTTGCTTAAGGCTTTCTTGCTTGCTTAAGGCTTGAAGTTTGACTTTGTTTTGATGAAGGCTTGTCTAAGACGACCATCTTTGCTCTGCTCATTTTTTGACCTTCTAAACTGTTGTGTGAGTGGTTAGGACCACTGTTTGACCTCTGAGGGCTGCCCTGAAAGCTGTGTGTGTCAATGCGATCAGTGTTTGTAGTCACTTAATCGGATGGGTGTTGTTTTGGTGTCTACAGATGCCCCTTTTTGGGAAGTGCTGCGGGTGACGCAGTGCTGAGCAAAAATAGACGACCAAAGCACTAATGATTAGGGTTTCTTGGTAACCTAACCAACTTTTGCTGCCCCAAGTATGGAAAGGGCATGCATTCTTGAATCCTTGTTTCTGACGAGCTAAGGAATTTCATTTCAAGTGTTAACCTATTTTGGTGAGGTGTGACTTGAGCTTGGACATTGATTAGTCATGATTAGGCAAAGGGCGTAACCTTTTGTCCACAGGGGAACCTTGTGTTCATGATTCACGAATGCCAAGTGTTTGATCAATTTGATGATTGCTTGTTTACTGCCCCAAGCAGGAGCGTGATTGTCTTTGTCAATGATTCTTTGAATGCATGTCATTGCCTTGATTGGGTGTGTGCTTGTTGATTGGTGACTAAGTGTGACTACCCCCTCAAGCGACGAATCGATGAGGGAATGACCTTCGTGAGAAAAGCGATGAGTCGCTTGACCCAAGATGACTTAGGTTAGGGTGCCTTTAGATGTTTTACCATTTAAGCACGTGCAGTTTCCCGACATTTGGACCTATTTTTGGTGGGTGTTAACCCTTTTGGTGATGCCATAATGGGGTGAAATCATCAACAACCCATCTTCCCGTGGAGCGGTCCGGCTAGGGGTAGCCTTCTAGGGGAAGTAGGAGAGTAACAAGTTGAACCCCGACATCGATTTTTTTATGCCAAGAGTTTAAGTGCAAGAGCACTTGTGTCCGGCAATGCTTATTGCTTATGTTTTTGTGTTGCATTTTTGTGATGTTTTTGTTGTTTTGATTTTCTTTCTTTGTGTATACGTCATGATTTTATGCACAATGATTGATGTTGGTGGATGCATGCTACTTTATATTGATGGATGCATATGTTGTGATGAATGCAAATGTATGTGATATGCAGAGATGAAATGGATGGATGGACTTTGTGATGTGTGGCTATGGCACCATAGACTGTTTAGAACTCCATTATTTTGTTTTGAGGCGATTGCTGTGATACATGACTTTGTATGTATACATGTGGTTTTTCTTTTCTGATGGTAGTGTAAGGATGAAAAGTAGCGCAGTCGGTTTAGAAATGTAGCTAAGGTTTTCTGAGACTCAGACGGTTTTAACTTATTAGCCATGACTGTACTGTATCTTACAAGACTTTTGAACAAGGTATGAATCGGACTTGTTTTTGACCAAGTTATTTCACATCCCTGTGTGTGCAGTTGAGTTCATTTATGTGGTATTTGTCAGGATACCGCCAGTGCCAGATGGGCTTTCAACCGAACCTGTACTGAGGATCACCTAACTAGCTCCACTAACTCCTTTGTTGTATTTAGTTAGATTAATCTGCGGTGTTATCTAGGATACCATAAGCTAGCTCATCCACATGCAAATATTGATCTGTACACAAGTTAATGTGATAGATATATCGTCATGCGAGAGGTTTACCGCCAGTGACCGATAGGCTATCAACCAAACCGATACTGAGGCTTGCCTCATGACCCGTTAGAATGCTGAGAGTTCCAGGGATTCAAGTTCAACTCCCTTCTTTTCTTCAATTGTATTGGGATACTTGCTCGTTTGTAGTGATAAAATCACTATTTATTTTGATTTGTTTTTCTTTTGAGCAAGGGATTGGGGATATGGAGTGACGATAATCACTATTGTTTGTGCCTTTTGATGTGTGCACTCTGTAGGATGTCAAATTTTGGAGTTTTGACGCTTGCAAATTTTTGATGTTTTGCAACTATTTAGAACTTTGGGATTCTTAGGGAATTGGGTAGGGAGGATGCTTGTCCTTTTGCCAACTCTCAGCATTCTTGGGGTCATTCGCACAGGGGGATGAGCAAGATAACCGTTTCGCTTATGGTGACCTGGATTACTGTGCAGGTTTCATCTTTCGTTCACACAACTTGGGAATTTTTATGTGTTTTAATTTGTGTTGGGATGTTACGTAACAAGGTGTATTTCAAGTGTAACTCTACCTTCGTAAAATCTGTTTGACTTGATACATTACATGGCTAAAGAGCAAAATGATGACTGAATCACGAAAAACTCTTGATACATTAAAAGACCACTGACTCTAGTGTGGTAAAAGCAATGCATGGTGTTTTTGTTGTTTTTGTAAAATGGAACAGTGTGGAACAAGATGGACTAACAGAGCTATTACAGCCTATGGTGCCTTTGACCCGTACGACCACAAATATGCAATGTATGGGTGCAATGCTTTAATGCAACTATGTATTTTTGTATTTTTGATGGATTGATTTTGGTGAATATGAAGATGAATTGCGAGAAGAACTCTCTATTGATGAATTTGAGTATGCCTAGGAATGAGATGCAAATTTTTTGTTGTTTTTGATGATTTTTGTTGTTTTTGAATTTTCTTAATTTTTGACCAAGCAATTGTGGAAATCCTTGGAGCATTTGAGGATTGACCAAGCGATTGCAATAATCCTTGGAGCATTTTGGGATTGACCAAGCGATTGCAATAATCCTTGGAGCATTTTGAGATTGACCAAGCGATTGCAAGAATCCTTGGAGCATTTTGGGATTTGGCTCTCTTAGATATGAAATGGTCGCAAATGACTGATATTCAAGGGTTTCGTTTCCTTGATACCATCAAGAGAAGCTAGCCGGTATGTCCCGGGTCCTATTTTGCTATCAATGACATATGGACCTAACCAATTTGCCGCAAACTTGTCCCTTAGGTGGGATGGCAAACTGGAATTTTGCTGGTTTTCCTTCAAAACCAAATCACCAACCCGAAAGTCCCTCAGGTGAACTTTCATGTTGTAAGCTTTCTTAAGTCGCTCTTGATAAATACGTAAATGCTCGAGAGCATTAACGCGTCGTTCGTCAAGCAACGTAAGCTGGTCTAACCGGGCTTGCCGCGCAAAATCATCGTCGATGAACTCTTGCATTGATATGCGCAGGGAAGGAATCTCCAACTCTAGAGGCATGACTGCCTCGGAACCATACACAAGCGAAAACGGAGTGGCCCCAGTGGGTGTCCGAATGCTAGTGCGATAGGCCCATAGGGCAAGTGGGATTTGAATGTGCCAATCCTTATGACTGTCTGCGATGGTCTTTTTAAGGATGGCAACTAGCATTTTGTTTGACGCCTCTGCTTGCCCATTTGCCTGCGGATAATAGGGTGTCGAAAAGTTGTGCTAAATTTTGTACTTTGTGGTCAAAGCACGCACGTCTTTGTTCTTGAAAGGCGTTCCATTATCCGAGACTATTTTGGATGGAATACCAAAATGACATATGATGTTATGCAAAATGAACTCCACAATGCGGGGTCCTGTCGTAGAGGTAAGCGGAATTGCTTCCACCCACTTGGTAAAATACTCTGTGGCCGTTATGATAAACGTGTGATGGCTTGACGATGCGAGGGGAGATCTTTCTAATTAGATCAAAGCCCCATTACGAGAACGGCCAAGCAAATTGGACTGGCTATCTTGCAAGGCCTGAGAAGGTACGTGCATCAAATTGGCATGATGTTGACATTTCACGCACTTCTTGACATATGTGCAACAATCTCGCTCTAAAGATGGCCAATAATAGCCCATGCGGAGAATGCGCTTTGCGATAGCCATACCACTAAAGTGGCCACCACATGTACCATCGTGCGCTTGGGCGACTGCCCAAGTGGACTCTTGCTGATCCAAGCAACGAAGGAGGATTCCTTCATAGCTGCGATGATACAAAATGTCTCCTATCAAGACATATTTAGCCGCTTTCTGCTTGAGTGCTCGTTTTGCGGCATGAGTCAAATCAAGCGGAAGACTACCTAACTTGAGGTAGTCTCTGATGGGTAAATACCAGTCCTGTTGATCAGAAACCTCAATAGTATGAACAACGAATCCCTCTTGAAGTTCATCCCTAGCAGACGCTGAATGGGATAGAACCTGCAAGAATAGCGTTGTGTTGCTATTAATGGGAGTAGGGGAAAACAAAGACCCCCAGTTGGCACGTTTCAGACGATCTTGGATTCGAGAGAACTTATCCGAGGATGGTTCAATCTGGATCATGTGGATTCCTGGCATCAAGTCTGAGCTTGCACGCTCCATCGCGGATTGCGATAAGGTTTTGACTTGAATGGTTGTCATATCACCGGAAAGGTCCTGCAGAATTAGTGACCCCAAGGAGGCCATTGTGTCCGCAAAATGATTCGATGATCGAGGGAGGGCCTCGATGTCATACCACTCAAGTTTTGCCAAGAATTTGTCCACAAGGGCTTTATAAGCCTTCATAACTGGGCATTTGCATTGATATACCCCTTTGACTTGATTGACTATTAACAACTAATCACCAAAGATATTCAGTCGTTTGATGTTCATGGTGATTGTTGTCTGAAGACCTAGGAGCAAGGCTTCATACTCTACGTTATTGTTGGTGCATGGGAAGTTTAATTTAAATGACAGGGGCATTGGGGCACCCTGCGGTGTGAAGAATACAATTCCCATGCCACCACCTTGCTCACATTTAGAACCATCGAAGAATAGGGTTATGTCGGCTCGTGACTCAGGCTCATCGGAATCTGGCGATTCTGAGACATGGAAGACCCCATCATCGGGTAGTTCTATGACCAGAGGCTGATCGTCTTCAAGAGGAGCCTCTACTAGTTGATCGGCTATGACTTGTCCTTTGATAGATTTTTGTCCAATAAATTCTATGTCAAATTTCGTCAACAACATGATCCATTTCGCCGTGCGACTACTATGATAAGTACGACTCATCATGTATCGCAATGGATTCTCCTTAGACACAACATACGTAGTGTTGCTCAGCATGTAATGGCGTAGCTTTTTAGTAGCAAACACCACTGCCAAGCAGAGTTTCTCAATGTATGCATAGTTAAGTTCATAACTGACCAGGGTGCGGCTAAGATAGTATGTAGCCTGTTCTTTGTGAAGTTCATTCTTCGAGGCTAGCATGGCACCCAATGCCACCTCAATAGCTGAGATGTATAAGTAGAACGACACTCCTGGTCTAGGTGGTGCCAATACTGGCGACGAAGCCAGGTATTGTTTGATCTCGTCAAAGGCTGATCGGCACTCGTCATCCCAATGAAATGTAACCCCCTTGTGCAATAATTTGTTCATGGGTCGGCACTTGTCGAGATAATTGCGCTATAAAGCGTTTAATAGACGTGACCTTTCCCTGTAGACTTCTGAGCTGCTTGATTGTAGTTGGGGGAACCATTTCAAGGATTGCCTTGACTTTCTTTGGGTCCACCTCGATTCCTCATTTTGAGACTATGAAACCTAAGAGTTTTCCAGATGTGACGCCAAAGACGCACTTCTTGGGGTTTAGTCTAACTTTATGCTCCATGAGGCGATCGAGGATCTTGCTTAAGTCATTGATATGATTTGAGCGCAAGAGAGACTTGGCTAATAAATCATCCATGTAATCTTCCAAAGTTTTGTGCATGTAATCATGGAAGATATATGTCATGGCACGTTGGTAGGTGGCACCAACATTTTTAAGGCCAAAAGGCATGACCTTATAACAAAATGTCCCCCAAGGCGTTGTGAACGCCATTTTTAGTTGGTCTTCAAGATTGATACGAATCTGATTGTATCTCGAGAAACCATCCATGAGGGAGAGCATTTCGTGACCTGCTATAGCGTCTACCAACGCGTCGATGCTCGATAAGGGGAAATCATCCTTAGGACTCGCTTTGTTTAGATCTCAAAAATTGGTGCATATGTGAATCCTCCCGTCGGGCTTCTTGACGGGAACCATGTTGGACAACCATGGCGGATAATCCACGTAGATGACAAACTGTGCATCCAACAGCTTTTGTAATTCATCTTTGACCATCAAGGCCACTGTTGGGTGCATCTTACGTAGTTTTTGCTTTACAGGCTTGATTGTCGGATCAAGCGTTAAATTATGCGTGACTAGCTGCGGGTCTAGTCCTGGCATATCCTTGTATGACCATGCAAAAACCTCCTTCTTCTCTTTGAGAAGGGTAGTGTAGTCGGCTTGCTCTTCGGGGGAAAGACTTACCCCCAGCTTGAGAATCTGTGGATTCATTGGATCTGTGTCGATGTCTACGTCATTCGTCTCCTCGACTAACATGTGGGATCCGTCCTCCAACTGATGTGGAGTCGGGATCAAATGGATATCATTAGCTGAGTTTAGATCTATGCTTGGAACCTCGGGTTCCTCTTCAGCCTGAAAAATATCCTGAGTTGTCCTTGGGGTAAAATGAGGCATTTCACCAAAATGCCAGTACTCTGATGGTGATAAAGGTGAATTGACGTGATCCCAATCGATGGCATCTATGTCGAGATGCAATGACCGTGCTGGATCGGCCGGATTGCGGATGGGTGCGGTCAAATCAATGGAGATCATGTAGATGGAATGAATTGGGTCTCCATTACCGCGGGTATGATAACTTGAATCTTCTAGATGCTCCCTATACTCTGGATCTGGTTCTAGGGGAACAGGCACGAATGGATCGGCCCTATGTGCGAAAAGGAGGACAGGGTCTTCCCTTGGCACTGTTGTCATGATAGGGTCTCGGGGTGGACGGTGCTCATCGTGAATTTGGAGCCATGGATCTAACACTAGGGCCCACCCCGCTGGGTCTACCCACCATTCATGCCCTAACCTTATGCCCATCTGTCCCATTAGATCTTCATGAGTTAAAGGGCGATGATGCCATCGCGCATGTCTGAGATAGTCCATCTCAGTCTCATCTTCTGAATCACTTTCGAAGATCCAAAAATGTTCATTCGGTTCAACAATTGTTACTTGCGACATTGAGGGTTCTCCTTGTTCCAGAAAATTGATCTGGTCCCGTTGCGGTTGCTCCACTGTCGGTGGAGGGACCTGATTCTCTTGACACTGTATTGATTCAACTGGAACCTCTAAGGGGAACAACTTCAAAAAGATATCCGGACATCGTTGATGTTTTCTTTGGGGATTAGTGTCCGAACCTTCACCTCTTTCTATCAAAGGAGAGGGATTACTGTTGTTGCCAAGGGTGTTGGTTGACCATGGGAGGTAATCTCCCAATGTAAAGTTTGTATTTGGGTTGGCATAGAGATCGGGTGCCAATCCCCCCTTGTTGCCTATTTCTAGGCCTTGCATATTTTTGACCAAGATGTCTAAGGGCAGGGGGTGGTTGAACCCTACTCCTGACTTATCATATGGCATCTGATATCTTGGTTGGCAAAGGATACGCATCCCTTGCTCATATCTGCCTAACCCGTATCCATGCCAATTGCATTGGTCCAGATATCTTAGAGCAAAATTCGGGTTTGATAGATAATTGATGTTTTCAACAAAAGGTTCTTCGTCTGCTTCCTTTTGCTTGCATGGTTCAAGACCATGATCAAGGCCCCCATACACAAAATTTGTCTGGTTGGGTGGGTGACCTAGAGGAACAACTGTTCCTATGGGAAGGCGAGGTCTCCCCATATCCTGTACTGATTCTACTATAGGCGTTGCCACAACATTCTGCACTAAGTACTCCCCCAGGCCTGTACTGGCCATTTCAACAGTGATTGTTGATGCTTGGGAGGGAGGGAACGGGAGTCCTTCCTGAGTCCATTCCATGTTTGGTGGTTTAGGAATCTCAGCTTTCGTAGTGCTAGGTGTTTCTTCTGTTGATACCGTTGAAATTGTTGGCAACCCCTCTTCTAGGGGCTGAACCTCTTCCATGATCTATTTTCCCTTGTCCTTCTATTTAGCCATGACAGGTGGCATTGGTAATGAAGGAGCTGATGATGAGGATTCACCTGGCTGGGATTTTGGTGATTTGGTCACCAGTGGTGCCTGCGGTATTGGACCCTGTTTAGATGGATTTAACTAGAAATCCAAATGCGTTGAAGGGAGGGTCGACTGAGGCATTAATTGTACCACATTGCAATATTTGAAGGGTTCCAAGTCCATCGGGACTACATGTATTTCTCCTTCAAAAGCATACTTTAAGCACTGGTGAGCGATGGAAGGGACACACTTCATGTCCCTGATCCAAGGCCGCCCTAGCAGTATATTGTAAGCCATCTCGCCTTCCAACACATGGCACAATGTTGGTATTGTCTTTTGTCCTACATGGACAGGTAGAACAACTGTGCCGACTGTCGAGCATATTGCATCATTGAAAGCTCATAGTGTGTAGGTGGAGGCTATGATATGAGAGGCTGGTAGCTTCAAATGTTTTAAGGCTGCAGTGGTAATGATGTTACTGGATGAGCCAGTATCTACCAACACTCTCTTGTACGAGATCCTATTGATCCACGCAACAACGTGCAGGGGTGGATCTGCCGCGTCATTCGATATTGCTTTGACTTCATCCTATCTGAAGGTGATGACCGGTTCAGTACATTGTTTCACATGTCCTACGAAGTTGTTGAAAGAATTTGCTTCGTGAGGCTGTAAGTCGATGGTTTTTAAAATGTCCATAAGAGCTTCCCTATGAGGTGTTGACTGTTGAATAAGCTCGTAAATGGACAGCCTAGCCGATGTGGTCCGCAAACTTTGCGTGAGTTTGGTCCGTATCGTGACCTCTGGTCTAGGCGGAGGTAACTGCACAGGGTGTTGTTGAGGCTGTGACGTTGTTGGAACTTCTCTTATAGCTACCTCGGGGGCAACTGCTGGGTACTTTTTATTTCTCGTCACTATGCTGATCATTCCCACAAATCCTTGCATGGGAAGATTCTGTCGCACCTCATTAACCTGGAGAGGTTTTGTTTGTGCCTCGTGGGCAGGCAAAGGGTCTTTGAATACCCCCATTTGTTGATTTTTTGGCGCTATGGGGTTGTCCACGGCCAATGTTTTATTTTTGATTAAATCTTGGATTAGTCCTTTGAACTTCCAGCATCCATTCAAGTCATGTCCCCTTCGCCTATGAAATCTACAATATAATTCCTCTCTATATCCTTTAGGCTTAGGAGCGTTAGGGTCTATAGTTGGGATCTCTAGAAGGGTGACTAAATTTGCTGCTGACAAGCGGTCAAATAGGGAGTCCCTGGACTCTGTGTAAGGGGTGAATTGTCGCCTAGGGCGACGCTACTGATTCTGCTCCTGTTTCTTATTTTCTTTTTCATAACTAGGAGGCACCGCCTGGTAATTAGCCTTTTGGGGCTGCATTTCTTGCACAGGCTTGGGAACATTTATCACAACTTGATTAACCGCTACGGGTTGTGATTGCGTATTCCCAGTCTTAGTGGTTTTATTCCACTCTTTCTTTTTAGGCTTGGCGATGGCGCCCTCGCCTATTTTAATCTCTTCTATGACTCTGGCTTGCGCCAAAGCTTCTTCTAAACTGTCGTATTGTTGCAGTAGCAATAGACCAGAGATTGATTTTAAGCAACTCCGTGCAAACATCTGTGTAAGATCAGACATAGGGGGATGGTAGGGTAGCCTGGAAAGCAAAGCCCTCCATCGGTTCTTGTATGCTGTTATTGTTTCTTCCTCATATTGCCTAAGGCTGGCCAGATCACTTAGTGATGCCTTCTTCCTTGTGTTGAAAGCAAAACGTTCAAGAAACGCATCTACTAGTTGATCTAGGTTGTTTATGCTGTGTTTGGGTAATTGTGTGAACCAATCCGAGGCAGGGCCTGTGAATGTGGTTATGAATGTTCTAAGCAACAATGCATCATTATCTTGGATGCCAAAGCATTGACTTAGGAACCGTGTGACATGTTCTTGTGCATCCTCTTCACCTTTAAAGATTGCCAATTGAGGCAACTTGAAGTGTTCGGGGTAAAGAGGTGTAGGTACTGAGGGATGCACTGGATGACTGCGGAGTTGACGTAATGTGGGCTTTTGATGCCCAGAAGCTTTTGTCTCCACAGACTCCAAATGCTCTAATAGCGCTTTGTATGCATCGAAATATTTTATTTCTTCCTCTTTTGTTTGCTCCCGTTGTGAATTATGGAAGACTGGAGGCCTATGGGGGGGTGGCCGAGTGGCAGCCCTTTCGCCTTGATGGGGCGTTTTGGCCCGTTCTATTTCTGGTTCGTACTCCTCATAAACTTCTTGAGGAGTCTCTGGGCGAGACCTATGACCTTTATTGAGTCCATGTTGAGGGTACCCAACATTTTTGCGGGGAGTGGCCTCCCTCTCAGGTCTATAAGGTCTCGGAGGCAAAGCTTGATGAGGTTGCGGAGACCTGTCCTGCACCAAAGGATTATGCCTCTCATATTGTTCCTCTCTGTGGGTGCGAGGGGTTGGCACCCGCTCAGGTAGTTTATATCAAAGCATGAGATTTCGAAAGGAAAAAAAATATTAAAGATGTAATGAAAACAGAACTTTGAATCAACCAAATATAAAGGAGAAAAGCAGGAGCACAACCCTTTTATATTAATTTCATTTGGTTACAATACATCTCCTACCTTTTTAGGGGCTAGGAGTGTTAGTCTGTCTCGGTTACAATCAAGATTAATATTTCTTCTATCCGCATGCCCACATTTGAAATGGACGGGCCAAAGTATTTATACCACTTGCGTTGATAAATCCTTGCTCCTTGCGGCTCTTCCTGCGATCAGAGAAACACAGAGACGTTGTTAGTAGAACCTGCTACAAAAGGGTAGAGCGTTAGCTTTAAAAATCAATAGGTAATACATTTGAAAGATTCATTAAATTCATATAACCAAATAACTCTATGCAACCTGCGTTTCTAATGGAAATTCAAAAATGTCATCAGATATAAAACGTATTTAAAAACATAAAACATAAACTGTTGTTTTAACGTGTTTGAAAACAACATACATTATAAAACGTAAACTGTCATTAAAAAGTCGACCGATTCTGAATGCTGTTGCCTGCACATTAGTATTTCACAGCGTTGCATGACAATATTTGATAAGACATACTGTAAGATATATTTGAACGCACAGCGTGATGCAAGATAAATTCTATCGTATAGCGTGAGTTATTTGGACAACCTAAAACGTAAGATAATATGAACACGCGATATCGGAATAAATCGACATAAAACTAAGAGCAGCGTCTTCTGAATATGATAAATGTCTAAGCGTCAGAGATTACCATATGACAGAATAAAATAACTTGAAATATAGGAACGTACGTGGGGTGCCCAAACGGGCCGCCCTGTTAAAATTCGACTTTGACGCCAATCCACTAGGAATTGGCTCAAAATCTAGGATAATGTGTTGTCGGCGAATTGGTAGTTCATTGTGGTCGAATGTCCGGTTAGAAGGTCAAACTTAAACTTACGAAACCACCCACCAACCTCTCTTTCACAAGAGATTCTGGATGTGAAGAAGGTGAACTTAAACTGGTGCGATCGGGTCTCGAATGAACAGCACTTCGTTGTGTTTACTAAAAATGCCTTTTTTTTTTACATTGCATTGAGCTAGTTCTTATAGAGGATTTCGCCTTTGAAACATTAATGTCAAACACTAAATCCATAGGGGCCACTGAGATTTGATCTTTGTCAGGTGATTTATGAGACATGGCTCGTACTGACATCAGTAGTTATGAGGCATGGCCTCAGATCGAATTTGTTGCTAACACTGCTTGTCTCATTAATGCAGTTGGTGAAGTCCGTCGTTCTATAGACACATGGGGTCTCTTTGAAAAGGGGCACGTAGGGGTGCCACGTGGCGGCCATGCCTTCCACGTGGTGGCCATGCCTTCCACGTGGCGGCCATGCCAAAGTCCGCCTTTGATTGGTCGCAAGTATGCCTTTGAATGTTGATTTTGGATGCTTCTGCCTTTGATGCCGAAGTGTCGCGATATCGTGACACTTCGGTCGGGTCTTGGCAAGGGCCCGAAGTGTCGCAATATCGCGACACTTCGGCCCGGCTTGGGCAAAGGGCCTGAAGTGTCGCAATATCGTGACACTTCGGCCCGGCTTGGGCAAAGGGCCCGAAGTGTCGCGATATCACGACACTTCGGCCCGGCTTTGGCAAAGGGCCTGAAGTGTCGCGATATCGCGACACTTCGGCCCGGCTTGGGCAAAGGGCCCGAAGTGTCGCGATATCGCGACACTTCGGCCCGGCTGCAAAGGGCCCAGTGTCGGTCGCACACCGGCCGCGAAGGACCCGTGTCGCGATATCGCGACACTTCGGCCGGCTTGGGCAAAGGGCCCGAAGTGTCCCGATATCGCGACACTTCGACCCGGCTTTGGCAAAGGGCCCGAAGTGTCACGATATCGTGACACTTCGGCCCGGCTTTTGACGAGGGCTTTGCTTTGAAGACTTTGTCTTACTTTGATAAGGCTTTCTTGCTTAAGTCTTTCTTGCTTGCTTAAGGCTTGAAGTTTGACTTTGTTTTGATGAAGGCTTGTCTAAGACGACCATCTTTGCTTTGCTCATTTTTTGACCTTCTAAACTGCTGTGTGAGTAGTTAGGACCACTGTTTGACCTCTGAGGGCTACCCTGAAAGTTGTGTGTGTCAATGCGATCAGTGTTTGTAGTCACTTAATCGGATGGGTGCTATTTTGGTGTCTACAAAGAGTAAATTAAGAGGTATGGGCATATCATTCCTTGTTTAAAGGTGTTTTGTTGAGTGAATATTTTTAGAACATAAGGTGGAGATAAAAGGGTTGTTTTGTAAGCATTTTTGAGAATATTTGAGTTAGGAATAATATTGTGCTTTCATTTTTGGAAGAGGTTGAGATATTTGTGCTAGAGATTGTGAACTACTTGTGCTAGATTTGAACGTAATTTTTTGCATCATTGTGAAAGATTTTGAACATTGGTTTGAGAGATATTTATAGGAATTGTGAAGGTGTTTGAGATCAATTTTGTGAGGGAAAATTTTGCATTAGTATGATTGATCTAAGAGATAAAATTTGTAATAAATATAGATCAGTTTTGTGAAACAAGTTATACAATATTTTTATTTAATTTGAAAAGGATTTTACAAGAGATAGAGATTGGTTAATTAAGTACAAAATTTATGAGTGTGAAGAACATGTTGTGTTTTTGATAGAGCATATCATTCTCTATATATTCCAGAGGTTAAACAAATTCTAAGTAGAAGTTGTCTGTGTAAAGAAATATCTTCAAAAAGAGTTTTAAGTTGTATTTTGTATGCAAGATTTAGAAATATTTGAGTAGGGCTAGTGAGTATTTTGAGGTATATTTGAGTAATATTATGAGAATACTTAGATTAACTTTGTGGTAGATTTGAGAAATTATTTAAGAATACTTGAGGGAAGATTTGATCAAGTCTTTTGAGAAGGATTGAAGGTAGATTTGAAAAATTCTTTGAGAAGGCTTGAGGGTATATTTGAGCAAGTCTTTTGAGAAGGTTTGAAGGTAGATTTGAGCAAGTCTTGAGAGAAGACTCATGATAGTTTTTTGCAAATTTGTGAGTAAATATAAAGCAAATTTGTGCTATAATTGGGATAGAGTTTGGTGTAGATTAGAGACAAAATTGAGAGTAGGTTTGATTGCTAATTTGTTCAAGCTTTGTGTTAAGGCTTGGGGTAGATTTGAGATAGAGTTGAGATAAGGCTTTGGATGTGATAGAGAAAAGAGGAGATAAAGTTCTCCTGTAAATAAATATTCATAAACCAGAGCAAATGGGAAAGAGTTATCCTATGGAAAGATATATGTGAACAAGCTAGGGAGATAGAGTTCTTCTATGGATATAGATCCAAAAAATAATTGAGGAGATAGAGTTCTCCTGGATCAAGTTCCATGAACCAAAGAAAAGGGGAAAGAGTTCTCCTATGGAGAGAGATCCATGAATTAGAGCAAGGAGATAGAGTTCTTCTATGGAGAGAGATCCACAAATCAGAGCATAGGGGATTGTTGTCTCCTTTGGACAAAGATCCATAAACATTGTAATAGGGAATTGATTCCCAAGAGATTTGTTGAGAAAATTTAGAAGAAATATTTTCTCCGTGGATGTAACCCATTTTTGGTGAACCACATTAAATTTATGTCTCTCATGTGTGTGATGATTTGTGCATTGATTTGATTACTACTATTGATATTGCAATTGATAATACTGGATAATATTGTTTGGGAAAGAAAAGTAAAATTTGACCTTATATTGTTCACCCTCCTCTCAGTATAAACCCGTGTTCTACAAATATTAAAGAAGCAACTCTATAGGCTTTCCCTCCTTTCATAGAAAAATTACATAAAACTGCCTAGATATCCATAGAGGCTACAAAAGAATTTAATAAAAGCAAGAGGTTCCTAACGAGTAAAGTCATGAAAGCACAAGAAATCAAAAAAATATTAAGGAACAAAGAGAAGCATCCTCACATTGAACAATAATCCAACAAATATATAGAGGAATGTAGACTTGTAGCTCATCTAGTTTACCATGCTATTAAATTAATATATGAGGAAGAATAGATCTTTGTTGGTCTTTGTAAGGAATTTAAGGAGATGAGCAAAGTTTATAAGGAAATTAAAGATCTTAGATCTCTAGTTTTTTGGGATAAAAACAAGCACATTTATTCAGATGAGGCTATTAACCAGATTTTGGATCATCAAATCCATGATGAAAGTGATATTGAGTCACTATCGAAACCATTGGTAGTAGATGAAAATTTTAAAATATTTCATAGGCACTCCCACCTCCTAGCCACATTATAATAAATTTCTAGAAGATATAACAACCCCCTCTTATGGGAACCATTTCAAATTTTATCTAAGCTCAAGGGGATTCTAGTACCTCCTATCAAGACCTAAAATAGGATGTGCCAAATATGTTAGGCCACCATAAATCAAATGGCTCAATCAACTACTCATCAAGGTGAGTCATCAAAAGTGTCTTTGGAAGCACAATCCCAACATAAAAATGAGCCAAAACATCCTTTAGAGTAGGATGATGTATATTAGATATGAGTATATAATAAATTTATGTACTTTAATAATTTTTGAACATGTACAATTATACTATAAGTTTTTCTAGCAATTATGACTATTTAACCCAATGGATTAGATCAAAATAATGTAAGACAAAATGTGACATAAGTCAAATTGACCAAAAGGTTATCATAGCTCAATATATCTAGAAATATGATGTAAGTAGATTATAAAATGGTGGAGCTATCAAAAATTTGGTTTGATAGAAAAATTTAGGTAGGGCATAGAAGTAGTAAATTCACATAGTGCTAAGATTGTAATCATGATATAATTTTTAGGAGGTACAAGTGAGATCCATGGATTATTCCTATATAAGGCCACACCCATTGCTTAAATCCAAAAGGGAAGTTCTCCTCAAGACTAAGAATGAGCCTATTAGAAAATATGAATATCTACATGATTTTGGGTAACAAAGAGAAGGAGTTTTTGTTCAACTGTGTGAGAAAGAGAAGAGAGCATGAGAAGAGCAAAGAGAAAAATAATGGTGATTTTCTAAGGTATTGTTCTAAAACCTAAACTAGAATCTAGCACTAGTAATGTTTGCTCATGGAGATTTATTTTGTGGGAGTGTCTCAAGTTCCAAGTATCCCCATGCACCATTTCTCTCTCTTTTCTTCCTTTGTCATAGATATAGATGCTTGTAAAATATGTCACAAATTCTATCTTTTGCATCTCTATTAGGGTTTACTATGGGTGTCCCATGTTCTAGGTATGTCCATGCACCATTTTTGCTTTATCTTTTCCATTTCATTCTATGTAATCACCTATAATTTTTTCTATAAGATCTAAATTTTACATTGTTTTTAGTGTTTTATTTTCTCTTTTCTCTCAAAATATCTTTTGTATAATGTTATCCCTATCTCTTTTCCTGTTCAAACATTTTGTATTATTTGTTTAATCTCTTTTTGCATAATATTTTTATCAGTCCATAAGTAGCTATAGGTCCCTTTTCTCTTGAGGTCTTTTTTGGAAAATGATGCCCATATTCTTATCCTCAATGGTATCATATGTAGTACATTTTAAACTTTTTTTTCTATCATTTTTCTAGTCTACATATACTAGTATAAGTTCTCATTTTACACTAAGGAAAAACCCCTATGAGTCACCAAGAATGTCAATAATTTTTTGTCATCACCCACATGCACTTTTGGCTGAAAGTGCAAGATGTTGTAATAGAGAACAAAATAATAAAGTATGAAGAATTTTGGATATTTCATCTTCATACTTGCAGTGGATAGGTCCTAAAAATTTTGGTTCTTGGTTGGAAGCAAGATAATTAAAATGACTAAGTTTCAATATTGTTGAAACATTTGTACCTAGGGTAGAAATAGATGGGTACCGAAATCCCATCACCTAATAGAAACAAATTTAAGTGATGAAATTTAGCTAAGTATAAATCTCATTGAACTTATTTTACCCCTCTAATTAGCATACAGGTACCCAAAATCCATCACCCATAAAAAAGTAGAAAAAGGGCTAATTTTAGCTAATTCTAGAGAGCGCTAGATTTTTTGAACCACACTATCAAAGAATGGATATGTAAGACCTATCTTCCAATAGCAAACACATAAAAAATTGGTCATGTAAAAGCTATCAAATAAATTGTACCTCATTGAGATGAAAATATGTACAAATACTTATTACTCAATAGAAAACAACAGATAAAATGGATAAGGGTGGAGGTCACTAAAATTTGTTTCCCCTTACTAAAGGTAGAAATGTACCAAAAATCCATCATCCTATTTATGAAAAATGAGGCACTAAAACTTTTGTGTCTAATAAATGGGTATATGGTTACTAAAAACCTATCACCCATCAAAAAAGCACCTATCACCTGATAACATTGAAAATAACTATGAATGGAGGTCACCAAAAACAATTTCCCCATAGTAGATATGAATGGGTACCAAAAAATCATTATCTAAATAGACGTAAAATTGGTAAAGTCAAGAAAGTACCAAACTTTTTACACCACAATGATAAAGGATGGATACAAAAAGCTATTGCTCGATGGATGATTTGAGATGACAAAAATTGGCTAAGTGTAGACTTCATTAGAAATGGTGTACCAACAAGAAGAGCAAACAAGTACCAAGAGCCTGTAACCTGACAACAAGTAGTGGAAACTTGGCTGAGTGTGAAAGCTACCAGGGAATTTGTACCTCATAAAGTAGTGAGCGTGTACCAAAATCCTGTCACCCAATAGTAGTGAACACGAATTTGTATTAGTATTAATGCTACCAGAAATCATACACTTGACCAAGATAGGGATAGGGACAAAAATTCTATAAACTAGTACCCAAAATTCGATAATAAAATGGAGGTAGAGAATAATAAACTTTGATGCCTATTAGCAAATCAATAGGCAAGGGTTATTTTTTGACATCAAACGATGGATAAAAAACCATCATCATAGCACGTCGAGTTGTTAAGGTATGTTTTTAGAGAATATTAATGGCCAAACCTATCGTAATTGCTCATGTGGATGCATGAGCATGAAAGAAGTTATTGCCTAACAAGAATGTCAAAAATTCTAATGAACTAGATGAAAATAATATGACCATCACCCCTTTAAATGCAACCTAATAAAGCCACATTAATTCCATGACCAGTCAGTTGCAATAAATATGTTAAATTCTAGTAATAGTTCAAACATAACAACAATTCACTCTCGAGGCAATGATACAAAAGAAACAAAATCAATTGTAAAAAACTATATATACTAGAATGTAATAGGTTCTAAGGGTTGGCTCTTAATATTTTACAATTTACATGTATGAAAGCACATTATACTCTAAGAAATACAATTGGATTATTGTTTGGCCTTTGGTTCAAATATTTGCAAAACATGTATGTATGAATGATTGTTTATTTCTATTATTAGCTAGTTGAAATTTGCATCATATTAATTATATTCTCTATATTTTTGCATATAATATTTCTCTAGTTCTAAAACTTAAAATAAAATATCTCATTAATTAGATAAATGTAATGTTCTATGATTGACAAAACTGGTTGATATATTAGGTAGTTCATTGGATATCACATTTGCATAAGTTTTCATATATGGTGTATCTTGATGTGTCTTAACTTACACCATTATAAGTTCTAGCTTTGACTTCCTTTATTTCTCTAAGCACCATTTTCCCCCTCTTTTAGGATTAGCAAGTTAGAATCCAAGAGAAACCAATATACTTCATATATTGACTTATGAAGCTTCACATCTTCAAGGGCTTCCAATGTTGGTCAAATTCTTAGGGCACATAATTTATACGTAGGTATATTTTTAGACCAGCAATCACGGAAGTGCATAGGTAAAGTGCACATTAAATATTCTAACATCCTCATTAAGGTGCACTTTCCTAAATATAAAAATAACTCAATAATACAAAATAAGTCAATATCTCAAATGATATAATAAACCTAAAGAAAAATATTTTTAAGTGTCTTTGTTTGTAATTCTTCAAAAGTTAGTGATGTCTAACATGTCAAAATACTTTGTAGTGTTCAGAAATTTGGTGTCAAGATTTTGTATATTAACTTGTTGATGTAGAGTGTCCAAGTTTTGTAGTTTATGACCAAAGAAGTGAAAGCTAGTTTAGGTGGTTCGACTCATGATGTTAATGTTGGTTTACGTGGTTTGAATCATGTTGTTATTGGAAAACTTGGAGCACCAATAAGTCATAGGAGACTTTTACAATTGTAGAATATTGTGGTTCCACTAAATTGTGCTTGAAAAATACTTTTAGATGAGTATAAAAAAGACTATACTTGATAAGCATAAATATTTACCTTGATTTATGAATAATAGTGTCTCATTGAGCAAAGTTGGCCAAAAATAAGAAGAGGTATAATATTTTACTCCAAGCATAATTAAATTTACAATATTCCATAATTTTCTATTTTTCCTCACAGGGGGATATTGTAAAACCTCTTTTCTTCAAAATAATTACATGATTTAAAAATGTTATTACATGGGCCTACTTGGTCCATCCATATTTTAACTTGTTTTTATCTTACATATTTTAAAAGAATTACGTGGGCTCCTCAATGCATTTTCAAGCCTCACATGTCATGGGCCATCCCCATGATGCAATTAAAAGAATTAATATTCTTTATTTGGCCATATTGTTGATCTTCTTTCATGGGTATGAAGCCCTTCTTGTCCCCCTTGAGCACTGCACTCTCCTTCATGTGGGTAGTGTGCTCTTGAAAATATTATAAAAATATTCAAAATAGTAAAATATTTTAAAAATAAAATAACCTTCCCACTTACTCCTAGAAGACTCAATAAGGACCAAAATTCCAAGCACTCAAAATAGAGAACACATGTTGTGAAACTATGATGTTGTAGTTTCCTCACGAGCGATAAAATTATTTATTATATCATTTGAGATATTGATTTATTTTTTAATAGTAGGTTGTTCATTATTGGGACCACAAGTTGAAACATTATAATAGTAGTTGAAACAATAGCGTAGGGCTAGATGTGGAAATATTTTTCTTTGGTAAGAAAATGCATGTGGTTGCAATGTAAGGAGGGCATTGTGGGTTATAGTGGGTCATTAGGAATATCTATGGACCTATTGGGGGCCTCAAGGCTCTTTGGAGGCCTATTGTGGGCCTATTGGGAACCATTGTAGACCTATTGTAGGCCTACTATAGGCCTCTATGAGCCTCTATGAGCCTATTAGGGGCCTTTGTAGGCTTGTTATGGGCCTCTTTGGACCTGATGGGGATCATGTTGTAGCAACTCAATGTAGTGGGCATATTTAGGAGTTTTCTTATGCATGAGGGAGAGGCCCAATTGCATCTTAATATTAATTGCTTTGGCCACTAATTTAAATTTAAATTTGGACAGATAAAAAATAACTAGTTTTGAGAATCTACAAAGTGGTTGCACAATAACAAATACCAAAATAAATTTTATACAAAATATGAAGGTAAAGTGGTAAGAGGGATCAAATAGTATGAAGTAGAAAATTTATGGTAGCATGGTTCAATTATCTGGGACCATCAATGATCTAGTGAAACTGATGATGATTATGATGAAGAACTATTGTCTATATTCTAATTGATGTTCTACATGTAGATCTTAGGGTAAACATCACCATCGATGTTCAAGAGGAGGTCCTTGGTCAATGAATATTTGAGTCTATATGGTGTGGTTGGGTTGTGGATGAAACCACCCATGTATCTACACCACACACCTTAAATGAAAAAATACATTGTAAATCCCCTCAAGCTCAATAGTAATAGTAGCCATGCTACCAAAATGGTAGATCCAGAGCTTGTGCAATACTTTGTACAAAGGATAAATCAAAGGTAGTCATGAATGCAATATTATTTTTCTTCATCAATAATAATTTTTTGATAACTAAGATCGGTGTAAAAATCACAAGGTTAGAGCATACTAAAATTATGCTATGAAGAGAGGAATTTTCCATCTCCAATGGGGAAGGGGAGAATTTCCAAGGAGGCAATTTCCCCTTAAGGGTTTTCAAATAGAAAATGGTATTTCTCTGATATCAAATATTGAAAGTATAAGAGATGTTGTAAATTATTGAAGGATGAGTATATATATATATAACCAAAGAAGAGGCATTAGTATTTGTAGAAAGGAAAATCGTAACCCTAGCCCTAATCATGAAACTTCATAAACAAAGTGCACATTAAATATTCTAACAATATCACCCCTAAGGGTTAGGTGGATTGGTAATTACTTGTCTGGACAAACACTTACCAAGAAGAGACCTAGGTTCAAACCTTGGGAGCATGCTTATTTGTTTGCAAAGGTAGTAGTCTCATCTAAATCCTCTTAGTGTGCGCTAGATCGATAATGATAGTATGAATCGTGAGTGACTTATGGTCCCCCTCACGTTGGATCAATAATAACAAGGTGGTATAGGCTTCTTGGAAGCCATCCTATGATTTGAACCTTGCACTTGGCAGTTACTAAAAATAGTGTGGATCTAACCAACTCCCCTATGTATCCAAAAAATATATATTCTAACAATATCTTAAGATCCATTTAATCATATTTTATAAACACTTTTAAGATTGTTGACAATTAATTAATATTTATACTTTTAATTATACGTAAAATAAACAGCATAAAAAACTAAATTATACTTTATTTAGTTTTTATGATAAAAGTAATTGATTTTCATTTTTTTAACAACATAAAACCTATGTTTAAAAGTTATATCTAATTAACTATAAGATTAAATCTGATTTAAAAAACAGAATGTAACTACACAATTATCATATATAGAAATAATTGGTTACATACTTCTTATAGATTAAATATCAAATATTTTATATGATTTTTATTTTTATTTTTATTTTTATATTTATATGATAGATAAAAAATACAACTGCAGATTAAGAAGACCATCCTCCTAATATGATATCTTTTATTTTTATTTATAATGACGTGCACATGCTACGCCCTTAAATCTGGGTTCTCATACAAAAATACAAAATCCTAATTACTGAATGTCCCACCACGATTAATGTGATATTTTTTGCTGTCGGCTGCCCAATCATTAAATAATAAAATATCATGGATGATATTTACGGTCGTCCGGATAAAAGATGATTTTTACTTAAAAACAATTGACATTATAATCGGTTACGTCCACGATTTGCGTCATATTTTCATCCATAGTATGAACACCCCTTTTTCCCGGGATTGAGTTCAAAATTTTCCATTATTGTCTGCATGACCGAAGCAGAGTTCATCATGACTTGCATCTATCAAACAAAGACTTTTTCAAGTCCAATAAGTAGTAGTTAATAAAATATAGACACGCTAGCAATTCTAGAAGTTTATGTGCAACTGATTTGTTCCCACGATATGAATTCATTTGCTGACGAACAGCTGGATGAATATGCAACGACTCTTTCAGAATTCAAATATTTTTTATTCAGATCTTTTGTCAAGTTCAGTGTCGAGATATAACAGATAAGATACATGGTTCTATATTTTGTCTTAGGTTGGAGACATCTTTATCATCTACAGAGTTCTTCAACCATATTTTAGAAAAATAAATAAAAAAATTGACCCTTGAGAAAGCATTTTAACTGGTGATTCCACTTTCACCATCCTCTTCTATTATTTATTTCGTAGCAGTAAGATCAAAATTTTATATTCCTTATCCGTCTTACGTCCATTCTGTTGATAAACTGTGATAGGAAAAAGCTTACCCGTAGATTTTGGGTACAATTCTAAACACAAACAAAGAAGGCGCTTGTCTAAAGGCACCTGCAATTTCTACGAAAAAAAATATAATCGAACAAAACGATCTCATTGACCACCTGTAAATGGTAATAAGAATTAGACCGAGTGCAACTTCCGGTGGCTATCAAGGAAAAGCAGACCTCGATCACAACCAGAAATCTCATATGCTTTTTTTTGAAATGTAATTTTTTTATCATTACACTTCATTTGATAGATGTTTGT